>JAJKFL010000042.1:372122-775082 GCA_021186555.1 Reticulitermes speratus
ACACAGGAATCGTGTTTCGAATCCCAGCAAGGTCAAAATATTTTTCGCTTATACAAAACGCCCAGACCGCTCTGGGGTCCACCCAGTACTCAGTCAATGGCTAAAGCGGGGGGGCGGGGGTGCTTTCCCCTGGGGTAAAGCGGCCAGGACGTTAAACTGATGACTCGTCTCCAAGTAGTACGGAGACATACATCCACTCCTCCATACGCCTTTAGCGTGTACAGCGACAACTGTACCTTCACGTTGACCTTTACGAGCAATGACATCTAGGCTCCGGCCAGCTCCAGCCTGCATTGCAAGAGCGCTACCCAAGTGCACAATGTTGTGACCTGTACTGTACTGCGGCCGCAAAACAGGGCTGTTTGAGGTCAGATGGGCCTCCCAGAGGGATCAATATTTGAATTAATCAAAGCAGCAACAGTACGGACCGGAATGTGTGCAACAGCAACAGACGTCACTTCCTGTTTAGCGCACAGACCAGTTCATGTTTCAGAAGACAGCAGACATGTAACATACAGCGCAGTGTATCACTTACGTTGGTATCACTGCACTAGGACGTTCTGCCCACACAGTGTAGTCACGTGTTGCGTATGTCTTCGGATACTAAATAGTCTGTGGTCTTCAGAGCGTTCAGCAGACCTCTGCTGCTGTTTGTGTTCCCACTGCAGGGCTCTAACATGGCGACTGCGCGCTACACAAAGACAGGCACACGCTCAAATCAGTTTACAGCGCTGATAAGCTAAACGTTAAAGTGACAGGTGCTTAATGCATTAGCAGCGTACCAGGATCGACGTATAGGGGGAATGGAGGTAAAGCTCTAATTTGTCTTAACCTCTGGCACTGTGGGGGAGATTTTGTAGCCTTAAGAAAGTGAAGAATAAGAAGAAAAAGAAAAGAGTGTGTAAAGCCTCGCTATTATACTGGCAGCACGCAGCTGGGGTTTCTCTTATTTCTGTATTTACGTGAAATCTGGGTCAGGATAGGACCCAGGGGCCGTCTTTTGTGAACACGGTTATGAGCATTTGGGTACCATACGAGGCGGGAATTTCTTAATTAGCTGAGAGAATTGACTTAAGAGCGAGGATTCTGCTACATGGAATTAGTTTTGGAACGGCTGTGCTATATCTATGTGATCTTATAACTTAACGAACAGTGCAAACAGTGCTACCTATGCTAACCTACTGACAGTGGTAGTAGTGCTAGCCGTGCTAACAGTGCTGCCTATGCTAACCTACTAACAGTGGTAGTAGTGCTAGCCGTGCCAACAGTGCTAGCAATGCTATCCGTGCTAACAGTGCTACCTATGCTAACCTACTAACAGTGGTAGTAGTGATAGCCGTGCTAACAGTGCTAGCAATGCTATCCGTGCTAACAGTGCTAGCAATGCTACCGTGCTAACAGTGCTATCCGTGCTAACAGTGCTAGCAATGCTACTGTGCTAACAGTGCTAGCAATGCTACCGTGGTAACAGTGCTAGCAATGCTATCCGTACTAACAGTGCTAGCAATGCTATCCGTGCTAACAGTGCTAGCAATGCTATCCGTGCTAACAGTGCTAGCAATGCTATCCGTGCTAACAGTGCTAGCAATGCTATCCGTGCTAACAGTGCTAGCAATGCTATCCATGCTAACAGTGCCCAAACTAACATTACGTTCTGCACATTGTGACGTCAGTACATGATATAAACGTAACTAATGTCTAAGATGTGACACTTTGACAACAGTGAACGTAACAATTTTGATCTTGTGTGTTACAACACAATGTAGTGTGTTAGATGCGTATCAATTTATCGGAGGAACAAACTGCCTCCATCTTCAGTGTATAAGTTGATGCCTTTAATCAAGAACTACTCATGCGGTCAGCTGTAACGTCTCTCCGTGCCCCCTGTAAGCTAACACAAAGTTCTTGTACCGAACTGTAGTTGTACTTTGCACCGTCTGCGACTGCGCACTGCAATATTCTACTGATCTATGTGCGTCCTGTTTCAGGACAGGCAGTAAGACAGCATCATGCACAACGGTCCGCCAACAGCTGTGCCAAATCTCTCTCCACACATATATACCAATATATGTATACATAACTGTCAGGGATGGTATATTTATAGTATCGTACAGCACTGTGGGTTTTGACTGCAGTCAGTGTTCATATTTTGTGCTTCTGCGTTATGACACCGTGTAGTTTGGTAGGTCAGTACCGATGTGTCGCTATAACTAACAGCCTCCATCCTCAGTGCAGAATAAGGATAAACAGACTGTGACAGGATAACAACACACTGCACAAAATGTGAAAAGTAATTCAGCTATAGTAAAGTAAATACACACAAAACATGGAATTTATTGCAAACTACAGCAGTAAGTATAAAGTCCACATCTTGCAATTGCCCTGCATATGAATGACATTCAAAATTCAACATCACCAAACAAAGAAATAAATCACCAAAACCACCACAACAGGTCACTGTGCGCACGATGTGGCAGACCAATAATGACAGTGAAATGTGGTACTGATAAGTGACAGTGCTTGTGGCTGTTCGTTACAAACACAACAGATTGCTTTGTGTAGATGACTGTGTTTGTGCTGTGGACTGTACAGTGCACAGTTACACTGTGTGGGCAGAATGCAGACATGCTGAATGTTTGGTACATATAGTTACCACTGAGCTATATAAAGTTAACTGTCCTTAGCCACGCCTACCGAGTCCAGCCACTCTGCCACTTTTTGGTGTCCCTTACTCCGCGCCATGACACTCGCGGTTTGACCGCCCATACCCTTCACACTAACATCCGCTCCCCCCCTCTCCACAAGCAGCTCCACCACAGACAAATGTCCGTTCCATGCCGCAACATGCAGCGGATTGTTTTGCCACTTGTTCAGATGATCCACGTTCGCTCCCCAGTTCAGCAACAGACTGCACACTTCCAGCTTTCCATACCAAGCTGCTCCATGCAGAGCGGTACGACGACAAGCATCAGCTCTTTCTATGTTAGCGCCGCCCTCCAGCAACACTCGCACCACCTCCACATGGCCTTTCCAAGCAGCATATGTCAGCGGTGTGTTACGGTACTCATCATCGTCAGTGCAGCTGTCATTGCTGTATTTAAACAAGACCTTTGCAGTGTTCACATCGCCGGATTTAGCAGCGGTAAGCAGATCCCGGCAGAGCTGTAGAAGAAATCAAACTGTACTGTGAGTACTGTGTTGTTAACCTGCGTTAAGTACGTAGGCTGCCTCCGAGACACAATATACAAAGAGACAGTACACTTTTATAGCTATTCAATTGTCTACATTTAACTATTTGAACTTTTTACACCATATCAACTCTGTATAATAGTTGCTAATTTGGTTTCATGCAGCAGTTCTTTGGTTCTGTTCCCTGATGATGATCCATTGGGGATCGAAACATGTAGGAATTTTCAGTGTGACATTGTAGTGTAGATATATATAAACAGTGGCTCTAATGTAGTTTAGCTGCACAGGGGGTGGAAGACTGTGTGTGGCAGGGGGATGGAAAGAGGAGGAGCAATGTGACTTTTTGGTGCGTCGGAAAGTGCGCTGATGCGTGCGCAGGTCGGAGCGACCAGTCGACATGTGGGATGACGTGAAGGAACATGGTGAAGGGGGAATGGCACGTTAGCGGCAAAGAGATGCGAATAGTATTGTGAAAGGTAATAGATGTAGATTGTGTACGGTTGTACGGTTAAGGATAGCGTTAACATGTTTGCAGCTTGCCTCTACAGAGTTTGTATGAGCGTCAGTCGTCCAGGACAAGGTTGAAACTTCGCGCCGACTGTAAGTAGAGACTAGCCTACCAACCTAACAAGTTGTGTGGCAACTTAGTACGAACAGAACAGAGAACAAAGCCAACAACCTAACCTACGTCTGTCTCGGTTGACCATATGCCTGCTTGTATAGAAAAGGAAACTTTCAAAAGAGCGCGCCAAATGGAAGGAGGGAGATGGGGGTGCGGCCACAACGTTTAACGCCCCTGAGCGTACGTGACTTCGTCACGGCACACTGGATACACAGCTGTGGAGCTAAAAATAGTTCCGAAACAGTATTTTGCACGCTTTTGGTCTGAGTGTTGCTAATTGTATATCGACATGCACAGTATGAACAGTGTAAAGTGTGTGAGATACGGTTTGTGGGCAGGCCTACATGAAAATAGTTCAGTGTGATATTGTAATATAAATATCTAAGTAGCAGTACTGTGCACGGTGTTGGTCTGAGTGTTGCTAATTGTATATCGACATGCACAGTATGAACAGTGTAAAGTGTGTGAGATACGGTTTGTGGGCAGGCCTACATGAAAATAGTTCAGTGTGATATTGTAATATAAATATCTAAGTAACAGTACTGTGCACGCTGTTGGTCTAAGTGTTGCTAATTGTATATCGACATGCACAGTATGAACAGTGTAAAGTGTGTGAGATACGGTTTGTGGGCAGGCCTATATGAAAATAGTTCAGTGTGATATTGTAATATAAATATCTAAGTAACAGTACTGTGCACGTGTTGGTCTGAGTGTTGCTATTTGTATATCGACATGCACAGTATGAACAGTGTAAAGTGTGTGAGATACGGTTTGTGGGCAGGCCTACATGAAAATAGTTCAGTGTGATATTGTAATATAAATATCTAAGTAACAGTACTGTGCACGCTGTTGGTCTGAGTGTTGCTATTTGTATATCGACATGCACAGTATGAACAGTGTAAAGTGTGTGAGATACGGTTTGTGGGCAGGCCTACATGAAAATAGTTCAGTGTGATATTGTAATTAAATATCTAAGTAGCAGTACTGTGCACGCTGTTGGTCTGAGTGTTGCTAATTGTATATCGACATGCACAGTATGAACAGTGTAAAGTGTGTGAGATACGGTTTGTGGGCAGGCCTACATGAAAATAGTTCAGTGTGATATTGTAATATAAATATCTAAGTAACAGTACTGTGCACGTGTTGGTCTAGTGTTGCTAATTGTATATCGACATGCACAGTATGAACAGTGTAAAGTGTGTGAGATACGGTTTGTGGGCAGGCCTACATGAAAATAGTTCAGTGTGATATTGTAATATAAATATCTAAGTAACAGTACTGTGCACGCTGTTGGTCTAAGTGTTGCTAATTGTATATCGACATGCACAGTATGAACAGTGTAAAGTGTGTGAGATACGGTTTGTGGGCAGGCCTACATGAAAATAGTTCAGTGTGATATTGTAATATAAATATCTAAGTAGCAGTACTGTGCACGCTGTTGGTCTGAGTGTTGCTAATTGTATATCGACATGCACAGTATGAACAGTGTAAAGTGTGTGAGATACGGTTTGTGGGCAGGCCTACATGAAAATAGTTCAGTGTGATATTGTAATATAAATATCTAAGTAGCAGTACTGTGCACGGTGTTGGTCTGAGTGTTGCTAATTGTTTATCGACATGCACAGTATGAACAGTGTAAAGTGTGTGAGATACGGTTTGTGGGCAGGCCTACATGAAAATAGTTCAGTGTGATATTGTAATATAAATATCTAAGTAGCAGTACTGTGCACGTGTTGGTCTAAGTGTTGCTAATTGTATATCGACATGCACAGTATGAACAATATAAAGTCAGACTGTCTGCAAACTGTGCTGTGTGTTGCACAATGAAAGGCATTGAGCGTTGTGTGTTTGACATGAGGCTGTTTGATGGCGGTGAGTAATGGAGCGTTGGAGTGAGGCAGGTGAAATTGGGTACGGAGACTGAGTGTGAATATGGCAACACTGTACACTTAATGTATTTTGTATGTCAAGAAATACAAACATGGTAACGATGCGAATTACGAGGTTATAACCTACAAGTTCAGTGCATACAGTAACTACAGATATACAGAGGTTCTTCATCAAACAAAACAAGCACACAAACACTTATGTCGCACTGTACGTCAGCGGACAACGAGAGCGTTCCTTACGAGGTCTGTTGGTAACTGCTTGTCAGTATGTTGACAGACAGAAATGGTCGGAAGCTTCGGCAAAAAGCGATTGGCATTTACAGCGAACAAAACTGCAGCGGCAACGAAAACAGTTGCACAGTTTCATGAGAAGTGATGTACATATCACCCCCACAATATAACCCCTGCAGCTCTGTAATTTTTTGAAAAGTTACTCAGAGATCTCACAAAAAGAGACCCAGATCACAGCACACTATCAAAAGAACGGAATGAAGTCCAAAAGAACCCACAACAAATTTTAGTTTTCTGTACGTCTGCAGACCCATCTCACTCATGGGCTCCGCGTATCGCGGTGTCTAGCGTGAACCTTTATCTTCGCCACTCTTCCTAGATGTGACAGCGTGGCTTATTTTCAGTAATTTCACAAGCGTAATACATTCGTAACTGAAATGAGCTTACAAAACAAGTTATGAAACGCTGTGATGCCGACAGCTTTGTTATGACTATGGTTATGTATATATGGCACAATAGCAGCACGTGATACACACCAGATGTCATCGTAATCACAAGTGATGTTTATGTATATATGGCACAATGGCAGCACGTGATAAACACCAATGTCATCGTAATCACAAGTGATGTTTATGTATATATGGCACAATGGCAGCACGTGATAAACACCAATGTCATCGTAATCACAAGTGATGTTTATGTATATATGGCACAATGGCAGCACGTGATACACACCAGGTGTCATCGTAATCACAAGTGATGTTTATGTATATATGTCACAGTGGCAGCACGTGATATACACCAATGTCATCGTAATCACAAGTGATGTTTATGTATATATGGCACAACGGCAGCACGTGATACACAACAGATGTCATCGTAATCACAAGTGATGTTTATGTATATATGGCACAATGGCAGCACGTGATATACACCAATGTCATCGTAATCACAAGTGATGTTTATGTATATATGGCACAACGGCAGCACGTGATACACACCAGATGTCATCGTAATCACAAGTGATGTTTATGTATATATGGCACAACGGCAGCACGTGATACACAACAGATGTCATCGTAATCACAAGTGATGTTTATGTATATATGGCACAACGGCAGCACGTGATATACACCAATGTCATCGTAATCACAAGTGATGTTTATGTATATATGCCACAACGGCAGCACGTGATACACATCAGATGTCATCGTAATGACAAGTGATGTTTATGTATATATGTCACAAAGGCAGCACGTGATACACACCAGATGTCATCGTAATCCCAAGCAATGTTTATGTATATATGTCACAACGGCAGCACGTGATACACACCAGATGTCATCGTAATCACAAGTGATGTTTATGTGTATATGTCACAACGGCAGCACGTGATACACACCAGATATCATCGTAATCACAAGTGATGTTTATGTATATATGGCACAATGGCAGCACGTGATACACACCAGATGTCATCGTAATCACAAGTGATGTTTATGTATATATGTCACAACGGCAGCACGTGATACACACCAGATGTCATCGTAATCACAAGTGATGTTTATGTATATATGGCACAATGGCAGCACGTGATACACACCAGATGTCATCGTAATCACAAGTGATGTTTATGTATATATGTCACAACGGCAGCACGTGATACACACCAGATGTCATCGTAATCACAAGTGATGTTTATGTATATATGTCACAACGGCAGCACGTGATACACACCAGATGTCATCGTAATCACAAGTGATGTTTATGTATATATGGCACAATGGCAGCACGTGATACACACCAGATGTCATCGTAATCACAAGTGATGTTTATGTATATATGGCACAATGGCAGCACGTGATACTCACCAGATCTCATCGTAATCACAAGTGATGTTTATGTATATATGTCACAGTGGCAGCACGTGATACACAACAGATGTCATCGTAATCACAAGTGATGTTTATGTATATATGGCACAATGGCAGCACGTGATACGCACCAGATCTCATCGTAATCACAAGTGATGTTTATGTATATATGTCACAGTGGCAGCACGTGATACACACCAGATGTCATCGTAATCACAAGCGATGTTTATGTATATATGGCACAATTGCAGCACGTGATACACACCAGATGTCATCGTAATCACAAGTGATATTTATGTATATATGGCAAAATGGCAGCACGTGATACACACCAGATGTCATCGTAATCACAAGTGATGTTTATGTATATACGTCACAGTGGCAGCACGTGATACACACCAGATGTCATCGTAATCACAAGTGATGTTTATATGTATAATGGCACAATGGCAGCACGTGATACACACCAGATGTCATCGTCATCACAAGTGATGTTTATGTATATATGGCACAATGGCAGCACGTGATACACACCAGATGTCATCGTCATCACAAGTGATGTTTATGTATATATGGCACAATGGTAGCACGTGATACACACCAGATGTCATCGTCATCACAAGTGATGTTTATGTATATATGGCACAATGGCAGCACGTGATACACACCAGATGTCATCGTAATCACAAGTGATGTTTATGTTGATATGGCACAATGGCAGCACGTGATACACACCAGATGTCATCGTAATCACAAGTGATGTTTATGTATATATGTCACAACGGCAGCACGTGATACACACCAGATGTCATCGTAATCACAAGTGATGTTTATGTATATATGTCACAACGGCAGCACGTGATACACACCAGATGTCATCGTAATCACAAGTGATGTTTATATATATATGGCACAATGGCAGCACGTGATACACACCAGATGTCATCGTAATCACAAGTGATGTTTATGTATATATGGCACAATGGCAGCACGTGATACACACCAGATGTCATCGTAATCACAAGTGATGTTTATGTATATATGTCACAGTGGCAGCACGTGATACACAACAGATGTCATCGTAATCACAAGTGATGTTTATGTATATATGGCACAATGGCAGCACGTGATACACACCAGATCTCATCGTAATCACAAGTGATGTTTATGTATATATGTCACATTGGCAGCACGTGATACACACCAGATGTCATCGTAATCACAAGTGATGTTTATGTATATATGGCACAATGGCAGCACGTGATACACACCAGTTGTCATCGTAATCACAAGTGATATTTATGTATATATGGCAAAATGGCAGCACGTGATACACACCAGATGTCATCGTAATCACAAGTGATGTTTATGTATATACGTCACAGTGGCAGCACGTGATACACACCAGATGTCATCGTAATCACAAGTGATGTTTATGTTGATATGGCACAATGGCAGCACGTGATACACACCAGATGTCATCGTAATCACAAGTGATGTTTATGTTGATATGGCACAATGGCAGCACGTGATACACACCAGATTTCATCGTCATCACAAGTGATGTTTAAGCATTTGTCACATCGTGGCACCTAGCCTTGTATCGCCAAATATAATCAATCATTATTATAATCACATATTGATAGCTACGTCCTAGTGAGTTATTTCTTTATTATTTATTACATAGCCATATACAGTACAGTTAAATGGGTTATTTACATAGTCATGCACTATGTACAGACAGTAATTTGCTGAATATGGTTATGTATGTCAGTGACGTAACCGTTCAGTGGCGTCAGTAATGACCTTACACGATCGGTGTCTGATCAGTAGTTGACAATGACATTTCTCTAGAGACTATATAAACCTTGTGTCGCCAACATCACGCTCTCATTTGGTTCTCACTTTTTGGTTCGTCTGTTTCACTTGTCATTTTTTTAACGACACTTGCTTTTGTACTTTTTGTGGAAGAACAGTGAAGATGATGTGAGTCACACACGTAACATTTATCAGCTAAGGATCGTTATGTTGAAGTGCGTTACTGAATTAAAAATTGTTTATTGTTTACAAATTTCACATTATATTCACCGTGCATTCTCTCTTATATAATAGCTTTTATTTTAACCAACACATGCACTACACCCTTGTCGTCATATATACCCCTACATATGTTTCGACTACTTATTAGTCATCATCAGGGGAATCAAAGTATATAAACACAGACTACACATCCACTAAAATTGTTGGTTCACATTCAATGTTAAAATAAGATGAACTATGTTCACTGTAAAAACATGTAGAATTTTTGCTTCAGTGGTTAAAATATGTAAGTGCGTTTGTTTTCCTTTTTGGATTAAAAGGTTTAAAATTTATTTAAAATTTTTGGCAGCTGATCTTGTTTCCTTTTAGTTCCAGGATTTTTGTTTTTTCTTTGTTGAACGTGATCTTAGAGAGGTTTTTTATGCAGGGGTAAAAGGGTAAAAAACCAGCTGCCAATAATTTTAAATAAATTTTAAACGTTTTAATCCAAAAAGGAAAACAAACGCACTTATATATTTTAACCACTGAAGCAAAAATTCTACATGTTTTTATAGTGAACATAGTTCATGTTATTTTAACATTGAATGTGAACCAACTATTGTAGTGGATGTGTAGTCTGTGTTTATATACTTTGATCCCCCTGATGATGACTAATAAGTAGTCGAAACATATGTAGGGGTATGTATGACGACAAGGTGTAGTGCATGTGTTGGTTAAAATAAAAGCTATTATGTTTATTGTTTATTATACCTCGTAGGAGCCAGAACATTTCTGGACATGTCACAGAAGTTCATAATCAAAATTCCGAATCACGAGTGCATTAAAATCAAAATACAACTATTCTCCAACTAGACAGAGACGTGGCAACATTGTAACTTGCAACGTGTACTGTGTGAACACTCCATACGTTGTTACATGTTAATTTATTCCCCTTTAGTTCTGTAAATATTTAGCATAACTATGTTACTAAACTAGCCTATGTCCAGACGTTCACTGTGATCCTCACCAAGCACGCTCTGACTGCGTAGCTTTAAAGCAAGACGTATATGAGCTTTCCTCTGTCGCAACATTCATTTCATTCTGCAGTCTGTCTTACGACAGGTCCGTAGCCTCTTCCAAAGCGAGTTCTCCATTGAGTGCGATCTAGTGCTTCCTCTTTCAATTTCCTATATCTTCTCTTTTCCTTAAGGTCATCCAGTAGCTGCTTACGTCTTCTCCCTCGACTGCCCATCCTTCCTTCAAACTTTCCTTCAATCACCTGTTTCAGAAGGCAGTTTCTACGCAAGATGTGACCAATCCAGTTAGCCTTTCTTCTTTTTATTGTATGTAGGATATTCCTCTCCTCCTTTACTCTGTGTAATACTTCTTCATTTCTCACACGATCGGTCCAAATGATCTCCATTCTTCTCCAGTACCACATTTCAAAACATTCCAGATACATCTGATCCATTTTCCCAAGTGTCCACGTTTCAGCACCATAAAAAGCAATGCTCCAAATGTAGCATTTTACTAGTTTCTTCCTTAAATATAAGTCCAGTTTGCTGGTGAAAAGATTCTTCTTCTTGTTGAATGCTGCGTTAGCGATGGCAATTCAGGGTTTAATTTCCCGCGTACACCTTGCATCATTTGTTATCATGCTACCTAATTAACTGAAATATTCCACATTCTCCAATTGCTTTTGATCTATCATAATTTTCATTGTGGATGGTTGCCTTGAGATTCTCATTACCTTAGTTTTTTCCACATTCATTTCCATTCCATAACGTCCTCCAATTTCACTTAGTCTATCAATCATGCCCTGTAGCACCTTTTCCTCCCTAGCCAGTAGCACAAGGTCATCTGCATATTTCACAGTGCCAATTACTTGTCCTCCTATTTTTAAGTCTCCAAACCTTTCAAGAGCTTTCTTGGTAAGGTACTCGCTGTATAAGTTGAACAGAATCAGTGGCAAGCAGCAACCTTGTCTAACTCCTCTTCCAATCTTCACACTTCTCGTCTCCCCTTGGTCCAGTCGTATTTTAACACTCTGTTCCATGTACAATTTGCTGATCAATCTTCTTTCGCGCCAGTCTATCCCAATTACCTTTAGGATCTGCATTAATTTGGTCCAGCTGACACTGTCAAATGCCTTCTGCCAGTCTATGAAGCAAGCACACAATTCCTCATCTATGACCAAGGTTCGTTCTGATATTATTCTCATCATCCCAATTGCATCCCTAGTCCCTTTCCCTCTCCTAAATCCAAACTGATCTTCTCCAAGCGCATCCTAAGTTTTCCCTTCAATCCTTCTTCTAAGTATCCTCGCTATCTTCGCTGCATGTGCGATGATGCTGATTGTGCGATGGTTGCTGCATTTTGTAGCTTTGGGCTTCTTCTTTAAGGCAATCATTGTAACTTCAGTGAAATCCTTGAGCCACTCTCCAGTTTCATATATGCCTTTGATCAGATGTGTCATTCGTCTCAGACCACCTTCTCCCAACAATTTCAGTAAATCCCCAGGTACATCATCATCTCCTGTAGCCTTCTTATCCCTCATCTCCTTGATAGCTTTTTCCACTTAACTTTGCAAAATATAAGGGCCTTTCTCGTCTTCATCTACTTCGGGTTCAGGTTCGACTTCTAGGTGTTTTTATCGATTAGCTAAATCGTACAGCTCTGTCATATAATTCTCCCAAATTTGCAGTACTCGTCTCTGATCTATTATTACATTTCTTTCAGAGTCTTCGATGCCAATGTTTTAAATCCCATGGTTTTCTTTCCAACCTGTCTTCATGTACATTAGATCATAACGTCCTGTTCTTTGAAATTCTATGATCTCGTTGCAAATGATCTCCAGATGTTCCTTCTTGGCGTTGTCCGTCGCTCTTTTCAATTCGTTCCTCAGTCTTCTGTAGTTCTTCCTTCCTTCTTCGTTGTTGACATTCTTGACGCAGCATCCTGGCTTTCTTTCTTCAATTGAAACCTATTAACTTTTGACATTTACAAGATTTAGAAGTGTACAGTTCAATTAGGACTGTGATTGAACTCTAATCTGGTGGCAGCTGTACGAAAGTATCCTACAAATAGCTTAGTCTAGTAGGTCACGACTACACATAACGGGCTTCCAATACAGGGGTCCAGGGATAAACCACCTTACATCATCAAGTGTCTGACGACACAGACTTTCTACACGTGGACGTCACGTGGTGAATTCCGGTGTTCAGTGATGCTGTGTGCCATGAGACGTGCTGATACATTAGTTTTTGAAACCACCTTGTAGCATTAAGCATCCCTTTTGTTCAATGAAGTATGAAGTTTTTTACAGTCTGACTGCTGTACAAAGACAGTTCGTCCTCAATATCCTATAAATTAACTAAGGTCCTGTCACTGCCATATGTCCTACATGTCTTCTTACAGGCACATCAAGTTGTTTACAGTCTGACTGCAGTACAAAGACAGTTCGTCCTCACTATCCTCTAACTTAACTAAGGCCCTATCACTGCCATATGTCCTACATGTCTCCTTACAGGCACATCAAGTTGTTTGCAGTCTGACTGTTGTACAAAGACAGTTCGTCCTCACTAACCTCCAACTTAACTAAGGCCCTGTCACTGCCATATGTCCTACATGTCTTCCAACAGGCACGTCAAGTTGTTTACAGTCTGACTGCTGTACAAAGAGAGTTCGTCCTCACTATCCTCCAACATAACTAAGGCACTGTCATTGTCATATGTCCCACATGTCTTCTTACAGGCACATCAAGTTGTTTACAAACTGACTGCTGTACAAAGACAGTTCGTCCTCACTATCCTCCAACTTAACTAAGGCCCTGTCATTGCCATATATCCTACATGACTTCCAACAGGCACGTCAAGTTGTTTACAGTCTGACTGCTGTACAAAGACAGTTCGTCCTCACTATCCTCCAACTTAACTAAGGCCCTGTCATTGCCTTATGTTCTATATGTCTTCTTACAGGCATGTCAAGTTGTTTACAGTCTGACTGCTGTACAAGGACAGTTCGTCCTCACTATCCTCCAACTTAACTAAGGCCCTGTCATTGCCATATGTCCTACATGTCTTCTTACAGGCACATCAAGTTGTTTACTGTCTGACTGCTGTACAAAGACAGTTCGTCCTCACTATCCTCCAACATAACTAAGGCCCTGTCATTGCCATATGTCCCACATGTCTTCATACAGGCACATCAAGTTGTTTACAGTCTGACTGCTGTACAAAGACAGTTCGTCCTCACTATCCTCCAACTTAACTAAGCACTATCATTGCCATATGTCCTACATGTCTTCATACAGGCACATCAACTTGCTTACAATCTGACTGCTGTACAAAGATAGTTCGTACTCACTAAGCTCCAACTTAACTAAGGCCTCGTCATTGCCATATGTCCTACATGTCTTCTTACAGGCACATCCAGTTCACTGCCGCTGACAGTTACTAACCAGAACTGACACGTAAACAAGCAGATACGAACAGCACTTACTGAAACAAAACACTGCTCACTGTGTACAGTATTGCGGTCTGCAGTGTGCAAAACATAAAGGCAGTTTCGTAATTACTACTTACGGACAAGAAGAAATTCGTGTGTAATCTAACACTAAAATTTCGTAATTCAGCCAATTACGTGAGCCTTATCTCACCAATATCACATCATTGAACGACACCGCAACTTTTTTTTATGTGTTTCCATTTCCGCAGTATTTGACGCTATGCAATCTACAAAGTCCTACTAAGTGTGCTAAAGTCGCTGTGTAGAGATTGTGGTCATGTTACAGAGAAACACCGCCTTATTCAGGATTCAGTTCTTTTGGGATATGATGTTAGCATGGAACTTCGTTGACGTAAACTCCTTATGAATATTTCCCACACAAAACACCGATGATGGAGGCAGCGCAGGTCTACGAAAATCTATACTAGAAGAAGTTTGACTCTACAGATAGCCGGAGAGATTTCAGACCATTTACTCAGTGCGACAGCTTCTATTTTATATGTGGGTTGAGGGGGGCTAGTTGGCTACAGTGGTAAGTTGGTAAAATGGCCGTAACTCCCAAAGATGGTGCAGGATAGCAGCACCTAGAAACTTGTACTTTCAGTGGCTTCTCCTGAAAGCGGTCAGCAAGTATCATAGCTTAATGAGCTATGACTGAAGCGTGGTGTGGTGTTTTATTTTTTCCACCGCCGGAAGTAATTTTTTTATCGCTGTGTTTAATGTTTTGTTATAGCTACATGTGACATTGTGCCACCCATGAATGTTACCTCCTTTTGGCTTACATTGTTGCTAGAGAGAATTGTAGACTTCCATTGTGTTTGAGGATGATAGTCCAAAACATAAGAAGGTGGCGACGGGGCAGGTCGGCACACTCAACGTGGGGCATGTTGGCTCACTGTATCAACTTGCCTCGCTTTCGATTAGAAACTTGTTGGTTAATTATTTTTCAGTGTGATATTTTCTGTCCGGTTTAAGAAGCTAAATAATGCGTACATTCAAGAAGAGGTCATATAGGGGCAACATACGTCTGGGGCTCTGCTACAAGCTGAGAGCTCTGCGAAAACGTGGAAAGTCAACAAGCAAAGCGGCGAAGGATTTTCAGATTTTTTTCCGTATTTAGGCAAGATACTGCAAAAGGATAAGTGAGGCTGTGGTAAAAGCACCTCACCAACACTGTCATTGAGCACACCGTCCATCCCTCTGGATAGATGACGAAGGAGCATTTTGTAAGTTATGTAAAACATGTCGTATCACATGCTAAGACTTCTAAAGAGAGATCAGTAGTTCTGTTGCTAGACAACCATGATTCGCATTTGGCCATACGGGCAATAGACTACTGCAACCAGAATGGCGTGACTGTCCTCAACTTCCCTCCACACTGCAGCCGTAACTCCAGCCTCTTGACAGGTCTGTCAACGGATCGCTTACGACGTATGTGAACCGAGCTTGTGATGCCTGCGTAACTAACCATACAGGCACAACAGTGACAGTATGTGAAAATCCTTGTGCCTTCAACACACCTTCGCACCTGACTTCTTTTTACTGCAAATACCAAAGCAGGTTTCCAGTTTTCTAGAATTTACCTGTTCAGCGGCGATTTCTTTCAAAATGAGTTATTTATGGAAGATTACGTTGCAGACATAGCTGCCCCTCCTATGGAGGCAGCAGATTCCAGTAGCAACAGTGAACTTCCTGCGATTTTGATGATTCTCCCAAACGATCCTCGTCTGCTTAAAAAGTTACAAAACATCTTGCTACTCCAGAGGACATTCGAAACCTTCCTAAATTGTACGCAAAAAGTGCAAGAATGTAAACAAGAACAAAAGAATAACTGTCATTTTGGTAGATACCTCTGTCAAAAATGCTTTGACACCAGTACAACAGAAGGCTCGGAGCAAATGAGCGAAGAACTGGACCTAAAATATTAGAAAGAGGAGCGTGCCACGTATCTAAGAGAGATTTACAAGAGCAGAATGCAAAAATACGAAAAAAAGAAAATCCAAAAATGCAGGCGACACAGACGAAGACGACTCCGAGGACACTTCAGTACACTTCCTACCTCTACTGTCTTGTCGCATCCAGAGAAATGTGGATTCAGTGCACAGAATACAAGTTGCGGCCACTTGAATAATGCACTTATGGCTCCCCCAACATTGTTTGCCTAAATTACCAGTCTCATGTGATTGGGATACTTTATCTAGAATAAAAACGTGTATTGCTGTTGGTAGGCTAGTGCCATACTGAGTTACGTGTGTTGCTGTTGGTAGGCTAGTGCCATACTGAGCTACGTGTGTTGCTGTTGGTAGGCTAGTGTCATACTGAGTTACGTGTGTTGCTGTTGGTAGGCTAGTGCCATACTGAGTTACGTGTGTTGCTGTTGGTAGGCTAGTGCCATACTGAGCTACGTGTGTTGCTGTTGGTAGGCTAGTGCCATACTGAGTTACGTGTGTTGCTGTTGGTAGGCTAGTGCCATACTGAGCTACGTGTGTTGCTGTTGGTAGGCTAGTGCCATACTGAGTTACGTGTGTTGCTGTTGGTAGGCTAGTGCCATACTGAGTTACGTGTATTGCTGTTGGTAGGCTAGTGCCATACTGAGCTACGTGTGTTGCTGGTGGTAGGCTAGTGCCATACTGAGTTACGTGTATTGCTGTTGGTAGGCTAGTGCCATACTGAGCTACGTGTGTTGCTGGTGGTAGGCTAGTGTCATACTGAGTTACGTGTGTTGCTGTTGGTAGGCTAGTGCCATACTGAGTTACGTGTATTGCTGTTGGTAGGCTAGTGCCATACTGAGCTACGGTGGTTGCTGGTGGTAGGCTAGTGCCATACTGAGTTACGTGTATTGCTGTTGGTAGGCTAGTGCCATACTGAGCTACGTGTGTTGCTGGTGGTAGGCTAGTGCCATACTGAGTTACGTGTGTTGCTGGTGGTAGGCTAGTGTCATACTGAGTTACGTGTGTTGCTGGTGGTAGGCTAGTGTCATACTGAGTTACGTGTGTTGCTGGTGGTAGGCTAGTGTCATACTGAGTTACGTGTGTTGCTGGTGGTAGGCTAGTGCCATACTGAGTTACGTGTATTGCTGTTGGTAGGCTAGTGCCATACTGAGCTACGTGTGTTGCTGGTGGTAGGCTAGTGTCATACTGAGCTACGTGTGTTGCTGGTGGTAGGCTAGTGCCATACTGAGCTACGTGTGTTGCTGGTGGTAGGCTAGTGCCATACTGAGCTACGTGTGTTGCTGGTGGTAGGCTAGTGCCATACTGAGTTACGTGTATTGCTGTTGGTAGGCTAGTGCCATACTGAGCTACGTGTGTTGCTGGTGGTAGGCTAGTGTCATACTGAGCTACGTGTGTTGCTGGTGGTAGGCTAGTGCCATACTGAGCTACGTGTGTTGCTGGTGGTAGGCTAGTGCCATACTGAGCTACGTGTGTTGCTGGTGGTAGGCTAGTGCCATACTGAGTTACGTGTATTGCTGTTGGTAGGCTAGTGCCATACTGAGCTACGTGTGTTGCTGGTGGTAGGCTAGTGCCATACTGAGCTACGTGTGTTGCTGTGGTGGTAGGCTAGTGTCATACTGAGCTACGTGTGTTGCTGGTGGTAGGCTAGTGCCATACTGAGCTACGTGTGTTGCTGGTGGTAGGCTAGTGCCATACTGAGCTACGTGTGTTGCTGGTGGTAGGCTAGTGTCATACTGAGCTACGTGTGTTGCTGGTGGTAGGCTAGTGCCATACTGAGTTACGTGTATTGCTGTTGGTAGGCTAGTGCCATACTGAGCTACGTGTGTTGCTGGTGGTAGGCTAGTGCCATACTGAGTTACGTGTGTTGCTGGTGGTAGGCTAGTGTCATACTGAGTTACGTGTGTTGCTGGTGGTAGGCTAGTGTCATACTGAGTTACGTGTGTTGCTGGTGGTAGGCTAGTGTCATACTGAGTTACGTGTGTTGCTGGTGGTAGGCTAGTGTCATACTGAGTTACGTGTGTAGCTGGTGGTAGGCTAGTGTCATACTGAGTTACGTGTGTTGCTGGTGGTAGGCTAGTGCCATACTGAGTTACGTGTGTTGCTGGTGGTAGGCTAGTGTCATACTGAGTTACGTGTGTTGCTGGTGGTAGGCTAGTGTCATACTGAGTTACGTGTGTAGCTGGTGGTAGGCTAGTGTCATACTGAGTTACGTGTGTTGCTGGTGGTAGGCTAGTGCCATACTGAGTTACGTGTGTTGCTGGTGGTAGGCTAGTGTCATACTGAGTTACGTGTGTTGCTGGTGGTAGGCTAGTGTCATACTGAGTTACGTGTGTTGCTGGTGGTAGGCTAGTGTCATACTGAGTTACGTGTGTTGCTGGTGGTAGGCTAGTGCCATACTGAGTTACGTGTGTTGCTGGTGGTAGGCTAGTGTCATACTGAGTTACGTGTGTTGCTGGTGGTAGGCTAGTGCCATACTGAGTTACGTGTGTTGCTGGTGGTAGGCTAGTGTCATACTGAGTTACGTGTGTTGCTGGTGGTAGGCTAGTGTCATACTGAGTTACGTGTGTTGCTGGTGGTAGGCTAGTGCCATACTGAGTTGCGTGTGTTGCTGGTGGTAGGCTAGTGTCATACTGAGTTACGTGTGTTGCTGGTGGTAGGCTAGTGCCATACTAGTTACGTGTGTTGCTGGTGGTAGGCTAGTGTCATACTGAGTTACGTGTGTTGCTGGTGGTAGGCTAGTGCCATACTGAGTTACGTGTGTTGTTGGTGGTAGGCTAGTGCCATACTGAGTTACGTGTGTTGCTGGTGGTAGGCTAGTGTCATACTGAGTTACGTGTATTGCTGGTGGTAGGCTAGTGCCATACTGAGTTACGTGTATTGCTGGTGGTAGGCTAGTGCCATACTGAGTTACGTGTATTGCTGGTGGTAGGCTAGAGTCATACTGAGTTACGTGTATTGCTGGTGGTAGGCTAGTGCCATACTGAGTTACGTGTGTTGCTGGTGGTAGCTAGTGCCATACTGAGTTACCATTCCTTTTGATTTTCTTTTCAATTTAAGTAAATGTATTGAATTTGTGCTGAATTCTATTGTTTCTCAACTGTTTTATTACCACAATAACACCTCGTTGTTGCGCACAACCTGTATCTGACACCAGGTGCGCAACCAGAATTTTTCATTGGGGGGGGGGGGGGCTGACCTTGAGGGTATATATAATTTGTGTTTGATTTTAAAATTTGTCATAAAAATCATGTCGTAAGTATAACATAACACTGTCTGCAACTGCATTTATATACATACAAACATAACTACATGTTCACTGACTCAATCACAGTGTTTTTAAAATTCTAATGTACTAGTCATCAGCTGATTTCAGTGGCTGATTTTGGCTGCAGGGTAAATCACGTAAAACCCTTGATATCATCGTATATACAAAATCAGTGTCTTTTAAATTTCAGTTTCGGGGTGTTTGGGGGGGCTGCAGCCTGGTAGCCCCCCCTCCCTTGAGTGCGCCCCTGTCCGACACATTTTTTCCATAAAACATTATATTGATCACTGTTAACTTTTGGCCTTGAAAATTTGGCATCTTGATTTTCCACGTATTTTACCATATGCCAACTTACCCCGTGCGTGGGGCAGGTTGGCACACGTGCAGAGGTTAAGGCAAAAGCCTCTCCCTCCTATTCCTTACGAATAGCGTCAAATTTGTGTAGGTCAGATTGTAGCCCAAGAGTGTTGCTAGCCATAAGTGCCGTTACATTCAACTTAACAAATACAGAGAAAATGTGAAAAATTATAAAATGAAAAGTGTGCCAACTATCCCCCCTCTCCCCTACTTACATTTTTCTGTGTCTCACAAAGCCTTTGTACCGTCTCGTTCAGTGACTGCACTGTCTCTGTTAGACCATCGATGTCAGTCTGTAGCTGTGTCTGTTTCTCATTGATACTCTTCAGAACTTCTTCTTTAGTTTCTAATTGTTTCTGCAATGAATGAATAATAGCGTTAGATTTACTTTTTTAAGTTTTGTCATTTGGTTTGAATTTTGTTACAAATTGCCACAAGTAGTTATTACCTGCGGTGCAGTGAACATTGGCCGCGTTTCACCGCACTTTGAAGAATGCTGAGGCGGGAATTCCTTAATTGTTTATATAAGGGAACTCCTCGTGGCAAACGTCCTCATTTACGTTTCAGTAATTTTGTGACGATAAGTTAAAGCTCCCGCAAGCTACTACGGTGACGATGAAAAACTGTGGTTTATGGCTGAGCGTTCAAGGTAAGTGAGCTGTGTTGAATTTTATATTTGTTTTGGTTAACACTTACTGGAACGGAGCATTTTGGTATATCAATATTTTAGCGAGAGAATTTGAATTTCTAAATATATTTAGTAACGCGGTACTACAAGTTATTTATTTTGATGAAAAGGGCGAGTAGTTAATTTAACTTTTACGTGGCAACTTTAATGTGTAAATTGTAAACTAAATTTTGTAAAGTATTTATTTTGTAAATAATACACATTATTTTACTTTAACTTTAAATTAACTGTACCACTTTTTATACGTTGGCAAGTACCTGTCGGGTGCATAGAGCAAAGTGCAGGTCACTGTTCGCCTGCTGCTGCTAACAAACAGGACACGCCGGAAAAGGTAGATTGCAACAAAAGCATAGCAGTTACCGATTGCTGCTTAGATTTAAGAATCGGTTGGTGGCAGCTACTTTAGAAACAGGAGATCCAGTGATTGCCTTATCGGACGTTACCGATAGAACCTCCTTAAGAAAATTGGGCTGAATAGTAGCAACACTCTGGGGGAGGAACTACATTTCTTTAAACCACTGATGACCGCTTCTGACTGCGTAAGATTCCTGTCTGTAGCTTGCGATATAAGAATTTGTTTTGTCAGTTTTTCCTGTATTTGCAAATAACACAGAGGTACTTGTAACGTTATATCACACACATACAAACAACACAGAGGTACTTGTAACGTTATATCACACACATACAAACAACACAGAGGTACTTGTAACGTTATATCACACACATACAAACAACACAGAGGTACTTGTAACGTTATATCACACACACACAAACAACACAGAGGTACTTGTAACGTTATATCACACACATACAAACAACACAGAGGTACTTGTAACGTTATATCACACACACACAAACAACACAGAGGTACTTGTAACGTTATATCACCACATACAAACAACACAGAGGTACTTGTAACGTTATATCACATACATACAAACAACACAGAGGTACTTGTAACGTTATATCACACACAACAAACAACACAGAGGTACTTGTAACGTTATATCACACACATACAAACAACACAGAGGTACTTGTAACGTTATATCACACACATACAAACAACACAGAGGTACTTGTAACGTTATATCACACACATACAAACAACACAGAGGTACTTGTAACGTTATATCACACACATACAAACAATGGTACTTGTAACGTTATCATCACACACAACACAATACTTGAACTATAGTAACTTGTAAACGTTTACTACACTTACAACACACACAAAGGATACTTGTATACGTATATCAACACAACAACACAAACACATGAGTTTACATTGTAACGTTATCACAATACATATACAAACAACACATGGTACATTGTAACGTAATTAATCCACACACAAACAACAAACATGATACTTGTAACGTTATATCACACACATACAAAACACAGAGGTACTTGTAACGTTAATCACACACATACAAACAACACAGGGTACTTGTAACGTTATATCACACACATACAAACAACAATGTACGGTACTTGTAACGTATATCACACACACAACATACAAACAATGATACTTGTAAACGTTAATCACAATCTTACATATCAACACAGAGGTACATGTAACGTTATATCACACTTACAACACACAGAGGTACTTGTAACGTTATATCACCACTTAAACACACAACAGAACTTGTAACGTTATATCACAACAACAAACAAACACATGGTACTTGTAACGTTATCACACACACAAACAAACAGTGTACTTGTAACGTTATATCACACCATACAAACAACAAAAGTAGGTACTTGTAACGTATATCACACATCAATACAAACAACACATAACTGAGGTTAACTTAAACTTATATTCACACACATAACAAAACAACACATGGTACTTGTAACTATATCACACACAACAAACACACAGTACTTGTAACGTTAATACACCACATACAAACAACACAGAGGTACTTGTAACGTTATATCACACACAACAACAACACAGAGGTATTTAACGTATATCACACATACAAACAAACCATTTCATGATAAACGTTATTCTAACACACACAACAAACACAGGTTTTTAACGTTATATCACACACATACAAACAACACAGAGGTACTTGTAACGTTATATCACACAACTTAGTTACAAACAACAACAGAGGTACTTGTAACGTTATATCACACCACAACAACAACAACAACGGTATTGTAACGTTATATCACACCACAACAAACAACACAGAGGTACTTGTAACGTTTATACATACACAAACAAACTTAACAGGTACTTTAACTTATATCTACACATATCATCAACACACAAGGTACTATACAGTATTAACAATCACAATACAAACAACACAGATGTACGTTAATATCACACACAACAACAAACACAGAAGTGTATCATTAAACTAGAGTACAACTACAACAACAAACACAGGATACTTGTAACGTTATATCACACAACACAACACATACAACAGTTATCACCTGTAACGATTTACTATACACACAACAAACAACAGAGGTACTTGTAACGTTATATCACACACATACAAACACTACAGAGGTACTTTAACATCAACAACACAACTAACAAACAACACAACTGAACTAACGGTATTTAACCTACACATACAAACAAACAGAGGTACTTGTAACGTTATACACACACATAAAACAACACAGAGGTATTGTATTAACGTTATAACAACATCAAGTACTAACAACACAATACTGTACGTATACACACTACTTATACAACACAAAACAAGGTACTTGTAACGTTTACACACATCACACACAACACACTGAAGTATGTAACTTAATCACACACACTTAACAACACAACATCAATACTTGTAACGTTTATCACACACATACAAAACAACCAGAGGTACTTGTAACGTTATTCACACATACAAAACAACACAGAGTACTTGTAACGTTATATCACACACATACAAACAACACAGGGTACTTGTAACGTTATTAATCACAACACAATACAAAATATACACAGTAAACGTATACACACGACATGTAACAATCAACACAGAAGTACTGTAACGTTATATACACTATACACCAACAAACACAGAGGTACTTGTAACGTTATTCACACACAACAAACAATGACGTATATAACAACACAATACAAAACACACACAGAACTACTTAACGTATTACAACAACATACAAACAACACAGAGGTACTTGTAACGTTATATCACACACATACAAACAACACAGTAGGTACTATTAACGTTATACAACACACAACAACTAAGTTATACACATTACACAACACATACTAATATAACACAGCATACTATAACGTTATATCACATTACAACAAACAAAACAGAGGTACTTGTAACGTTATATCACACACACTACAAACAACACAGAGGTTACTTGTAACGTTATAACAACACAACATACAAACACACTAACAAACCAATTGTAAACAGATATTACTTACAACACATACAAACACATAAAGGTATACTGTAACGTTATATCACAACAATACAAACAACACAAGTTATACTTGTAACGTTATCATACACAATACATTAACAACACACAGGTACTTGTAACGTTTATCACACAACATAAACACACACAGATACTTGTAACGTTATTATCACACACATACAAACAACACAGAGTGTACTTGTAACGTTATATCACACACACAACAACACAACAACCAGAGGTACTTGTAACGTTATATCACACACATACAAACAACACAGAGGTACTTGTAACGTTATATCACACACATACAAACAACACAGAGGTACTTGTAACGTTATATCACACACATACAAACAACACAGAGGTACTTGTAACGTTATATCACACACATACAAACAACACAGAAGTACTTGTAACGTTATATCACACACATACAAACAACACAGAGGTACTTGTAACGTTATATCACACACATACAAACAACACAGAGGTACTTGTAACGTTATATCACACACATACAAACAACACAGAAGTACTTGTAACGTTATATCACACACATACAAACAACACAGAGGTACTTGTAACGTTATATCACACACATACAAACAAACACAGAAGTACTTGTAACGTTATATCACACACATACAAACAACACAGAGTACTTGTAACGTTATATCACACACATACAAACAACACAAAAGGTACTTGTAACGTTATATCACACACATACAAACAACACAGAGTACTTGTAACGTTATATCACACACATACAAACAACACAGAGTACTTGTAACGTTATATCACACACATACAAACAACACAGAAGTACTTGTAACGTTATATCACACACATACAAACAACACAGAAGTACTTGTAACGTTATATCACACACATACAAACAACACAGAGTACTTGTAACGTTATATCACACACATACAAACAACACAGAGTACTTGTAACGTTATATCACAACATACAAACAACACAGAAGTACTTGTAACGTTATATCACACACATACAAACAACACAGAGGTACTTGTAACGTTATATCACACACATACAAACAACACAGAGGTACTTGTAACGTTATATCACACACATACAAACAACACAGAAGTACTTGTAACGTTATATCACACAATACAAAACAACACAAAAGGTACTTGTAACGTTATATCACACACATACAAACAACACAGAGGTACTTGTAACGTTATATCACACACATACAAACAACACAGAGGTACTTGTAACGTTTATATCACACACATACAAACAACACAGAGGTACTTGTAACGTTATATCACACACATACAAACAACACAGAAGTACTTGTAACGTTATATCACACACATACAAACAACACAGAAGTACTTGTAACGTTATATCACACACATACAAACAACACAGAAGTACTTGTAACGTTATATCACACACATACAAACAACACAGAGAGTACTGTAACGTTATATCACACACATACAAACAACACAGAGTACTTGTAACGTTATATCACACACATACAAACAACACAGAAGTACTTGTAACGTTATATCACACACATACAAACAACACAAGAGTACTTGTAACGTTATATCACACACATACAAACAACACAGAGGTACTTGTAACGTTATATCACACACATACAAACAACACAGAGAGTACTTGTAACGTTATATCACACACATACAAACAACACAGAAGTACTTGTAACGTTATATCACACACATACAAACAACACAGAAGTACTTGTAAACGTTATATCACACACATACAAACAACACAGAAGTACTTGTAACGTTATATCACACACATACAAACAACACAGAGGTACTTGTAACGTTATATCACACACATACAAACAACACAGAGGTACTTGTAACGTTATATCACACACATACAAACAACACAGAAGTACTTGTAACGTTATATCACACACATACAAACAACACAGAAGTACATTGTAACGTTATATCACACACATACAAACAACACAGAGGTACTTGTAACGTTATATCACACACATACAAAAAACACAGAAGTACATGTAACGTTATATCACACACATACAAACAACACAGAAGTACTTGTAACGTTATATCACACACATACAAACAACACAGAGTACTTGTAACGTTTATATCACACACATACAAACAACACAGAAGTACTTGTAACGTTATATCACACACATACAAACAACACAGAAGTACATGTAACGTTATATCACACACATACAAACAACACAGAAGTACTTGTAACGTTATATCACACACATACAAACAACACAGAAGTAACTGTAACGTTATATCACACACATACAAACAACACAGAAGTACTTGTAACGTTATATCACACACATACAAACAACACAGAAGTACTTGTAACGTTATATCACACACTCACAAACAACACAGAGGTACTTGTAACGTTATATCACACACATACAAACAACACAGAGGTACTTGTAACGTTATATCACACACATACAAACAACACAGAGGTACTTGTAACGTTATATCACACACATACAAACAACACAGAGGTACTTGTAACGTTATATCACACACATACAAACAACACAGAGTACTTGTAAACGTTATATCACACACATACAAACAACACAGAGGTACTTGTAACGTTATATCACACACATACAAACAACACAGAAGGTACTTGTAACGTTATATCACACACATACAAACAACACAGAGGTACTTGTAACGTTATATCACACAATCAAACACACAGAAGTACATGTAACGTATATCACACACATAAAACACCAGAAGTACTTGTAACGTTATATCACACACATACAAACAACACAGAAGTACTTGTAACGTTATATCACACACATACAAACAACACAGAAGTACTTGTAACGTTATATCACAAATACAAACAACACAGAAGTACTGTAACGTTATATCACACACATACAAACAACACAGAGTATTGTAGTATTACATCAAAACGATTATTATACGTTATATCACAATACAAACACAGAAGTACTTGTAACGTTATATCACACACATACAAACAACACAGAAGTACTGTAACGTTATATCACACACATACAAACAACACAGAGTACTTGTAACGTTATATCACACACATACAAACAACACAGAGGTACTTGTAACGTTATATCACACACATACAAACAACACAGAGGTACTTGTAACGTTATATCACACACATACAAACAACACAGAGGTACTTGTAACGTTATATCACACACATACAAACAACACAGAAGTACTTGTAACGTTATATCACACACATACAAACAACACAGAGGTACTTGTAACGTTATATCCACACATACAAACAACACAGAGGTACTTGTAACGTTATATCACACACATACAAACAACACAGAGGTACTTGTAACGTTATATCACACACATACAAACAACACAGAGGTACTTTAACGTTATATCACACACATACAAACAACACAGAGGTACTTGTAACGTTATATCACACACATACAAACAACACAGAGTACTTGTAACGTTATTCACACACATACAAACAACACAGAAGGTACTTGTAACGTTATATCACACACATACAAACAACACAGAAGTACTGTAACGTTATATCACACACATACAAACAACACAGAAGTACTTGTAACGTTATATCACACACATACAAACAACACAGAAGTACTTGTAACGTTATATCACACACATACAAACAACACAGAGTACTTGTAACGTTATATCACACACATACAAACAACACAGAGGTACTTGTAACGTTATATCACACACATACAAACAACACAGAGGTACTTTAACGTTATATCACACACATACAAACAACACAGAGGTACTTGTAACGTTATATCACACACATACAAACAACACAGAAGGTACTTGTAACGTTATATCACACACATACAAACAACACAGAAGTACTTGTAACGTTATATCACACACATACAAACAACACAGAGGTACTTGTAACGTTATATCACACACCATACAAAAACAAGAGTACTTGTACGTTATATCACACACATACAAACAACACAGAGTACTTGAACGTTATATCACACACATACAACAACACAGAGTACTGTAACGTTATATCACACACATACAAACACACAGAGTACTTGTAACGTTATTCACCACATACAAACAACACAGAAGTACATGTAACGTTATATCACACACATACAAACAACACAGAAGTACTTGTAACGTTATATCACCACATCAAACAACACAGAAGTAATGTAACGTATATCACACACAACAAACAACACAGAGGTACTTGTAACGTTATATCACACACATACAAACAACACAGAGTACTGTAACGTTATATCAACACACAACAAACAACACAGAGGTACTTGTAACGTTATATCACACACATACAAACAACACAGAGGTACTTGTAACGTTATATCACACACATACAAACAACACAGAGTACTTGTAAGTTATATCACACACATCAAACAACACAGAGTACTTGTAACGTTATATCACACACATACAAACAACACAGAAGTACTGTAACGTTATATCACACACATACAAACAACACAGAGTACTTGTAACGTTATATCACACACATACAAACAACACAGAAGTACTTGTACGTTATATCACACACATACAAACAACACAGAAGTACTTGTAACGTTATATCACACACATACAAACAACACAGAGTACTGTAACGTTATATCACACACATACAAACAACACAGAAGTACTTGTAACGTTATATCACACACATACAAACAACACAGAAGTACATGTAACGTTATATCACACACAACAAACAACACAGAGTACTTGTAACGTTATATCACACACATACAAACAACACAGAGGTACTTTAACGTTATATCACACACATACAAACAACACAGAGGTACTTGTAACGTTATATCACACACATACAAACAACACAGAGTACTTGTACGTTATATCACACACATACAAACAACACAGAAGTACTGTAACGTTATATCAACACATACAAACAACACAGAGTACTGTAACGTTATACACAAATACAAATAACACAGAGGTACTTGTAACGTTATATCACACACATACAAACAACACAGAGGTACTTGTAACGTTATATACACACATACAAACAACACAGAGGTACTTTAACGTTATATCACACAATACAAACAACACAGAGGTATTTGTAACGTTATATCACACACATACAAACAACACGAGGTACTTGTAACGTTATATCACACACTACAACAACACAGAGTACTTGTAACGTTATATCACACACTACAAACAACACAGAAGTACTTGTAACGTTATATCACACACATACAAACAACCAGAAGTACTTGTAACGTTATATCACACACATACAAACAACACAGAAGTACTTGTAACGTTATATCACACACTACAAACAACACAGAGGTACTTGTAACGTTATATCACACACAACAACAACACAGAGGTACTTGTAACGATTATATCACACACATACAAACAACACAGAGGTACTTGTAACGTTATATCACACACATACAAACAACACAGAGGTACTTGTAACGTTATATCACACACATACAAACAACACAGAGGTACTTGTAACGTTATATCACACACATACAAAAACACAGAGGTACTTGTAACGTTATATCACACACACACAAACAACACAGAGGTACTTGTAACGTTATATCACACACATACAAAAACACAGAGGTACTTGTAACGTTATATCACACACATACAAACAACACAGAGGTACTTGTAACGTTATATTACACACATACAAACAACACAGAGGTACTTATAACGTTATATCACACACATACAAACAACACAGAGGTATTTCTAACGTTATATCACACACATACAAACAACACAGAGGTACTTGTAACGTTATATCACACACATACAGACAACACAGAGGTACTGTAACGTTATATCACACACATACAACAACACAGAAGTACTTGTAACGTTATATCACACACATACAAACAACACAGAAGTACTTGTACGTTATATCACACACAAACAAACAACACAGAGGTACATGTAACGTTATATCACACACATACAAACAACACAGAGGTACTTGTAACGTTATATCACACACATACAAACAACACAGAGGTACTTGTAACGTTATATCACACACACATAACGCATGTAACAAATGTCTTACTAAGTAACTGGCAACACGGTTTGCTTTAAACTAAAGCAATTCAAACAATTCAGTCTACTAACATTTCGTACGCTATAAAACAAATGACGATCTTCATGATTTGCACTGCTTACTGAATATTATTGTGTGTTGAAATGAAGAAGAGTGTGATGGCGGGAATGCTGAATTTATGGCAAAGTGAGACTTTCATACAGGGTTTGGTGGGAAACCTGAGGAAAGAGACAAGCGGAATACCTAGGCATAGATGGAAGCATAATATTCAATTGGATCTTAAAATAAGATGCCAGTACGTGGACGGTATTGATGTGACGCACGATGGAGACAGTGCGAGCTTTTGTGAGCACGTAATGAAATTGCGGTTTCCTTGAAATGTTTTAATTGCTTAATAACACGAGCAGTTTGCAAAACTACATATCTTTATATAACTACTCACATGACAATTGGCAGTCGAATTTCGCTCTTGTTTTCAGCTCTGTTATAATCTCTATAACTCGCTCCAAACCCCACAAAGCCACAAACGGCAAAGCCACAATCACAGCCTGCAGCCAGGAAGTAACATCAACCATTGTTGGTTGCTCTGTAACAGACAGGTGGTTACATATTACATCTAAAACAAATGCACATAAGTCTATGAAAGTATACTATCAGCATAGTGTTACATAGTGCTACATGTTCGGCCAGTCATGCGGCAATCCTCAGGGAGGCGCTTTGCAAAGGATGGACACATCGAGATATTACAAAGTCTGTGAACCAAACCACAGATATAAAATATTAGATTTTAAAAACATCGCACTGTTAAAATACGTATCAAAGAATAAAATACAGATAAATATTTTGTGAATAATTCTGATGTGTTACGAATGATGTATGTAGATGTTACGAATGATGTATGTAGATGTCATGTAATGAGTATGTAGATGTTATGTAATGATGTATGTAGATGTTATGTAATGATGTATGTAGATGGTATTAATGATGTATGTAGAAGGTATGTAATGATGTATGTAGACGGTATGTAAATGATGTATGTAGATGGTATTAATGATCTATGTAGATGTTATGTAATGATGTATGTAGACGGTATGTAATGATGTATGTAGATGGTATGTAATGATGTATGTAGACGTATGTAATGATGTATGTAGATGGTATGTAATGATGTATGTAGACGTTATGTAATGATGTATGTAGATGTTATGTAATGATGTATTAGATGTTATGTAATGATATATGTAGACGTATGTAGAGATGTATGTATGTTATAGTGATATGTAATGATGTATGTAGATGTATGTAATGATGTATATCGTATGTAATGATGTATGTAGATGGTATGTAATGATGTATGTAGAGTTATGTAATGATGTATGTAGATGGTAATGTAATTAGATGTAGTATGTAGATGTTATGTAATGATGTATGTAGATGTTATGTAATGATGTATGTAGATGTTATGTAATGATGTATGTAGACGGTATGTAATGATGTATGTAGATGTTATGTAATGATGTATGTAGATGTATGTAATGATGTATGTAATGTTATGTAATGATGTAATGTAGATGGTTATGTAATGATGTATGTAGATGTTATGTAATGATGTATGTAGATGTTATGTAATGATGTATGTAGAGTTATGTAATGATAGTATGTATAGAGGTATGTAATGAATGTATGTAGATGTTATGTAATGATGTATGTAGATGTTATGTAATGATGTATGTAGACGGTATGTAATGATGTATGTAGATGGTATGTAATGATGTATGTAGATGTTATGTAATGATGTACGTAGATGTTATGTAATGATGTATGTAGATGTTATGTAATGATGTATGTAGACGGTATTGTAATGATGTATGTAGATGTGTATGTAGATGTATGTATATGTAGATGTTATGTATGAGTATGAGACGGTATGTAATGATGTATGTAGATGGTTATGTATAATGTATGTATGATGTTAGTGTAATGATGTATGTAGATGTTATGTAATGATGTATGTAGATGGTATGTAATGATGTATGTATATGTATGTAATGTTGTGTAATGATGTATGTAGATGTTATGTAATGATGTATGTAGATGGTATGTAATGATGTATGTAGACGTATGTAATGATTATGTAGATGGTATGTAATGATGTATGTAGATGTTATGTAATGATGTATGTAGATGTTAGTAATGATGTATGTAGACGTATGTAATGAATGTTATGTATATGATGGTATGATAATGATGTATGTAGATGTTATTAATGATGTATGTAGACTGGTATGTAATGATGTATGTAGATGTATGTAATGATGTATGTAGATGTTTATGTAATGATGTATGTAGATGTAATGTAATGATTATGTAGATGTATGTAATGAGTATGTAGATGTTATGTAATGAGTATGTAGATTTTATGTAAATTATGTATATAGACGTATGTAATGAAGTATGTAGACATATGTAATAGAGTATGTCACTCCCAAAAGAAGAGTAAGTGTGGTAGGAGTATTGATAAAATTGAGATAAACTATATAGTCAATATGAATGAAAAGCTGTCAGTGAAATGCGTACCAAGCAAAAGACTGTTGATGCTACTGGTGCGGCAAACCGCTGTGTATTTTAATTACAACATTCAAAATTGCAAGAGAAGTATTCAGACCAGTAAGACAGTCCGGGAAAAATATCGTTTTGTACGAAGCACTTACAGCCAAAACACAAAAAATATCGTTTTGTACAAAGCACTTACAGTCAAAACACACAAAATATCGTTTTGTACAAAGCACTTACAGTCAAAACACACAAAATATCGTTTTGTACAAAGCACTTACAGTCAAAACACACAAAATATCGTTTTGTACAAAGCACTTACAGTCAAAACACACAAAACATCGTTTTGTACAAAGCACTTACAATCAAAACACAGAAAACCTCGGCAATGGTGTCAATATCTGCAGTTGCTTGCACACACACTGCTATGCGCTCTGAGACTTACACAAATGACAGTTATATTTACTGACACACGTTATCAACTGAAGATTAGAACGCGTTCTTAAGACCGGAAAACGTGTGGCAGAGGAAGTAAGATCAGGACAGTCAGTGCGATACGCAGCTTACCGTATGTCGCGATATTGATGGCCTTCACAGCTACATTTTCCTCCTTCTGCAGTACATTATGTCCACAAACAAGCACTTAATAACGTTTCTGCCTATAAATCTCTCACGACACTCTCGCTGCCTATTTGCTGTCCCACTGCCAGTTGCACATCTCGGTACATCGTCAGCAGCAATACGATGTCTGTGTAGCTACCGTACTTTCACTACCAATATGGCGTCTTTGTTTTGACTGTCTGTACTGGAACTTGTACAGTTAGCAGGCCTATTTAAATTTATTGCAGTGTATTACGTTAAGAATATGAATTGGATTGAAATGGCTCATGAGTCTTCAATACCGTTGTATTGTGAAGGCTGAGCTGTATTGCTACTACAAGCAGAAGCTGACTGTTGAGTACCTGCGATAGGCCGTCACTTGTACTGCAGGCGTTATCAGTAATTGTGTTACATTTTATACCGTAAGGTTACTGCTACCGTGCTAACAGTGCTAGCAATGCTATCAGTGCTAACAGTGCTAGCAATGCTACCGTGCTAACAGTGCTAGCAATGCTATCAGTGCTAACAGTGCTAGCAATGCTATCAGTGCTAACAGTGCTAGCAATGCTATCTGTGCTAACAGTGCTAGCAATGCTATCAGAGCTAACAGTGCTAGCAATGCTATCAGAGCTAACAGTGCTAGCAATGCTATCAGTGCTAACAGTGCTAGCAATGCTATCAGTGCTAACAGTGCTAGCAATGCTATCTGTGCTAACAGTGCTAGCAATGCTATCAGAGCTAACAGTGCTAGCAATGCTATCAGAGCTAACAGTGCTAGCAATGCTATCTGTGCTAACAGTGCTAGCAATGCTATCTGTGCTAACAGTGCTAGCAATGCTATCAGAGCTAACAGTGCTAGCAATGCTATCAGAGCTAACAGTGCTAGCAATGCTATCTGTGCTAACAGTGCTAGCAATGCTATCTGTGCTAACAGTGCTAGCAATGCTATCCGTGCTAACAGTGCTAGCAATGCTATCAGAGCTAACAGTGCTAGCAATGCTATCAGAGCTAACAGTGCTAGCAATGCTATCAGAGCTAACAGTGCTAGCAATGCTATCAGAGCTAACAGTGCTAGCAATGCTATCAGAGCTAAAGTGCTAGCAATGCTATCAGAGCTAACAGTACTAGCAATGCTAGCCGTGCTAACAGTGCTAGCAATGCTATCAGTGCTAACAGTGCTAGCAATGCTATCAGAGCTAACAGTGCTAGCAATGCTATCAGAGCTAACAGTACTAGCAATGCTATCCGTGCTAACAGTGCTAGCAATGCTACCGTGCTAACAGTGCTAGCAATGCTATCAGTGCTAACAGTGCTAGCAATGCTATCCGTGCTAACAGTGCTAGCAATGCTATCAGTGCTAACAGTGCTAGCAATGCTATCAGTGCTAACAGTGCTAGCAATGCTATCAGAGCTAACAGTGCTAGCAATGCTATCAGTGCTAACAGTGCTAGCAATGCTATCAGTGCTAACAGTGCTAGCAATGCTATCAGAGCTAACAGTGCTAGCAATGCTATCAGTGCTAACAGTGCTAGCAATGCTATCAGAGCTAACAGTGCTAGCAATGCTATCAGAGCTAACAGTGCTAGCAATGCTATCAGAGCTAACAGTGCTAGCAATGCTATCAGAGCTAACAGTACTAGCAATGCTAGCCGTGCTAACAGTGCTAGCAATGCTATCAGTGCTAACAGTGCTAGCAATGCTATCAGAGCTAACAGTGCTAGCAATGCTATCAGAGCTAACAGTACTAGCAATGCTATCCGTGCTAACAGTGCTAGCAATGCTATCAGAGCTAACAGTGCTAGCAATGCTATCAGAGCTAACAGTGCTAGCAATGCTATCAGAGCTAACAGTGCTAGCAATGCTATCAGAGCTAACAGTACTAGCAATGCTATCCGTGCTAACAGTGCTAGCAATGCTATCAGAGCTAACAGTGCTAGCAATGCTATCAGTGCTAACATTGCTAGCAATGCTACCGTGCTAACAGTGCTAGCAATGCTATCAGTGCTAACATTGCTAGCAATGCTATCAGTGCTAACAGTGCTAGCAATGCTATCAGAGCTAACAGTGCTAGCAATGCTATCAGAGCTAACAGTGCTAGCAATGCTATCAGAGCTAACAGTACTAGCAATGCTATCAGAGCTAACAGTGCTAGCAATGCTATCACAGCTAACAGTGCTAGCAATGCTATCAGAGCTAACAGTGCTAGCAATGCTATCAGAGCTAACAGTGCTAGCAATGCTATCTGTGCTAACAGTGCTAGCAATGCTATCAGTGCTAACATTGCTAGCAATGCTACCGTGCTAACAGTGCTAGCAATGCTATCAGTGCTAACATTGCTAGCAATGCTACCGTGCTAACAGTGCTAGCAATGCTATCAGTGCTAACAGTGCTAGCAATGCTATCAGAGCTAACAGTGCTAGCAATGCTATCAGAGCTAACAGTGCTAGCAATGCTATCAGTGCTAACATTGCTAGCAATGCTACCGTGCTAACAGTGCTAGCAATGCTATCAGTGCTAACATTGCTAGCAATGCTATCAGAGCTAACAGTGCTAGCAATGCTATCAGTGCTAACATTGCTAGCAATGCTACCGTGCTAACAGTGCTAGCAATGCTATCAGTGCTAACAGTGCTAGCAATGCTATCAGAGCTAACAGTGCTAGCAATGCTATCAGAGCTAACAGTGCTAGCAATGCTATCAGAGCTAACAGTGCTAGCAATGCTATCTGTGCTAACAGTGCTAGCAATGCTATCAGTGCTAACATTGCTAGCAATGCTACCGTGCTAACAGTGCTAGCAATGCTATCAGTGCTAACATTGCTAGCAATGCTACCGTGCTAACAGTGCTAGCAATGCTATCAGTGCTAACAGTGCTAGCAATGCTATCAGTGCTAACAGTGCTAGCAATGCTATCCGTGCTAACAGTGCTAGCAATGCTATCTGAGCTAACAGTGCTAGCAATGCTATCAGAGCTAACAGTGCTAGCAATGCTATCAGAGCTAACAGTACTAGCAATGCTAGCCGTGCTAACAGTGCTAGCAATGCTATCAGAGCTAACAGTGCTAGCAATGCTATCAGAGCTAACAGTACTAGCAATGCTAGCCGTGCTAACAGTGCTAGCAATGCTATCCGTGCTAACAGTGCTAGCAATGCTAGCCGTGCTAACAGTGCTAGCAATGCTATCTGTGCTAACAGTGCTAGCAATGCTATCAGAGCTAACAGTACTAGCAATGCTATCCGTGCTAACAGTGCTAGCAATGCTAGCCGTGCTAACAGTGCTAGCAATGCTAGCGGTGCTAACAGTGCTAGCAATGCTATCTGTGCTAACAGTGCTAGCAATGCTACCGTGCTAACAGTGCTAGCAATGCTATCCGTGCTAACAGTGCTAGCAATGCTATCCGTGCTAACAGTGCTAGCAATGCTATCCGTGCTAACAGTGCTAGCAATGCTATCAGTGCTAACAGTGCTAGCAATGCTATCAGTGCTAACAGTGCTAGCAATGCTATCAGTGCTAACAGTGCTAGCAATGCTATCAAAGCTAACAGTGCTAGCAATGCTATCAGAGCTAACAGTGCTAGCAATGCTATCAGTGCTAACAGTGCTAGCAATGCTATCAGAGCTAACAGTGCTAGCAATGCTATCAGAGCTAACAGTGCTAGCAATGCTATCAGTGCTAACAGTGCTAGCAATGCTACCGTGCTAACAGTGCTAGCAATGCTATCAGAGCTAACAGTGCTAGCAATGCTATCAGAGCTAACAGTGCTAGCAATGCTACCGTGCTAACAGTGCTAGCAATGCTAGCCGTGCTAACAGTGCTAGCAATGCTATCAGTGCTAACAGTGCTAGCAATGCTATCAGAGCTAACAGTGCTAGCAATGCTATCAGAGCTAACAGTGCTAGCAATGCTACCGTGCTAACAGTGCTAGCAATGCTAGCCGTGCTAACAGTGCTAGCAATGCTATCCGTGCTAACAGTGCTAGCAATGCTATCAGTGCTAACAGTGCTAGCAATGCTATCCGTGCTAACAGTGCTAGCAATGCTATCCGTGCTAACAGTGCTAGCAATGCTATCCGTGCTAACAGTGCTAGCAATGCTATCAGTGCTAACAGTGCTAGCAATGCTACCGTGCTAACAGTGCTAGCAATGCTAGCCGTGCTAACAGTGCTAGCAATGCTATCCGTGCTAACAGTGCTAGCAATGCTATCAGTGCTAGCAATGCTATCCGTGCTAACAGTGCTAGCAATGCTATCCGTGCTAACAGTGCTAGTAATGCTATCTGTGCTAACAGTGCTAGCACTCCTAGCCGTGCTAATAGTGCTAGCAATGCTATCAGTGCTAACATTGCTAGCAATGCTACCGTGCTAACAGTGCTAGCAATGCTATCAGTGCTAACGTTGCTAGCAATGCTACCGTGCTAACAGTGCTAGCAATGCTATCAGTGCTAACATTGCTAGCAATGCTATCAGAGCTAACAGTGCTAGCAATGCTATCAGTGCTAACATTGCTAGCAATGCTACCGTGCTAACAGTGCTAGCAATGCTATCAGTGCTAACATTGCTAGCAATGCTATCAGTGCTAACAGTGCTAGCAATGCTATCAGAGCTAACAGTGCTAGCAATGCTATCAGAGCTAACAGTGCTAGCAATGCTATCAGAGCTAACAGTACTAGCAATGCTATCAGAGCTAACAGTGCTAGCAATGCTATCAGAGCTAACAGTGCTAGCAATGCTATCAGAGCTAACAGTACTAGCAATGCTAGCCGTGCTAACAGTGCTAGCAATGCTATCCGTGCTAACAGTGCTAGCAATGCTAGCCGTGCTAACAGTGCTAGCAATGCTATCTGTGCTAACAGTGCTAGCAATGCTATCAGAGCTAACAGTACTAGCAATGCTATCCGTGCTAACAGTGCTAGCAATGCTAGCCGTGCTAACAGTGCTAGCAATGCTAGCCGTGCTAAGAGTGCTAGCAATGCTATCTGTGCTAACAGTGCTAGCAATGCTACCGTGCTAACAGTGCTAGCAATGCTATCCGTGCTAACAGTGCTAGCAATGCTATCCGTGCTAACAGTGCTAGCAATGCTATCCGTGCTAACAGTGCTAGCAATGCTATCAGTGCTAACAGTGCTAGCAATGCTATCAGTGCTAACAGTGCTAGCAATGCTATCAGTGCTAACAGTGCTAGCAATGCTATCAAAGCTAACAGTGCTAGCAATGCTATCAGAGCTAACAGTGCTAGCAATGCTATCAGTGCTAACAGTGCTAGCAATGCTATCAGAGCTAACAGTGCTAGCAATGCTATCAGAGCTAACAGTGCTAGCAATGCTATCAGTGCTAACAGTGCTAGCAATGCTACCGTGCTAACAGTGCTAGCAATGCTATCAGAGCTAACAGTGCTAGCAATGCTATCAGAGCTAACAGTGCTAGCAATGCTACCGTGCTAACAGTGCTAGCAATGCTAGCCGTGCTAACAGTGCTAGCAATGCTATCAGTGCTAACAGTGCTAGCAATGCTATCAGAGCTAACAGTGCTAGCAATGCTATCAGAGCTAACAGTGCTAGCAATGCTACCGTGCTAACAGTGCTAGCAATGCTAGCCGTGCTAACAGTGCTAGCAATGCTATCCGTGCTAACAGTGCTAGCAATGCTATCAGTGCTAACAGTGCTAGCAATGCTATCCGTGCTAACAGTGCTAGCAATGCTATCCGTGCTAACAGTGCTAGCAATGCTATCAGTGCTAACAGTGCTAGCAATGCTACCGTGCTAACAGTGCTAGCAATGCTAGCCGTGCTAACAGTGCTAGCAATGCTATCCGTGCTAACAGTGCTAGCAATGCTATCAGTGCTAACAGTGCTAGCAATGCTATCCGTGCTAACAGTGCTAGCAATGCTATCCGTGCTAACAGTGCTAGTAATGCTATCTGTGCTAACAGTGCTAGCACTCCTAGCCGTGCTAATAGTGCTAGCATCAGTGCACAGCATCACATGACAATCAACACGTCACATGAGCACAGCATCACATGACAATATCAACACGTCACATGAGCACAGCATCACATGATAATAAGAACACGCACATGAGCATAGCATCACATGACAATAACAACACTTCACATGAGCACAGCATCACATGACAATCTCAACACGTCACATGAGCACAGCATCACATGACAATATCAACACGTCACATGAGCACAGCATCACATGATAATAAGAACGCGCACATGAGCATAGCATCACATGACAATAACAACACTTCACATGAGCACAGCATTACATGACAATCTCAACACGTCACATGAGCACAGCATCACATGACAATATCAACACGTCACATGAGCACAGCATCACATGATAATAAGAACACGCACATGAGCATAGCATCACATGACAATAACAACACTTCACATGAGCACAGCATTACATGACAATCTCAACACGTCACATGAGCACAGCATCACATGACAATCACAACACGTCACATGAGCACAGCATCACATGACAATCACGACACGTCACATGAGCATAGCATTACATGACAATCACAACACGTCACATGAGCACAGCATCACATGAAAATCACAACACGTCACATGAGCACAGCGTCACATGACAATCACAACACGCACATGAGCATAGCATCACATGACAATCACAACACGTCACATGAGCACAGCATCACATGACAATCACAACACGTCACATGAGCACAGCATCACATGACAGTAACAACACGCATATGAGCATAGCATCACATGACAACCACAACACGTCACATGAGCACAGCATTACATGACAATCACAACACGTCACATGAGCACAGCATCACATGACAATCACAACACGTCACATGAGCACAGCATCACATGACAATCACAACACGTCACATGAGCATAGCATCAAATGACAATCACAACACGTCACATGAGCACAGCATCACATGACAATCACAACACGTCACATGAGCACAGCATCACATGACAATAACGACACGTCACATGAGCATAGCATCACATGACAATCACAACACGTCACATGAGCACAGCTTCACATGACAATCACAACACGTCCATGAACATAGCATCAAATGACAATCACAACACGTCACATGAGCACAGCATCACATGACAACACAACACGTCACATGAGCACAGCATCACATGACAAACACAATACGTCACATGAGCACAGTATCACATGACAGTAACAACACGCATATGAGCATAGCATCACATGACATTCACAACACGTCACATGAGTACAGCATTACATGACAATCACAACACGTCACATGAACACAGCATCACATAACAATAACACTACGTCACATAAGCACAGCATCACATGACAATCACGACACGTCACATGAGCACAGCATCACATGACAATAACACTACGTCACATAAGCACAGCATCACATGACAATCACGACACGTCAAATGAGCACTAGCATCACATGACAATAACGACACTTCACATGAGCATAGCATCACATGACAATCACAACACGTCACATGAGCACAGCATCACATGACAATCACAACACGTCACATGAGCACAGCATCACATGACAATCACAAACACGTCACATGAGCACAGCATTACATGACAATCACAACACGTTTCCAGCAGCTGACCGTGCAGTGATCGCACTGCTGTGATGTGCGTGTTAACTGCTGGCTGGCTTATATCAAGGACTTGGAACGTGCCTTTACCAACACAGAACAAAGTGTCAGTGACATCAGAAGCAAAGACGAGGGATCAGAATGTATGTCGTAACTGAGTCAATACAGTGTGTAGCTGAGGGCGGACAGTGGGGGTTGGAGTGCCAGCAGGCTGAAGGAAATGTTGCCAAAGAGTAGGTCTATCAGCGTCTGCTGCTGACCTGTTCAGATGGAAGTTTCGTATGCAGTTTGCAACACTGAAAGTGGCTATGATTTGAAATCTTCTCTATTCTGGGGTGTTACGCAGCGTAGATTGGCGGTAACTGCCAATCACCGCTGTGTAACATCCCAGAAGAGCGATAATCTCATTTACACCGCGGCGGAAGCTTGATATCTGGCTATGATTTTGTTTGCTGGTATGTTTCTAGAGAAGGCTCAGTTTCGCTTCTGAGGCTTTCTGGCAGTGTTGCTGACGCCTTGAATATATTTGCTCTTTTCTGACCACACCTCGTCAGCTGCAGCTAACACACAGCGCGTCACACATTCAGATAAGTAAAAGGCTTTCTGTTTTGCAACAGATAATGTGCCGCTTAACACGACAAACATTCACTCACGTACTTTGTTAGTCCTCTGTTATGCGTTCCATGGATCAAAATTTCTCAGGCGATGTCAGGCGTCCGTGGGTAGCTTTGACCCCAATCATGAAATAAATTTTCCAAAAAGCACCGGAAGTATTCAAAGAATGAATCACGCACTAAAACAGCTATAATTCATGTGAATGTTTCCTAAGTGTTAGTTCCTACTATAATGACAAAAGGAGTCTGCATGTCCGATAGCAACCGATTAACGCTGTTCACGGAAATCACCGCTTATCATTGAATGAATCACAAGGAAAATATAAATACACACAGGAGGCACAGCTCAGAGTTTTCAGTGTTAAATTAGGTGATTCATCACGTCACCACTGGGCTCTAAAGGGATAAGGGCGGAAGTGTGTGTACGTGCTGGTCATTAGGTCACTTACATAATGACACTTTATTAAGACAGTTCCAAATCAGACTGAACAGTCTGCCTGCAGTGTTTTGTACACAGTTTTAACACAGCGCACTCAACAACAACAATACCAGACCAGGTCATGCCATAGCTTGCACTGTTAGACTGCAGCTTCTGACCGCGCAGTCTCTAGTTCAACGCTGCACACCGTCACGTGACAGTGACCGTGCACAAAGTGACTCACTGAAGCAGGCTGTTCTCTCAGTATTCTCCCATCCCCCCTGCCACCACCAGTCCACCACTGCCCACCATACCACCTGTCACGTGCAGTACTGAACAGGCAGCACCTTATCACATCCTCAGCTGACGGCTTCACCTCTGACCGCAATTCGCTGACACATACATGCAGTGTTGTGAACAGTGTAATGACGTCACAGCCTGTGTACAGCGGCATGCGGCACAAAGTGCTGACAGCTGTACAGTGCCGTAACTGTTACGAGTCTAAATGTAATTGTGACCGTGAGTTCTGAGGATCAAGACGGACTGGTGGGGTTTTGTGTACAGCTGGCACGATGGAACGGTGTGGTCAGTGCAGACTTTATACAGTGTGTGAGCACCCTGTACAATTACATAACACATTCAAGCAATAATTATTCTCTAATGGTACCAAGCAATGTACAGCAAGCAGTGAGGCTCGGTATATTTATAGTATCGTACAGCACTGAGGGTTTTGACTGTAGTCAGTATTGATAATTTGGGCTTCTGCGTTATGACACCGTGTAGTTTGGTAGGTCAGTACCGCTGTGTCTCAATAACTCGCAGCCTCCATCCTCAGTGCAGAATAAGGATAAACAGTCTGTGAGAGGATAACAACACACTGCACAACATATGATTAATAATTCTGTCATAATAAAGTAATGTTGCAGACAAACATTAATGTACTGCAAACTACAGATGTATGTTTCCCTTGATATGAATCACATTCAAAATTCCCTATTACTAAAGAAAGGAATAAACACTCGTAAGTTTGCGAAGATTCTGAAAATCACCAAAACCACCACAACAGGTCACTGTGCCCACGATGCGGCAGACCAATGATGACAGTGAAATGTGGTACTGATAAGTGACAGTGCTTGTGGTTGTTCGTTACAAACAGAACAGATTGCATTGTGTTTGTGAAGATGACGGTGTTTGTGTTGCGGAGTGTACAGTGCACAGGTACACTGTGTGGCCTGAATGGAGACATGTTGGATGTTCGGTGCATATATTTACCACCGTGCTTTAGATAGTTAACGGTCCTTAGCCACGGCTTACCGAGTCCAGCCAGGCTGCCATATCGTTGTTCCCCAACCCCCGTACCCAGTCACTCGCGGTATAACCCCAGACACCCTTCACACTAACATCCGCTCCCCTCTCCACAAGCAGCTTCACCACAGACAAATGTCCCTCCAATGCCGCATAATGCAGCGGAGTGTTTTTAAACATGTCCAGATGATCCACCTTCGCTCCCCAGTCCAGCAACAGACGGCACACATCCAGATGTCCATACAAGGCTGCTACATGCAGAGCGGTATCCTGTTCAGCATTAGCTCTGTCTACGTTAGCGCCGCCCTCCAGCAACACACGCACCACCTTCACATGGCCATATGTAGCAGCATATGTCAGCGGTGTTTTACGGTACACACCATCTGCAGTGCAGTTGTCATTGCTGCATTTGATCAAGATCTTTGCAATGTTCACATCGCCGGATTTAGCAGCGTCAAGCAGATACCGGCAGACATGTTGAAGAAATCACACTGTACTGTGAGTACTGTGTTGTTAACCTTCGTTCAGTACGTACGCTGACTCCGAGATAACGAGATACAGTACACTTTTACACTCATTTAAAAAAGAATTGTCTACATGTTATCTATTTGAGTCTTCTACACCATATCAGCTGTACACAAAGTTGCTAATTTAGGCTTATGCATCAGTGCTTTGGTTTCGTTCCCTGATGACGATCTCTTGGGGATCGAAACGTGTCGCAATTCTCAGTGTTATATAATATAAATATCTAAGTAGCAGTATTGTGCACGCTGTTGGTCCGAGTGTTGCTAATGTATATCGACATGCACAGTATGAACAGTGTAAAGTGTGTGAGATACGGTTTGTGGGCAGGCCTACATAAAAATAGTTCAGTGTGATATTGTAATATAAAATCTAAGTAGCATACTGTGCACGTGTTGGTCTGATGTTGCTAATTGTATATCGACATGCACAGTATGAACAGTGTAAAGTGTGTGAGATACGTTTGTGGCAGGCCTACATGAAAATAGTTCAGTGTATATTGAATATAAATATCTAAGTAGCAGTACTGTGCACGGTGTTGGTCTGAGTGTTGCTAATTGTATATCGACATGCACAGTATGAACAGTGTAAAGTGTGTGAGATACGGTTTGTGGGCAGGCCTACATGAAAATAGTTCAGTGTGATATTGTAATATAAATATCTAAGTAGCAGTACTGTGCACGGTGTTGGTCTGAGTGTTGCTAATTGTATATCGACATGCACAGTATGAACAGTGTAAAGTGTGTGAGATACTGTTTGTGGGCAGGCCTACATGAAAACAGTTCAGTGTGATATTGTAATATAAATATCTAAGTAGCAGTAACAGTAACTACTCACATGGCAATTGTCAGCCCGAAGTTGGTTCTCGTTTTTCAGGTCTCTTATACTCACTATATCTCGCTCCAAACGAGATATTTCTTCCTGCAGCTGACTGCCGCAGTATAAAAACCACAAGCAGAAACTGCAACCAGAGAGTAACACTAACCATTGGTGGTGCTCTGTATAGACATGTGGTTAGATACTGTGGCTAAAACAAATGCACGTAAGTCTATGAAAGTATACTATAAACATAGTACACCTCCTGCATGTTTCGGTCACTCAGGGAGGTGCTTTACAAAGGATGGATACATCGAGATATTACAAAAGTTTGTGAACCAAATCACAGATATAAAATAATAGATTTTAAAAATATCACATGTTTAAAAATACAAATCACAGATTTAAAATACAGATAAAAATTTTTTGTAATCAATTCTGGTGCGATACGAATGATGTATGTAGATGTTATATAATATGTCACCATTCCAAAAGAAAGGTGTGTGTGTAGGAGGGTATTTAAAATATATTGGTACATAACATTATATAGTGTTATATGGAGATGAAAAGTATGTCAGTGAAATGCGTACCAAGCAAAAGACTGTTGATGCTACTGGTGCGGCAAACCGCTCTGTATTTTAATTACAAAATTCAAAACTGCAAGAGAAGTATTCAGACCAGTAACACAGTGCGGGCAAAATATCGTTTTGTACAAAGCACTTACAGTCAGAACACACAAAATACCGTTTTGTACAAAGCACTTACAGTCAAAACAAACAAAACCTCGGCAATGGTGTCAATATCTGCAGTTGCTGTCACACACACTGCTATGTGCTCTGAGCCTGTTACATAAATGGGATTTATATTTAGTCACACAGATTATCAATTGCAGATTAGCACGCGTTCTTTGAAAACGTACGGACTTGGCACACTGACGTCAGCGAGGTCAGGGCCATGTCGCAATATTGATGGCCTTTACAGCTACATTTTCCTCCTTCTGCAGTACATTATGCCCACAAACAACAATTTAATAATGTTTCTGCCTATAAATCTCTCACGACACTCTCGCTGTCTATTTGCTGTCCCACTGCCAGTTCCAGACAGTTGCATTTCTCGGTAAATCATCGGAATATATACTATTTACACACACATTCTCAAACCCAAGTAACCATTGAATAAGAGGTTGGGTCAGCCCTGGAGCCAGTCTGGATGGGTGTGGAAAATCACCCCCACCGGGGTTTCAAGCCCGGACACTAGCATGTTGGAAGTCACTATACCACCTATGCTACCCAGCCTAACTAATTCCATGCAGCACAGTCCTTCCTGAGAAACTAACAGGTCGTCAGCTAGTCAAAAAATTCCCCGCATTTTATGAAACCTGAAGGTTCATTACCGCACTCACAAGAGCCCGCCACCTGTCCCTATCCTGAGCCATATATATCCAGTCCATGAACCCCCCCCCCCCATTCCACTTCTTGAAGATCCATTTTAATATTATCCTCCCATCTACTATGCTACCTAACCACTGAATAAATCATGAGAAAAACATAAATACACCATGAGGGCAAAATTCAGAGTTCTCAATGCTAAAGCAGGTGGTACACAAAGTTATCACACAGAATTAAGCAAAAATGTTTGAACTTGCTGGAAAGTAAATGCACTACAGTTCCATGGGCTATTGCAGGAAGTTCTTCCTGCAGTCGACTTGAATTTCGGTCAACTGCAGGAAGATGTACAAGGATGGACTACAAAACTCTGCACTTGACAATAATCGCGTGGGTCAGAGCTGGCACTACAATTTTGTACAAAAGCTGCTGAAGAAAGGGCACCAAAAAGTGGAAGAAAAGTTCCAAAGGAAGGAAAAACCAGACAGCAAAGACAGAGAATGTTCATGAAAAGCCATCCAAAGAAATTGTGTTACAAACATAAACATAACAGAAAAAACATCAGCCATGCCTTCAATTGCAATTCCAGTGCCTTATTATCAATCTCAGCCAATCAGCAAAATAAACATAATATGAAGACATTTCTCTAGAAGGAATGTAATAAATTTTGGAACATAAAACAGAACAAATTACAATTTTCTTGTCCACAAAAGCTAAACTCTTTTCATTTTTGAGATTATCAATAATGCTGAGCGTGACTGTCTCGTTCCTAACATATTTTGTTCTGTTTAAACAGGTCCCAAACACTGATGGCAGAACACGTACATCACGGTTTCTTATGCCCCCACACCAAAAACAAATGCCACATGCTGGCCAAGACATTGGAGTCTGCATACAAAATGCAAAAATCAAGCTGTCTGCTATCACTGTTGTTGAATACTTGCATCTGCATTCAGCTGTAATGGCGATATGCTTTTCACAGAAACAACATAAACCTCGCCACATCTTAATGCATCTCATTCATTCATTCTGCAGTCTGTCTTATGACAGTCCGTAACCACTTCCAAAGCGAGTTCTCCACAGGGTGCGATCTAGTGCTTCCTCTTTCATTACATACATACATTCATATATACATTTCATGGATCCATAATTTTGTCACAAGACAAGAGGATGTGGAATAAGTCATAACATACAATCAACAAAATGTACATTGCAAAATGCTTTAAACATTCTATGTGCAGTCTTAGACGTCAGTATTATAGGTTAACAGTACTCATAAGAAATTCATCTACAGAGTAAAAGGAGTGTGCATTTAAGTATCTTCTTAGTGCTGCTTTAAATTGTGCCTTTTCATTCTTAACATTTTTGATATTACATGGTAAGATCCTGATACTAGAATAGAATGTACTTTTCTGAAAGCGTGATAGGTTGACAATTGGTCTATGAAGATGGTGCTTATTGCTTGTATTGATACTGTGTATTGATGAATGTGTTTAATGTATCTATGTAACAGAAAGTGATACTAGCCACAGGATGAGAGAAATTATGCTGTAATACAAAGAACAGACTTACACAGAACTGGCAGCATAACACACAAAACATGTACATAAAGACTTAAAACTTATCTTAATCACCTGTAAATTACAAAGAAATTATGATCTGTTGTTCAGCATGTTACACACTCAACTCACTGTCAATGTTGGCAGATGTGACTGCACATGGCTGCCACACTTGGAACTTGCAAAACAACTTCCAACCCGCAGAATCGGTACACATATAATATGTTTATATTAAGATGCTGAGTGCTAAACGTTGCTTCTGTTACAAATATAAGAGACTTTCCGGTTCTTGGTGAATGTAAGACAGAAACAGGCTGTAAGAAACATGGCACTGTGCCACACATTAACCACAACATACACTTTTGGCACAGATACACAGGAACACCGTATGCAGCAAACATAGCAAAATACAATGTTTCATAACCAACTAAATGCACATTCTCTTGACACTATTTTGATACAGTTACTAAATACCCCTACATATGTTTTAGTCTGTTTACAGACCGTCATCAGGGGGGTATAAACTACACTTATCATACATCCACATGTTCAGTTCATTGTCATATACAGTCAGATCACCTTAGTCTTTTAGTAGGTTGTAATAATATAATAATGTAATAATAGGATATTACAACCTACTAAAAGACTAAGGTGATCTGACTGTATATGGCAATGAACTGAACATGTGGATGTGTAATAAGTGTAGTTTATAGCCCCCTGATGATGGTCTGTAAATAGAGTGAAACATGTGTAGGGGTATTTAGTAACTATATCAAAATAGTGTCAAGAGAATGTGCATTTAGTTGGTTATGAAACATTGAATAAAAATGCATGGTGAAAGCAATATAAAGTTTATAGCAAACTACAACTAATTTATTACACATTTAATTTGCAAGATCTTTATATAAATACAGTAGAAATACATCAACATGGTCCTCTGCTGTACACAAAGCGCTTTAAGTTCAACATAAAACATCTCTGTGTGGATAAAGTAACCTTATCAGTGTTAAGTTCAAATGTAGAAAACAAAGGGAAAGTTCGACCGAAGAGAAAGAATATATCTGCAGGAATTGTGATAGAAATGAGGCACATCTTCCCGATGCCATATTTGTAACACAATTATCACTGGTCGTCCTTGTCCTTCGCACCATGCTTCAGGATGCGTGTGAACTCGATGTAATCAAACATGCCGTGCTTGATTGGGGCTTCCCTGTACATTTCGTCCACCTGAAAAATGCGACAACTTTTCTCAGCCAACAGTGAACACAGTTATGACATACAGGAGAATCCAATGTGGATGTATGTAACATACAGAATATGCATGAGTCATAATCTTCCATTCTCAACTGCATAACACATACAAATGCCAGGTGGAAAGAACTTCCAACATCATGCATGTGCCTGCAGTTCCTTCTGGGAAAAAAATGCAACTTTTACAGAAATTGCCAATCCGACAGCACATGACACATTCTGTGTCCTCCTGGAATGTGGCGCTGCGTCACTGTGTGAGTGCTGCCCGATATCTAACATTCCAAGACAATGTAGTGGTTCCATCTGCTGCAAGTTTTAAGGTTTTGACCTCCTGGATATTTTGAAGATTGAAAACAAGGCCACCACACTGTCTCAAAATGTCGGGCACCAATGACCAGTAACGTGGCACTGCATCCCAGAGGAATGCAGACCTCAACAGCACAGCTGCAAAAGCCTAAAACGTTGCAGAACATGTCATGTGATGCTAACTACTGTAGACATCCCATATTCTAAGGAAGGAGACTGAACATACATTTCAGTAATATACTGGGGGTAATGTTATTATTGCTATTATAGCTACATTTAGTTTTACAGTAGAACCGGATAAGAAGTCCCCACATAAGAAGTTTTCCCCTGTAAGAAGTCTGATTTTTAAAGTCCCCAATCCTATTGCTTTTAATAAGCTTCCCTCTTAATAAGTCTTCCCGCTTAAGAAGTCCCTAATCCTCTGGTCCCCTGAAAGACTTCTTAACAGGGTTCTACTGTATAATAAAGCAGGGCATTTCTGTAATGTCTGACATTTGATGTAACGCACACAAAATAAACAGAATGTTGTTATCCCCAACAGTTAAACGGACAGCCAAAGGCCAAATAATGCAGGCAGCAGCAATCGACAATATGTCTGCTGCATCAGCTGCACTGTAAATGTAAGATGCCTACTGGCGTGAGCTAGCACTGGACACAGGCAATGTACTAGGACAGAGGGGAGGCGTTTGACACCCGACGTATTTCTGTATATGAAGGTCCGCCTTAAGAGCAGGTACATACTATTTTGAAACAGTGAGGACTTCACTTGTCACTTCTGAAGTCCAATAAAAATTTCATAGAAAACAGATACATCCAGCCTCTACAATTAATGTATACTTGGTGAACATCTAGTAAGTTTTAGTTCACAGCGAGCTTTTAGCTGTAGTGGCTCTGAACTGACCCCCTGTGACCCTACATGAATGTCACACTCCCTGAAATCAATCTGCAGGCTATACTGCTTGTCCACCCCATCCAGCACCGGGGTTCAGCCACATGCCCAGTATCGCAGAACACAGGATACACTGTATAGTCTACAAATGACGTGAAATACTTTTTCACCGACATCCTCTGTGCACACACGCGCGTGAGCGCAGACGCACACACACAAATTTTGCAGTTCTTTGATTTGGCACTACAGGAGTTCAAGCTAGCACTTCGTTGGTTAACTTTTAACTGCATCAGATGGAAATAATTAAATTCAAAGTTACAACTTTGAATTATAATTCTTTTGACTGCTCAGTACATCTCTTAGCTGTCCGACCTGGCAGGACTGAAAGAAAAATTAGAATATTTCCAAAGCTTAGTCAAAAAAAAATGGCAGATATAAACTCTGTCACTGAACATACACATTTGCTTTATTGGCAAGATCCTTAAATGTTTCTGTGCAGAACTCAAACCTAGGTAACTTTCTATTAGATTTTCTCAAGACATCTGCTAGTGCAGTTACACTTAATGCTCTCACGCTAACTTGTCCATGCTCAACAGAACTGCAACATTACTGAAACTACGCCTTATAAGACCGCAGCTGGTCACATGGTACAGCCACGTGACACAATGTGGTCTGTCAATTCATATTTGCGGGCTGGATACAGAGTTTATTTCTCAGGATTAACTCAACTAACTCAGGCTAACCTCAATCACTGGATAACCTAAGCTGGTTAAACCACAGCTATACAAGTACCTGAGACCAGGATATATCAGAGGAAGATAACAGATCAATAAGCAATAAAAAATTGTTGTATACAAGAACAGACGTGGAACCAAGGTAGAACAGGAGGCAAACATTCTGTGCATCAAACCAAATCCATGAAAACCCCCTACATAGTGTAGGGTGGAAATTATGTGGGAGATCAAACTTCCTTGTTAGCTCTATCTAAGGACCCAACAAAGTAGGTGTCTCCCTCCCCTTCACCTGAGGATGGAAGCAGATCCAGTCTCCGAAACATCATGTTACCTAGTTATTTTAGATTTCCGGACGATGGACAAGTCCAGAAACCATTAATTCCCAAGTCTACAGGTCGACGATACAACAACGCACAAAACTGTACATTCAAACACACAAGGCGATGAGATGTTCGCTTCACTTCACAATCATTCTCTCACATTTTGCCCCTAATGGTTCTAAAGACATATCCTGTGTATAATAAGGTAGCAGCTGTATTCAGAACTGGACAGACTTCTGAGTCAGTCATATTTCACGTGTACAAAACTCGGGACAATTACTCAAAATCAACTAAATGCAATTTATCGTACCTCCTCATCAGTGAATCTGTCGCCCATAGATGTCAAAAGCTCCCGCAACCTTTCCTCATTGATCACGCCTTTATTTTCTTCGTCGAAGCAACCAAAAGCATTCTTGATGACATCTTCAGGGTCCGTACCTTGCAGTCGCTCCCCAAACAGTGTAAGGAACATAGTAAAATTTATGGGGCCCGGTGCCTCATTCATCATCCCTTCCAAATAATCATCTGCTGGGTTCTTTCCTGAAAACACGCAAAAGCTGCAATAAAAGTTCCTGTAATGCAAAACCCATGCATATAAGACATCTACACAAGAGCAGGTCGGTATAGTGCAAAGGCTCTAGCTTGTGCTTGGGCGATGTCGGTTTCGAAACTTGCCCACATCAGCAGCTTTCCAACTATGGATTTCACAGTTTTCCTCAGTCCCTCGATGTAAATGTTAGGATATACTCCAGTTAGGCCAAAACCACTTCCTTCCAAATCCTGTCCAGTTCATCATTCATGAATCACCCTACCATTTGATGTTACATAGCCATGTTACTGATGTCATAAAATAAACACTTCAATGAGTACATGGACAACAGCCCAATTCTGTGCTATGCATAATTCCTAGTGAAGTACTTACCTAGAGAAGCCAACATGTCATGCAAATCCTCCTTATCCACAAAGCCATCTCTATTCTGATCAATCATATTAAAAGCTTCCTTGAATTCCTGAATCTGGGCTTGATCAAACATTGCAAAAACATTGGAAGTAGCACGCTGTGCACGTTTCTTGGTGGTAGTACGGCGACTGGTTGTCTTACGAGATGCCATGTTTGTTTCTAGAAAGTAAGAAGAAAAATGTTACATGGTTCGAAACTGCAAATATTTGTTTCTTTGATGCTAATTTTAATTTTATGACAATATCACTTTAAATCAACCAATTTCAGACGTATGTTTTACGGCACTTATGCGGGTGGGGGGGTTTAAGGGACATTTCACTTTGCACACTTACACAATTCCGTTGCCGAAAAGTGACGTCTGTTGCTTTGTTCTGATTACATATGGCAAGTGCAAAATTATTACCTTGATACAAAGATTTAAATAATAGATGTACAAAAGTTTTCTGCAGTTACATCTGTGACTTAACCTATATACGACTTTCGAATACTGGGAATGTCCTACTAAATATTCGTTCAGAATTATTCGCTTAGCTTGTGCTGCGACTGCATAATCAGACTGTACAACAAATACACTGCTATTTGTCAGCACTTGCAACTACAATGGCCGACTCCAGAGCATCTGCTCGTGCCCAACACATACTGTGCATCAGACACCAAGTTGCGTTAACAATGCCAACTCTTTGTAATCTCACTTTCAACCGCCATGTAAGTATATTTCCTATAGAAGTACATGCACAAAGAAATGCATGTTGCAATTGAGGTTACAACGTACTTCACTGACAATCACCATGCTTTTCGAGTATCTACCTTCCATTGCATTAATTACGTCAAAATTCGTAATTTATAAGGCACTAACTGACTTAGATACAAATACGACAGAAATGAAACTGTTACCTGGAACGTTACACGTATTGCAATTCCACGCGAACACCTTACCGTTTCTCTAGTGACTCACAGACTCCACCACACCCCGAAGTAAAGTGCTGCACTCTGTGAGGACGAAAATGAGGTCACTGCACTACAATTTGTAAGGCGGGAACGGTTGATTGGAATTGGAACGTATTTTCTAACCCCTAATTTTAAGAAATTAAAAAGCTACGAAGTTATATTAGCAATTTTGTGTTTCGTAAGCATATATTTTAAAAAGCTCATTGTGTTGGGTGCATTTAGTGGACTCCGTATGAAGGAAATGTAACATCTTTACGGTCTCCCCACCACCTTCTTCCTGAATGTCTATGTATGGACAACTCTCTCCTTGCCCTTATATGGTTACACTGTGAATCAGCTACTGGATTATGCTGAAATAGTGGCAACGTCTTCTGGACATGATCGCGAGGAATTAATTGATTGTATGATAATTTGGATAGGTGCAGAAAACTCTGGATAGCTGTTTCTAATCTATGTTATTTACAAACTGTGGCAAGAACATTGGTGCTTTTGTATTTCTGCACTTATTTTCGGCTGCACCGAAATAGCTTTGTGCGACAACTTGGCCAAATCATATCTAGAATTCTGTCAACTACTGCTTGGAAGGTCCATCATACCTTCTGGAAAAAAAATCCCACATTACATTTGGTACCTTCTGCCAGATAACATGTTCACATAAATGTATGACCGTTCTATCCCCTTAATTTCTGTTTAACATATTAATACCAAACCTTCACGGAATATGTAAAATACTTACATCTATAAATAATTTCATACACTGTATTACAAGAAAGAAAATGCCATAAAAGCACATCTGTTCTACATAATTGCAGATTAAAAAGTTATCTGTTTTCTCTATGAAATTCCTCATGTGTAGAGCGTTTCCACACATTTTCTTTTCCCTGTTATTGTAACATTAGGACCACAGATTAATACTGCTTACAGATTAGAAACTCCCTGCAAATGTAAACTTGCAGCACCAAAAGCAGCTTTGTTGTCATTATGTAGCTGGCTAGGCTCAGGGGTCCTAGGTACAGCATGCTACTGGTGGCAACTTATGGAACTATGCAGCATGACAACGATAAATCAGCCTCATCCCATATGACACTACCTTCTCCACCCCCTCTGTTCACAATGGCACTAAAAAACTGCAAACTTCGAAATTATACAAACCAACTAAATACACTTATTAGGCAACATAACTCATTATTTTACATTATATTTTCTCTAACATATTTCTACTCAGATCAAAATATAATTTAAAGTAATAAGGTACAGGTACGTGTTCTGTGTTGTGAAATCACAACACAGAACACATAACAACATGATACAGGGTATGCTCAATTTCTGTACACTAAACAGAAATTTTGAAGATTTTTGTACGATAGCAAACTCAGTTCTCTCCAGTATGATTGAATGGTTGTCAGCAAACAAGTTAGTCCTAAATATAGAGAAAACAAATATAAAGAAATTTGTAACAAATAATTCACCACAATGTTCATTGACTATTGGTTATAAAGATATATACATAGAAGAAAAACTAAATTCAAAATTTCTTGGCTTACATCTTGATAACCACCTAAATTGGAAAGGTCATATTGATCAAATGATACCTAAATTAAGTGCAGCATGTTATGCAGTTCGGTCAATGTTCCACATCAGCAACATTAACACTCTCAAGTCAATTTATTTCGTATATTTCACTCTATTGTACAATACGGAATAATTTTTTGGGGAAATTCGTCCAACAGCAGGAAGATATTTACATTACAAAAGAAAATCATCAGAATTATGGTTGGTGCACATCCTAGAACTTCATGCAGAAGTCTATTTAAAACCTGGAGATTTTGCCTGTTCCATGCCAATATATATTTTCATTAATGAACTTCCTCGTTGATAATCAAGAAAACTTTCAAACAAATTCATCAATACACAGTATTAATACAAGCAATAAGCACCATCTTCATAGACCAATTGCCAACCTATCATGCTTTCAGAAAAGTACATTCTATTCTAGTATCAGGATCTTACCATGTAATATAAAAAATGTTAAGAATGAAAAGGCACAATTTAAAGCAGCACTAAGAAGATACTTAAATGCACACTCCTTTTACGCTGTAGATGAATTTCTTATGAGTACTGTTAACCTATAATACTGACATCTAAGACTGCACATAGAATGTTTAAAGCATTTTGCAATGTACATTTTGTATGATTTTGTATGTTATGACTTATTGCACATCCTCTTGTCTTGTGACAAAATTATGGATCCATGGAATGTTTATATGTATGTATGTAAAAACAAGACTGCCCTGAATTTCAAACCAGGATATATAAATGTAATCTTAAAAACCTTTTAAACTTTTTAACCTTTTATATATATATGCATATAGCATAAATACGCAACTATTCCCAGGATTTTATATGCTTAAATACCGGCATTATGTGTGATATACGAGACGTTAGTAGATGAACTAATGGATGTGTAGTACGTGTAAACTTGGGACCCCCTGATGACGGCTGCTTGAAGCCGAAACATATGTAGGGGCAAATGACTCTGTGTATGAAATTACAGTGCATATGTTGGTTTAAATCTTGTGATTTGTTATCATGGTGCATGGTGAATATAATGTGAAATTGTGTACACAGAGTTTCATATTTTGCCTCTCGAACAAACCGAGGAAACAAGACCTGAAATACTTCCTGGTTACAAATATTATCACTATAAATACACATTTTAGGTTCAGGATCACATATGATGAATTTCAAAGTTCTACTAAAATGATATCACAAGGACAATCACACACTGAAAACTACTTACAATGTTGAACGTTCTCAAAGTAAAAACGATTGTCTACATTATAAACAGCTGTTACGACATGAATTAAATTAAATACATATACCATAACTATGACTACATAAATAAAAAACTTAATTTCTGATGCTGATATTTCCTTCACAGCACACACAACACTAATACACTAAAGCTGCAGCATTGCCCCATGTTACACAACAGTCAACACACAAAACAACAACAACACAAAGTATAATACAAAACACAAGTTCAGCCTGAAGTCACTGAGGTCCCAGACCATAGTGTGCACAGACAACGACCACACAGTCATTCTTCGTCAATTGGAAAGGCATTTTGTCATGTTGCCTGAGAACAAGTACATTATTTTGTATGCTAATCCACCTCCTACTGTTCACACAACAGTTTGTGCTGTGAGCAACGCAACTGATTAACGTGAAAACACTTCACAAAAGGTAAAGCTGTCTCCATGTGTCATTAAGCACCACACAATGAGAGTATAGAGGGGTGTGGAGGTACAACAAATACAGCTCCACACATTCTTCACCTGGTACTAGACACAGATAAGTGGTTTTCTCCCTGGCCCAGCCACTTTACCCTGAGTATGGACTGAATATGAGGTTGGGCTGGCCTCAGAGGTTGTCTGGATGCTATGAAGATGAGAGAATACTTTTCCCTGCCAGAAATGGATGGATGATACCTTGGTCATCCAGCCCACAGCACTGCCTTCTTGTGAAGCAAGCAGTTGCCCAACAAGCACAGACGCTTCAACACATTACATAGAGCATGAGCATTCATTCTGGGTTTACAAGCACCCTGAGCCAGATAAATCCCATCAGCAACAACACACCTTGTATTAGATGATGTTAATATCTTCCATATATGTCTAGGTCCCTCAACTAACCTCTTCCATTGAGTCGTGAACAATGGTTAGTAAACTGTTTTCTCTTCCATTCAGTTTCTCTGCCCTACAAAGCATACAATTCCTGAAACTGCATGTGCATGCTACATGCCCTGCCAATCCTTTCTTAATTCTATAACCTTGGCATTATTTGGTGAACACTACATTCTATTATGCAGTGTAGTCATTATCAACTGTAATAACACAACATACATACCTCACACAGTGTCTATTATTTTTAAATTATAAAAATTATACTTGCACACTAACTTGTTCCAAGACACTGCTGAGGTAGGTATCCCTTAGCTCCTGTGGGAAAACAGTCACCATGACAGCAAACAGTTGCTTCTCTTTGTCAACGTCGGTGTTCTCTCCTTCTCCTATGGTGACTTCCTAATATAATACAAAGCACAATATAATAACTTACGCAGACGTACAGAAAGTTATGGCAAGACTAGAATACACTGATGCTTGTCAAACACAAATTATAGCACAGACACTCACTAGAACAGTGGTTTTCGACATTTTTACGATTTCATCTCTTTTGTTCTTTTCAGCCATTTCGGCCTGTAGGTTTAGGTTTAGGGTTTATGGTTATGGTTATGGTTAGGTTAGGTTAAGTCACGTCAGGTCAGGTAAAGTCAAGTCATGGCTGTCTATTTATTTTATTTAATTAAGTTATTTATTTATGTATCTATCTGTGTCTGTCTATTTATTTATTAGCATAAAGTGATGTTGTCCAACCATACATATGTCTAGTACCCCCCCATTCATAAGTGTAAGTGTAAAAATGCAAAAAATGGGAAACTGTTGTATGTAGAAGAGTCATGGCTTTAATGTAACCCCTCACCTCCACCAATTATCTCTATTTAGGATGAATACATACATTTTGTTCCAAACCTTCAATCTTGAAATGTGGCTGGCTGTATGCTGCAATCTGTAGCAAGGTGGTTGAGCACGACCATGCAGTTGATACCACGTCTGCAATAGTTCCTTGTTGTCAGCACTTACAAGTGCCATTTAAAAATCTTGATTCTCAATTGCTTTAACCTTTAAAAGCCGGCGATTTAAATACCCTGTACTGTCAGCGGACCGGAATTTTCTCTGGGGATTTAAACGTTTGTTGCAATGGTTAGGAAAATTTTGAATATCTTGAACAATATTAACGCTGGATCTGTGAAATAAATCGTAATTACTCAAGTAAAGGATGGAGAACACGGTAATGTATATCATAGTTTATTATAAAATATTTTGATGCAAAATAAGAATGAACCACTTCCCTAAGAGACAGAAATTTTAGTCTTCTTTTCTTACTTTATCGTGTCCGGACCGTTAATGAAATTTTAGTAATGTGTTATGTTTCGTTCTCTTTAGCCTTAAATTCTGGCTCCTTTCTCCTGAATTCGTCCCCACTTTCAAGGGAAAATATTTCTGTGAGGTTATTTTAACAACAGCGAAATGCTTTTCGTTGGTGTGATTTCTGTAAGGGTGTACTTACAAAGAGGTTTACAGTTTTACAACCATGAGGAATCTGACCTGCGAAAGGAAAAGTATGTTTCTCGGTATTCCTACCAGTGGCCACACTCTTTCAGTGTTTGTCCCACAGTGCAGTGACCCTGTCGCTTGTGAAAATTATTACTTGTGAGTACATAATCAGCATCATGGCTCGCAGAAGGCATATTCGTGATGAAGATATTGAATCACAGCTGATCTGTGATATTGATTCGGATGAGAACATCTAATAATAAGGTATGTAATAATTTCTGTAACAAGTAACTTCCTTCTGATGACGCATCATATACTGCCTTTCTCGGGTGAGCTATGTTTCATTCTTCCATCAAGTACGTAGGAGTAAATACAGCCGGAAGCTTTTAATTTTTTCGTATATTTGGACAAATATATTGTGAAAATGTATTGAAAATTTTTCTGTGAGTACAAGCACGGGCTAGAACAGTGAATAAGTTATACGACTACCAGAAAGGAGATCAGGGTTCGGTTCCCGGAAAGTACATAAACATTTCTATCGACTCGTATAAATCTTAACTCGATCCTACCGGCTTTTTAATCGATGGGTATCTGGGGCACATGAATGTACAGATGCTGGAGCATGAAGATGAATACGCTCTAAATAGTGTTGAATACATCATTTTATGGTATATTACCTCCGCGCCCCAATACGCCCCTTGGTATGAGGCACAACTGTAAAATTACCTTCAAGTCTGTTGTATGTATACATAATATTTACGCACGCTTATTGCCCCGCCAATATCGTATTTAATGCGAAAAGTTTAAATATATTTTTTTGGACAAAAATGTCCGTTTTGGCATTCATACCTACACATAACGATGGATAGATTTGTCCGTTTCGGCTCTTAAAGGTTAAGTAAAATCAGCATTATAAACAGACTGACTCAAAACTGTCACATGTGTGACTTCCATTTGCCCTGCAATAAGAAGCACACATATCAGTGTTATGCAAGCCATTATATTTATTCATTATTTTATTTAGTCATATTGGTCATTAGGTTAGATTGGGTTATTTATTTAATTAGTTAATTATTTTATTTATCTTCAGTTTCTATAAAATAAAATAACTTGCTGAGTAACTCCTAGCTTTTCATGAAAGACTCTGCTCAATAAGTTTTTGGTCTCTGTATTATGCAATAATAATGAACTTTTTTATAAAGATGAACACAAATACTGAACACTCACAGGTAAAGGTAAAGGTAAAGTTTTCCCTAGAACAGGCCACGAAGGCCCAGAGGGGGAGTAGAGGTATAGCTGTACTCTTTCTTTAACCCTGGCACTAGGTGGCGCTATCATCGCCCACGAACACTCACAGATAGTGGAAACAAACTGTCTCCAACAGTACTGCTAACATCATGCTGTTCCCATGATATCCTATGACATCTATTCATATAATTCCAACACTTAATTGCATTTACTTAGCATTGTGCACGCAATATCAATAATATTCAGATCCTATAGCTATTCCTCACACTCCAACAGACAGCTAACACACTGTCAATGTTACATTTACTTAGCATTGTGCACGCAATATCAATAATATTTAGATCCTATAGCTATTCCTCACACTCCAACAGACAGCTAACACACTGTCAATGTTATATTTACTTAGCATTGTGCACGCAATATCAATAATATTCAGATCCTATAGCTATTCCTCACACTCCAACAGACAGCTAACACACTGTCAATGTTACATTTACTTAGCATTGTGCACGCAATATCAATAATATTCAGATCCTATAGCTATTCCTCACACTCCAACAGACAGCTAACACACTGTCAATGTTACATTTACTTAGCATTGTGCACGCAATATCAATAGTATTCAGATCCTATAGCTATTCCTCACACTCCAACAGACAGCTAACACACTGTCAATGTTACATTTACTTAGCATTGTGCACGCAATATCAATAATATTCAGATCCTATAGCTATTCCTCACACTCCAACAGACAGCTAACACACTGTCAATGTTACATTTACTTAGCATTGTGCACGCAATATCAATAATATTTAGATCCTATAGCTATTCCTCACACTCCAACAGACAGCTAACACACTGTCAATGTTATATTTACTTAGCATTGTGCACGCAATATCAATAATATTCAGATCCTATAGCTATTCCTCACACTCCAACAGACAGCTAACACACTGTCAATGTTACATTTACTTAGCATTGTGCACGCAATATCAATAATATTCAGATCCTATAGCTATTCCTCACACTCCAACAGACAGCTAACACACTGTCAATGTTACATTTACTTAGCATTGTGCACGCAATATCAATAGTATTCAGATCCTATAGCTATTCCTCACACTCCAACAGACAGCTAACACACTGTCAATGTTACATTTACTTAGCATTGTGCACGCAATATCAATAATATTCAGATCCTATAGCTATTCCTCACACTCCAACAGACAGCTAACACACTGTCAATGTTACATTTACTTAGCATTGTGCACGCAATATCAATAATATTCAGATCCTATAGCTATTCCTCACACTCCAACAGACAGCTAACACACTGTCAATGTTACATTTACTTAGCATTGTGCACGCAATATCAATAATATTCAGATCCTATAGCTATTCCTCACACTCCAACAGACAGCTAACACACTGTCAATGTTACATTTACTTAGCATTGTGCACGCAATATCAATAGTATTCAGATCCTATAGCTATTCCTCACACTCCAACAGACAGCTAACACACTGTCAATGTTACATTTACTTAGCACTGTGCACGCAATATCAATAATATTCAGATCCTATAGCTATTCCTCACACTCCAACAGACAGCTAACACACTGTCAATGTTACATTTACTTAGCATTGTGCACGCAATATCAATAGTATTCAGATCCTATAGCTATTCCTCACACTCCAACAGACAGCTAACACACTGTCAATGTTACATTTACTTAGCACTGTGCACGCAATATCAATAATATTCAGATCCTATAGCTATTCCTCACACTCCAACAGACAGCTAACACACTGTCAATGTTACATTTACTTAGCATTGTGCACGCAATATCAATAATATTCAGATCCTATAGCTATTCCTCTCACTCCAACAGCCAGCTAACGCACTGTCAATGTCAGCACACTGCTGGAGGCACCTTCATAACCTCAAACTGTTGCACAGCCCAATTAAACCTTAAATATGAGGTGCAGTTTATTCCATCAAACAGGACAGCTCCAATGTAATGGTGTGAAGATTCTGACATGTTACATACCTTTAGTACAGAGGCTCTTGATATACTAATATCACAGCGGACAAGAACTGCTCAATAGTAGTTCCTTGGTTCAAAGTCAGCCATATTGTTGCAGAACCCCGGTTGTTAATCATCACGTCATATGATTTAACTAACTCCACGAAGCAGAGCCCTTCTTGAGAAGCTAACCGGTCGTCAGCTAGTCAAGAAGTTCCCTGCGGTTTACGGAACCCAAAGATTCATTACCGCATTCACAAGAGCCCACCACCTGTCCCTATGCTGAGCCATATCAATCCAGTCCACGCCCTCCCATCCCAATTCTCGAAGATCCATTTTAATATTATCCTCCCATCTACACCTGGTTCTTCCAAGTGGTCTCCTTCCCTCAAGTCTCCCCACCAAAATCCTGTATGTACCTCTCCCCTCCCCCATATGTGCTACACATGCCCCGCCCACCTCATTCTTCTTGATTTGATCACATGAATAATCATGTCATATGATTTGCTAAGGAAATTTGCCTTTCTCTGCCATCTGCATAGTACTAAACACAGCCACTGAACCATGCCGGCTACACGTAACGACATCCCTGCCGCTTGGGGGCGCAACAAGTCTTTCTTTCCAGGGGTCCATTCAAATTTCAGCGACGTGATTTGGACATTCAGCCTCCTGGCCGACTGTCGACGGACGCAAATACGAGCGTAGTCATCTGCCATCTGGTGAGACAAACAGTAACAGTATGCGTTACTCACGTCCACGGATTCACACGTAGCTGACTATGTCTGCCATCTGCTGGGACGTAATGTCATACTATACTCGGCTAGCTTGTGTACGGTGCAGACGCACCCCACTGACGTATATATATATGTACATCGTCCTCCGAAACACATCCCATTATTAAAAAACTGGAAAACATTCAGATCAGATTTCACAAGAGGGTATAGAACGTCTTTATAAATCCAAGAACCCCAAAATAACACCCTATAACAACGATCCAATATTACCAACAGATATCAAATAATGTTTACGCCTGTAAACGGAGGATTGCAGGAGGGAGTGCAGTTTTTAACCCTTAATTTTAAAGTAATAAATTACATATTTTTAACGTGAGCTGCAAACATTTCGGCTAAATTACATCTGGAAAAATTACGACTTTATAAAAACTTAACTTTTATTCATTCATTCTGTAGTCTGTCTTACGACAGGTCCGTAGCCTCTTTCAAAGCAAGACCTCCAATGATTGCGATCTAGTGCTTCCTCTTTCAATTTCCAGTATCCTCTCTTTTCCTTAAGGTCATCCAGTAGCTGCTTACGTCTTCTCCCTCGTCTTCCCGTCATTTCTATCCTTCCTTCTAACTTTCCTTCAATCACGTGTTTCAGAAGGCAGTTTCTACGCAAGATGTGACCAATCCAGTTAGCCTTTCTTCTTTTTATTGTATGTACGATATTCCTCTCCTCCTTCACTCTATGTAATACTTCTTCATTTCTCACACGATCGGTCCAACTGATCTTCTCCATTCTTCTCCAGCACCACATATCAAAACTTTCCAGATACTTCTAATCCACTTTCCCAAGTGTCCACGTTTCAGCACCACACAAAGCTACGCTCCAAATGTAGCACTTTACTAGTTTCTTACTTAAACTTAAGTCCAGTTTGCTGGTGAAAAGATTTTTCTTCTTGTTGAATGCTGCTTTTGCCACGGCAATTCTACATTTAATGTCACGTGTACACCTTGCATCATTTGTTATCATGCTGCCCAAATAATTGAAATATTCCACATTGTCCAATTGTTTTTGATCTATCATAATTTTCATTGGGGATGGTTGCCTTGAGATTTTCATTATAACCTTTATATCAGTATGTAAATATAATGAGATGTTCTTAATACAAATTTCATGTTTATATACGTAAAGCTTTCTGTAAGCATTTTTATTATTGATATCTGATGATGGTCCTTTGTAACAGAAACACGTTTTATGTTTGTAATTAAAAGAACTATAGTGTGTTGTGATTGACTGTTTAAACACTATGTATCACAAAGGGATGTCTAAAATAAAGTTAATTTCAGCATTCAATAAATATTGCAAATACAGTCTAACCCGGTTATAACGACATCGGTTTATACGACACCTCGTCTATAACGTCAGATATTCTGTGGTACCAATTAATTCCTCACTGTTAACCATAATGTTATACCCCTCGGTTATAACAACACTCGTTTATAACGACATAATATATTCAGTTCCTTTCATGACGTTATAACCGAGTTCGACTCTGTACGCCTATAGAGACAATAGGCTAAGTCATGCCGGTTCTGATCAAAAACGTTTACTGTTCGTTTAGATCGAACCATTCGACTATACTTTGTAAATTACGTTCAGCGTTTTTAAACGTAAGTCAAGTAAATTAATAAAGATAACTGTCTTCTGGTATGTGACGCCGTGCAGTCTGGTAGGTATTTATATACGTTTGAAACGAAAGAACTGCTTCCATAATCAGGCTAGATTATCTACTCTAATGATGAAAGTAGCAGGTTCCTCTGAAACGTCTTTTAATACCAACCAGACAAAATGGCGTCACATTCCGGGAGACAAGTAGCAATCCGTACGAACCACAAATCCCATTTAAAACAGCAAATAAGTAATGAAGAATGGCACGCACAAGCTGCTCGTGACCCACCACGTCGGTTCCCGCTACCGATTAATGGGCAGCCCCTGAGGAGGTGTCTGGTTAGTGGAGTTCGCTGTCAAGGTAAAGACACAGGTGTCACTGAGCTTAAAAACAAAACCATGAAGGCACATGGGGGGGGGGGGAGTGAAGTGTAGCTCCATGCGTTATTAACCTCAGCACTAAGTGGAGTGGGGCACGCGGTGGAACGTCGCGGGTTCGATTCCCGATGGTGTCACTGGAATTTTTCATTGACATAATCGTTTCGGTCGCACTATGGCCCTGGGGTCGACTCAGCCTCTAACAGAAATGAGTACCAGGAATCTTTCCTGGGGGGTAAAGGCGGCCGGTGCGTAGGGCCGACAACATTACCACCTTCATGTGCCGGTTGTCTGTAAATCTGTGATCCTCAACCTTCTGGGACCCTAAGGGCCTGTCCAGGCCTGTAATGGGATTGCTTTACCTTTACCTTACTAAGTGGAGTTGAGCGCTCAACTTCACGCTTCGGCCGATTTACTGTAGTGGAGAAGCCCTCTGGTGGGTCCCGGAGCCCGTGTTGACCCTTTGGACAAGCGTGGAAAGACGAACATCTCCTGCTCCTGCCGTTCATCGAAACCGGAGTCTTCGGCCATGCAGCCTGTAGCCTTGTCACTATACCGACTGAGCTATCTCGGCTGTTGCTCTTTTAGACTCAAGAGAACAGCTTTGACCTTGGCAATTGTGACGAAGGGGCAGGTCGAATCGTTAAATGTTTATGAACAGTAACGGATGTATTCCACTTGAAATACGTTGGGATAATGTGCGGTTGTGTCTTGTGCGTGTTAGGTAATACTATTTATAGTGTTGCCTTTTATCTGGTTAGAGCCGTGCACAACCCTCGTTTAAGTCTTGTTATGAAATGAGTACCTAACGAATGGTGACAACTGGAAAGTGACAGATGTAGTGACAGATGTAGTGACAGGTGTAGTGACAGATGTAGTGACATATGTAGTGACAGATGTAGTGACATATGTAGTGACAGATGTAGTGACAGATGTAGTGACAGATGACAGACTACGTTTTGACACGACATATATGTTTTCTCCGCAACGTTAGCATAACCACGCTGTGAAGGTCAAAGCCGTTCTTGCCAGTCGAGGACAGTACATGTTTTCGTAGACGCAGAACACGAAGAGGCACTGAATCTTAGGCTACAGAGAATGTCAGGGAAAGGATTCGGTTCCTTAAAATATATCCCAGTAAGGCGAAGTTCAGATATAACTAAGAATTGTAACTTTTTAAGGATCTTTTGCATTCGACCCACGTCCTGCCTTCCATGTACGAAATGCGCAAGCCTTCATGGTTTTTCGAAAGGTTCTTTCTTTGCAAGAAAGAAACGGAAGAATTTACAGGTCGTACCAGCTGCATAATAGTCACGTGGGAGGGAAACGTCACGTTTGCCAACATAATTCTACCCAATTGAAGAAAAGATTAAATAAAGCGATTCTTTTAAAGGGAAAGTATGAACATCATTTGCTCTCAGTCGTCTAAAACACACAACAAGTCACTTCCATGTAAGTCTGTTTGCTAACTCGGACCTGACAGAGAACACCCAAAGTTATGCAACCTACCGCGTGCTGTCGCCACTGAGTATGGCAGCCACTGTGTGCAATATTACTGTACAGGTTGTGGATGCAGTTCGGATCCGCATTTAGACCCATCTTCCTAATTACAAGGGTCAACTTCATTTGTTTGTAATCCGAGTGTAATTCCTTCTTTAAATTTTAAATACTGGGTATTCCAGGGTTCTCAACCGGTGTGCCGCTAGCTTTTGCCGTCGCGTCGCAACGCTTTGCGTAGCAGAATGATTATTATATATATATATATATAGCTTTATAAAAAAATTAACATTTTAAAAATGAAAAATTTGAATGTTTTCTTTATACACAAGCACACACACAAAACTAAAAAGGGTGTGGGGGGCACCATTATTTAAAATTTGAAAGTCACTGCCAGTACTGAAGTTTCCTTAACATGGTATTTGTATCAATTTTTTTTTTTGCTTACAAATATTTTGGGTTTTATGCAATAAAACACATTATTTGAAAACATGTGCACTCCCATTACAAACTGCAGCTCTCTCTGCTACTTATTGGCGCTGTGGGCACTGAAGTGTTCAGATCCGCTGGTACAATGTGAAGAGGACAAAGAGAGCAGTTGTGTGCCCGGGCGAAGAACGGGTGTTTCTGCTTGTAAGGTGTATAAATTTGGTCCTTGTCCTCACCATGAAATTTTTTTCGTGAAAAGTCGTCTATTCTGTCCGAGGCATATCCATAAATAATTTTTCCCGACATAAAGTACGTGACAGCGAAATCAGAGAGCGGAAGTTACCTGAAACATGCAGCTGGGTAAGTATATGAGAGTTGCTGAGGAAGACTTAGTTACAGCATGGCTGCCATAGGAAGTGAAAGAACGAAATTAACACAAATCCCAGCACTGATTAAGTTTTCATCTACGTTGACACGTGAACAGGTTACGTGGCGCTGAGTGTCATAGTGACAAACACACATAGGATAGCAGTGAGTGTCACGGTGATAGAGGCACAGAGGACATGGAGGTGAGTGTCACGGTGATTAGTGTACAGACATGTCACAGTTTTAATTGGTGATAGAGATAAATCAGGAAAACTATCAGTAAGGCTAGTTGGTCAGGATAGAAAATAAAGTAAAAAATTGTCCCTATGCATAAGCTTAAGGCGTATCCTGAGTGGAGATACAGCTCCACACATTCCTAGCCGCGGCACTCGATGGAGGTAAGTGGTCAGCTTCACGCCCTGGTCGCTGTCTCTCCGAGGTAAGAGTATCCGCTGCCCACTGAGTAGGAGACAGAGCGGGCCAGTGTCAACACTCTTAAGAAGGGAATACCGTCGCCATTACCGGCAATCAAACTATGAGCCCACGGTCCTTCAGCGCTAGCTTAGTCACTACAGTGACTGAGCTATTCCTGTTCATTCACGACAGCCAGGGAATCAAGTATAGGGAAGAGTTTTGCTAAGCAACCAACCAACCGCGACGCGTTCCAGCCAAAGTGCAGAAAGTCTGAAGACAATGCTATCAGCATACGGTGTGTCAGTTGTTGGGGCTTGGGGTGAAATTGTGTGCTCTGATCAGTTGCTTCGTCTGTCTGTCTGTCTGTCTGTCAGTTTTACAGCGCTGCGCTGTGTACCAACAGAAACACTTTCCTCTTCTGCACTTTTCAGTAAATCCCCCATCTTCAAAATTCATCTCCCTCCACACAAAATTCACAAAGATAATTATTTCTGGTTAACTGAATCACGACGAAAAAAAAATGATTTTTCTCAAAATGCAATTTTGGCATTATTTGAGAATTTTAATTTTTTGGTTTATTGTAAGAAATGATTCATTGTATTGAAAAATCCACCCATTTTTATATTTATTGTAGCTCTGGAAGTACAAGAATAAAAATTCAGGTTTAAGCAGTAATACTTTTCAATTATATATTATTATTATAAAGGTCCATGCCTTGAAAAGAGTCATAATAAGTTATAAAATATTAGTGGATTGAACTCACACTCAGTGTGTGTGGATTGAACTCACACTCAGTGTGTGTGGATTGAACTCACACTCAGTGTATGTGGATTGAACTCACACTCAGTGTATGTGGATTGAACTCACACTCAGTGTATGTGGATTGAACTCACACTTAGTGTATGTGGATTGAACTCACACTCACTGTGTGTGGATTAAACTCACACTCAGTGTATATGGATTGAACTCACACTCAGTGTATGTGGATTGAACTCACACTCAGTGTATGTGGATTGAACTCACACTCAGTGTATGTGGATTGAACTCACACTCAGTGTATGTGGATGGAACTCACACTCAGTGTATGTGGATTGAACTCACACTCAGTGTATGTGGATGGAACTCACACTCAGTGTATGTGGATTGAACTCACACTCAGTGTATGTGGATTGAACTCACACTCAGTGTATGTGGATGGAACTCACACTCAGTGTATGTGGATTGAACTCACACTCAGTGTATGTAGATTGAACTCACACTCAGTATATGTGGATTGAACTCACACTCAGTGTATGTGGATTGAACTCACACTCAGTGTATGTGGATTGAACTCACACTCAGTGTGTGTGGATTAAACTCACACTCAGTGTATATGGATTGAACTCACACTCAGTGTATGTGGATTGAACTCACACTCAGTGTATGTGGATTGAACTCACACTCAGTGTATGTGGATTGAACTCACACTCAGTGTAATTGGATTGAACTCACACTCAGTGTATGTGGATGGAACTCACACTCAGTGTATGTGGATTGAACTCACACTCAGTGTATGTAGATTGAACTCACACTCAGTGTATGTGGATTGAACTCACACTCAGTGTATGTAGATTGAACTCACACTCAGTGTGTGTGGATTGAACTCACACTCAGTGTATGTGGATTGAACTCACACTCAGTGTATGTGGTTTGAACTCACACTCAGTGTATGTGGATGGAACTCACACTCAGTGTATGTGGATTGAACTCACACTCAGTGTATATGGATTGAACTCACACTCAGTGTATGTGGATTGAACTCACACTTAGTGTATGTGGATTGAACTCACACTCAGTGTGTGTGGATTAAACTCACACTCAGTGTATATGGATTGAACTCACACTCAGTGTATGTGGATTGAACTCACACTTAGTGTATGTGGATTGAACTCACACTCAGTGTAGTGGATGAACTCACACTTAGTGTAGTGGATTGAACTCACACTCAGTGTTGTGGATTGAACTCACACTCAGTGTATTGGATTGAACTCACACTCAGTGTATGTGGATTGAACTCACACTCAGTGTATGTGGATTGAACTCACACTCAGTGTATGTGGATTGAACTCACACTCAGTGTATGTGATGGACTCACACTCAGTGTATGTGGATTGAACTCACACTCAGTGTGTAGATTGAACTCACACTCAGTGTGTGGATTGAACTCACACTCAGTGTATGTGAGATTGAACTCACACTCAGTGTGTGTGGATTGAACTACACTCAGTGTATGTGGATTGAACTCACACTCAGTGTATGTGGATTGAACTCACACTTAGTGTATGTGGATTGAACTCACACTCAGTGTGTGTGGATTAAACTCACACTCAGTGTATATGGATTGAACTCACACTCAGTGTATGTGGATTGAACTCACACTTAGTGTATGTGGATTGAACTCACACTCAGTGTGTGTGGATTAAACTCACACTCAGTGTATATGGATTGAACTCACACTCAGTGTATGTGGATTGAACTCACACTCAGTGTATGTGGATTGAATCACACTCAGTGTATTGGATTGAACTCACACTCAGTGTATGTGGATTGAACTCACACTCAGTGTGTGTGGATTGAACTCACACTCAGTGTATGTGGATTGAACTCACACTCAGTGTATGTGGATTGAACTCACACTCAGTGTATGTGGATTGAACTCACACTCAGTGTATGGATTGAACTCACACTCAGTGTATGTGGATTGAACTCACACTCAGTGATGTGGATGAACTCACACTCGTGTATGTGGATTGAACTCACACTCAGTGTATGTGGATTGAACTCACACTCAGTGTATGTGGATTGAACTCACACTCAGTGTATGTGATGAACTCACACTCAGTGTATGTGGATTGAACTCATACTCAGTGCATTGGATTGAACTCACACTCAGTGTATGTGGATTGAACTCACACTAGTGTAATGGATTGAAATCACACTCAGTGTATGTGGATTAGAACTCACACTCAGTGTAATGGATTGAACTCACACTCAGTGTATGTGGATGAACTCACACTCAGTGTATGTGGATTGAACTCACACTCAGTGTTAATTGGATTGAACTCAACACTCAGTGTTATGTGGGATTGAACTCACACTCAGTGTATGTGGATTGAACTCAAACTCAGTGTATGTGAATGAACCTACACACTCAGTGTATGTGGATGAACTCACACTCAGTGTATGTAGATTGAACCTCACACTCAGTGTTGTGGATAAACTAACACTCAGTGTATGTGGATTGAACTCACACTCAGTGTATGTGGATTGAACTCACACTTAGTGTATGTGGATTGAACTCACACTCAGTGTGTGGATTGAAACTCACACTCAGTGTATTGGATTGAACTCACACTCAGTGTATGTGGATTGAACTCACACTTAGTGTATGTGGATTGAACTCACACTCAGTGTATGTGATTAAACTCACACTCAGTGTATATGGATTGAACTCACACTCAGTGTGTGTGGATTGAACTCACACTCAGTGTATTGGATTGAACTCACACTCAGTGTAATTGGATTGAACTCACACTCAGTGTATGTGGATTGAACTCACACTCAGTGTGTGTGGATTGAACTCACATCAGTGTATGTGGATTGAACTCACACTCAGTGTATGTGGATTGAACTCACACTCAGTGTATGTGGATTGAACTCACACTCAGTGTATTGGATTGAACTCACACTCAGTGTATGTGGATTGAACTCACACTCAGTGTTATGTGGATTGAACTCACACTCAGTGTATGTGGATTGAACTACTACTCAGTGTATGTGGATTGAAATCACACTCAGTGTATGTGGATTGAACTCACACTCAGTGTATGTGGATGAACTCACACTCAGTGTATGTGGATTGAACTCACACTCATTGTATGTGGATGGAACTCACACTCAGTGTATGTGGATTGAACTCACACTCAGTGTATGTGGATTGAACTCACACTCAGTGTATGTGGTATTTTCTTCTGATGGCTTTGTAGATCTGGGTCACAAAAACCATTGCTCCATCATACACTATTTTTACAGCATGTATTTACCTCGGTCTCCCTTTGGCCTTTCAGACCCAGTCTCCCTTATCTCAGAACTGTAATGAATCACGCATAAAGTTCGTCGCAACGGTACGGTTATTTTACGGAGTTCGCATTCCGAAAACAAGGCAAAGAGAAAGGTATTTAAGTAAGACTGAAATGGGGTGTACATTAACTGTGAATTACCGGAGCAGCTTTAAAGACTACGGCAGTGGCGGACAGAACAATAGACATTGTGACTAAGACGGGAGACTGACAGACAGACACTTTCACGACAAAGATTATGAGGCAAATATTCACTGCTGGGAGCTACGGAGAATTGAAAGTCCCTTTGTTTACCTTTATTGCAGTACTCTAAAAACAAATACGTGCTTGCTTTGTCGACGTGACGTACAGAGCGCAGCACTTGTCATGTCACTCTCACCTCGCACTCATTCCGTCCGTATTATTTTTTGCTTTTCGATGTTTCGGATTCTGTGTGTCTGCAATTGCATCCTACTTGACATCGCTTAAGGCACCTTTCATGTTCCGCCCTACATATATGACCAAAGTAGCAGAGATAACTCAATCACTACACTGAGGCTGGACGATGCAGTAACCAGGGTGCGATTTCAGGGAGAGTGCAGTTTTACCTCCCCTCAATAGGGTCCAAATCGAATTTTGCATCCACGAAAGCCACTATCCAATGGGTACCGAGGGCTCTTTCACAGGGGTAAAGCAGACGGAGCGTGACTGACCAATGAATTCCATCCTCTTCCGAGTTTAAGAATGAGTGGAGTTAACCACCACCCCATATACTTCTACATGGGGTTATGCCCAATGAAACACAGTAAGAAACTTATGTTTATCGTAGAAGAATATAGGATAATATTCAAACAGAGAACTGTGGCACCACATATACTGTAAATGTGCTGTTGTGACTTTGAGTAGTTTAACTTCTAAAAGCACCCCTAGTGTCACGTATCTAACTGTAGCACTTACAGTTGTCTTCACTCATTTTCATAAATATCTAATTCGTATGTGAATTCAGATATTCTTAAGATTGTAACCTAAAATATTAAAAAATGGCGACATGCACTTTGCCAGACAGGAAAACTTTGCTACCCGGCCAAACTACAGGGCGTCACATGAAAAATGTAACAAATCTTTATCTCTCTTTTCAAGTGTCTTATTTAAGGACTCTGTCAATCGCTAAGATTATATAGCGCCGGTGATACAGGAATGAAACATTAGTATGGGGCATTTGTGGAATGATACTGACTGAGGAAAACTAAAGTACTGGGAGAGAAACATTATACAGCGTTGGTGGTAGATGTATGAATGAGTATGGAGCATTGGTGGAATGATACTGACAGGGGAAAACTGAAGTACTGGGAGAGAAACATTATACAGCGTTGGTGGTAGATGTATGAATGAGTATGGAGCATTGGTGGAATGATACTGACAGGGGAAAACTGAAGTACTGGGAGAGAAACATTATACAGCGTTGGTGGTAGATGTATGAATGAGTATGGAGCATTGGTGGAATGATACTGACAGGGGAAACTGAAGTACTGGGAGAGAAACATTATACAGTGTTGGTGGTAGATGTATGAATGAGTATGGAGCATTTGTGGAATGATACTGACTGAGGAAAACTAAAGTATTGGGAGAAAAAATAGTCCCAATGCAAATTTGTTTACCACAAATCTCACATGGACTAGCCTGGGATCGAACTCGGCTCTCCGCGATGAGGGACCGACGACCAACTCCCTGAGCCATGGCACGTCCGTCTTTTTCTCTCATACGGACCTATAGGACTATAGTTGACTTGACGATGCCTCAAAAAGGTTGATTTTTAGGGTGGTTAATAAATAATTAATTTTAAGGGATGTACAAGCGGTAGTGGTGATGCCAGTTTTCGTCCACGGTTACTCGAAGGCTTCAAAATCATAATCGTTTTTGTGCACGACAAAAGCAGGTAGCTCTCAAGCCAGTCGAAGTTTATATCCGATTTCGTCCACCGCTATTGTTCATGTTTGCATCTCCGTCAACAGTGCCGATCCCAGTGGCCGCGCGGTGGCGTGGGTCTGCGACCGCTCGCTTGCTGGGGTTGCGGGTTCGAATCCCGCAGGGGGCATGGATGTCTGTCTGTTGTGAGTGTTGTGTTTTGTCAGGTAGAGGTCTCTGCGTCGGGCTGATCACTCATCCAGAGAAGTCCTACCGAGTGTGGTGTGTCTGAGTGTGATCGTGAAGCCTCGACAATGAGGAGACCTAGGCCCCCAAGGGGCTGTCGAGCCATGGAATAAAATATCCCCTTCAATAAAAAACAATACCAAGGTGTCCAGGTACGTGGTTGCCAAATCATACTTGGTCAGCTTGAATAACGTAACCTTTGTTTTCACCCCTATCCACCAACATGTTTAGCCGATTAATTTCGATTAACATGTTACCTTTTTTTATTCAGCCAATCAAGTGCAATTACTGTTTCTAACTGATCCCTGCTCTTACCGTCTCCGCTCACAGTTTGTAGCTCCCACTGTTCTTATTCTGACAGCGATATGCAGACAGCTAAGAGGATCAGCTGACCCTTCAGTTGTTTATGCAATGCGTCGTCGGTGTTCTGACGTCACCACTTCATATCCCGGTCTGGGCGCCAACCAGATCACTGCTATCTCGTAACATTTAACTAACTCGATATTTTGTCAGCTGTACTGTGAAGTTGACAACGAACGCCTGTCAGTCTTCTCACTGACACTTGTCGACGTACTTTTACCATCCTCACCCCGACATCAGTTGATTGATAATTAAGTTAACGAAACGTCGAAATATGATTTACGTAGAATTATAAAGTGTTAATTTGCCTGCTACAGTGAAAAACCAAACAAGTTACGTTGCTAAGGGATTAGTAAAAGATTTAATTTTAAAATATGAAAGAGGATAAATTTCTAGGTTAGAATTTGTTTCTAAAGTTAGTTACAGATATAGAAATTTACATTTAATAGAAGCATGAACAAACTGTGATAAAACGAATAGTTAAGCGCCTGATGTAATTATACTTAAATTAATAATTCCATTAAAAGAAGGCAGATTTGATTGATCATTTTTCAAGATACACTACTCGACCACATTATAATAAATTTTATTCAAAGTAATGTGAAATGAAAGATGCCTTCTATTATTTAGGTACATTATAACAGAGTTACTTAAACATAACACCTGTCAGATGTCGCCATCAGTTTGATGCACTGATGCATGATGCACTGATGCACTGATGCACTGATGCACTCGGTTCAAAACACTTTACATTACGCGATGTAACATGGCCGATGTGGATGGCATTGATTTCATCAGAATTCTCTGTTTGAGGTTATGTAAGTCTACTGGACGTGCTTACAAAACTTTGCTTTTCAAGCAGTCCCACGAAAAGAAATCCCTAGTCGACAGATCGGCCGAACAGGTTGGCCAAGAAATGTCGCCATAGCGGGAGATTATGCGATGTTCGAACGCAGTTCTTAAGGCGTTCATCGACTGCCGAGCAGTAAGTGCTGTTGGTACTTCTTGTTGGAACCAGAAGGTGGCAAGGTCCGTATCACGACGGCGTAATTCTGGAAGCAAGAACTCATTCACCATATGCACATACCGGTCAGATGTCACAGTAACCGCGTTGCCAATTTCATCCTCGTAAAAATAAGGACCAATGATACCGAAAGCTAATGTCGCAGATGTACTGTAACTGTCTGACTGTGAAGTGGCTTCACATGCAATTAATTGAGATTAGCTGCACTCCTGTTTTGTTTATGCACAAAACAGGCAGTTCAAAGTCAGCTTCATCTGACATTATCACCTGACGAATAACATATGAATGTTCGTTCACTAAGGTAACAAATTGCTCACAAAAGCACTTCTTCAAGCAAAATCACGGTCTGACAGTTCTCGCACAATGTGTAATTGGTAAGGGCGACAAAGTAAACCACAATGTAGTATCCGTCAGAGCGATCTGCTGATATGTTGAGGCAACTGAATGTGTCACGTGCTGATCGTGTGGGGCTACGACCGATAGCGGCTCGTGCTGTTTCAGTGTTTTCCGGTGTCCGCACAGTTCTGACTCTGCCTTCAGGTTTTTATTTGTTGCAGAAGCCGTGGTTCGAAAATTCTGTACGCAGTTCTTGATGGTGTTGCGATCAGAAACTTTTCAATGTCTCCCAAAGTTAAAATGTCGTCTGAATATTTGTTACGTTGGTATCACAGAGTCATTATTTTTGAAAAACGTCTCTACGGCGAACGCACGGTATACAGCCGATCAGTGATCAATATTTATTAAATGACGTCTAGCTGAACTCTATAACACAGTTAGTTCAATCTCCTGTCGGGGGCCACCAGATTACTACGTAAATCAAAATGATGAATAAATGCTGCCCCATTCTGTATTTCAGTGCTTTTTGTAATTATAGTTATTTAATAATTTAATTAAAGTGAGGCTACATTGCTTGATAAAAATTGTTACATTGTTTCAGTACATTGTTTAATAAAGGACTTCTCACTAAATTAGGTCAACTTTATTTCAAACAATCTTCTGCCACCCAAAATATCTTCAGTAACTGTCTTATGTTCATTCACGAGTTATGAGTCTTGGACGAAAACTGACATTCCCACGGCAGTTGTGTAATTTGGGGTAGGTCTACTGTCATGGTAATTGTGTAGGACCAAGGAAGACTGCGAAGTGCCAGAGAAAGGATAGCCGTTCTTTCGGGCCGAGAATTGAACCAGGTACCTCCCGAATACTGAAGCAGTGCTACCGCGATGTTCTGTGCGTCACAAGTGACATCATAAGTGACATCAGTGTAATGCCGTCATGCTTTACTGTAATGTACGAGTCAAGTAATCTGGGTAATGCCTTCTGTCTGCAGCAGCCTCTACACTTGCCGGCATTAATCTGATGTAACTTTCAATTTGCGGTTAGCTACAAGACGCTCTCTGGGATCAATAATTTGCTATCCTGCTCCCAGCTTGGTATTCTGTAACACGTGTGCGAATTGATGCTGCAGTGCCCTCCGAATGTTGTCCTTATTAAACCTTGGCAGCCAGAAATACTAGTACCTAATTTATAACGTTCAGTTCATACTGTCAGTACACACAAGGCGTCTGACGTCACGAAGAGCAGCCGGTTAATGCTGCTAGGCACATAGTACCGCTTTATTGTGAGCGCTGTGCCAGACACACAGACAGATGTATTGTGAAGTTGAATTAAACTGTCTATTTATGTACGTACTAATTGGACAATTACAAAGACAGAACAACTGCATGGAAATAATAATAAAAGCAGATAAGAGCGCGACTAGGACGGAAAGTAAAACATAAAAAAAGGAAAAAACATTACAATTAATCTAATTAAGAGTCGAAATTAAATTAAAAAAGTTCAAAAGCTTTATATGATATCGCGAACATGGTGACTGATGATAGGCACACTTCGTAGATAACACTGTGTTATAGTAACAGGCAGTGTGACTGATGATAGGCACACTTCTTAGATAACACTGTGTCATAGTAACAGGCAGTGTGACTGATGATAGGCACACTTCGTAGATAACACTGTGTCATAGTAACAGGCAGTGTGACTGATGATAGGCACACTTCGTATATAACACTGTGTCATAGTAACAGGCAGTGTGACTGATGATAGGCACACTTCGTATATAACACTGTGTCATAGTAACAGGCAGTGTGACTGATGATAGGCACACTTCGTATATAACACTGTGTCATAGTAACAGGCAGTGTGACTGATGATAGGCACACTTCGTAGATAACACTGTGTCATAGTAACAGGCAGTGTGACTGATGATAGGCACACTTCGTATATAACACTGTGTCATAGTAACAGGCAGTGTGACTGATGATAGGCACACTTCGTATACAACACTGTGTCATAGTAACAGGCAGTGTGACTGATGATAGGCACACTTCGTATATAACACTGTGTCATAGTAACAGGCAGTGTGACTGATGATAGGCACACTTCGTAGATAACACTGTGTTATAGTAACAGGCAGTGTGACTGATGATAGGCACACTTCTTAGATAACACGGTGTCATAGTAACAGGCAGTGTGACTGATGATAGGCACACTTCGTAGATAACACTGTGTCATAGTAACAGGCAGTGTGACTGATGATAGGCACACTTCGTATATAACACTGTGTCATAGTAACAGGCAGTGTGACTGATGATAGGCACACTTCGTATATAACACTGTGTCATAGTAACAGGCAGTGTGACTGATGATAGGCACACTTCGTATATAACACTGTGTCATAGTAACAGGCAGTGTGACTGATGATAGGCACACTTCGTATATAACACTGTGTCATAGTAACAGGCAGTGTGACTGATGATAGGCACACTTCGTATATAACACTGTGTCATAGTAACAGGCAGTGTGACTGATGATAGGCACACTTCGTATATAACACTGTGTCATAGTAACAGGCAGTGTGACTGATGATAGGCACACTTCGTATATAACACTGTGTCATAGTAACAGGCAGTGTGACTGATGATAGGCACACTTCGTATATAACACTGTGTCATAGTAACAGGCAGTGTGACTGATGATAGGCACACTTCGTATATAACACTGTGTCATAGTAACAGGCAGTGTGACTGATGATAGGCACACTTCGTATATAACACTGTGTCATAGTAACAGGCAGTGTGACTGATGATAGGCACACTTCGTATATAACACTGTGTCATAGTAACAGGCAGTGTGACTGATGATAGGCACACTTCGTATATAACACTGTGTCATAGTAACAGGCAGTGTGACTAATGGGAAAGCAAGTCGTTCCTCCTTCTCCAATGGCTCGACAGCCCCTTGGGGGCCTAGGCCGCCTCATTTTTCGAGGCTTCACGATCACACACGTTTTTAGACACACCACACTCGGTAGGACTCCTCTAGACGAGTGATCAGCCCGAAGCAGAGACCTCTACCGGACAACACACAACATCACAAGATACAGACATCCATGCCCCCGGTATAATAATATAATAATAGTTAATGTAAAGTGCAATTAACGAACTTATCAACCACAGATTATGACGCCGTGTGGTCACGGATATGTGCTTTCCAAATTCATTACCAGGTAATTTAATACACCTTGTAAATTTTGTGATATATTCTTCAAAGTCTGTAAGGGACGTAAGAGAGATGGACATCCTTGGAGGTCGTCAGTGGTGTGGAAATGAGCTCGGTGGAACACGATGTAACGTTCAGACAGGGACAAGTAAGGAAACGAGAGGCGTCTTGCCTTGTATCTGCAGTGCACAGGGGAATGTGGCTGACGAAAGAAGCTGTTGTGTGAATAATAGAGACACGAAACCTTTAAACTCTTTGGATCACGTTGGTAACTATATGTACCACCTGCTTTATGTATCTCCTACATTTCTTGCTCTACACAACACAGTATTAACTGACTGGCCTTCGTGAAGAGGATGTGGTGTGTTTACTGTAAGGTTAGAAAGTAAATTTTTGTACACAATTTGAATCAATTTAAGGTCATGGCTCAGGCTGTTTGTCGCTGGCCCCTCACTGCGGAGACCAGGGTTCAATCCCGGACCATCCCATGTGGAATGTTTGATGGACAAAGTGCCATTGGGACAGGTCTTTAAGTGCTTCGGCCTCACCCTGTCAGTATCCTTTCACCAATGCTCCATACTCATCTTCATCTTAATACTAGGCTACTATTATCAGAAGGACAAGTGGGCGAAGCTTGGTAATCTTCAAATAAAACACATCTCTTGCGTGTAAGGGAAGCACCTGAAAGGAGAATACATTCACGTTTTTTAAGATTCTTAGAGATTAACATTTTGACGATTCTGGATGCGAGGCTCCTTTCTTGGGCAAAGCGCTTCCGACGTTTCGAAAGAACCTAATGCCTTCAACGTCAAGTGTAAAAAGGTTCTCGGCAACACACCGTCATATTCCAGAAGACCAGAACACTCAGCTATACAGCTGTGAAGACCTCAAAACACGCACAGCTGGATACTTTACACAACAAGTCCTTTTAAACAAAGGGTAGGCCTACAAACATTTTTTAAACTCTACGATGAAACTCAAAATTCTGGGCAACAAATAGTACCGTGAAGCAAGTTCCACACTGAGGACCCATAAATTTGTTGAGTTAGCGACAAAAAAATTATTCGCCCGCAATTTGTGCACCCCTGCTTTAAACCAATATGTTCAGGTAGACAAACATTAAACACACTTATCGCAAACAGTTGTACTCGTATGACAAGAGCAGTGTAAGTTCCGCCGGGACTGCGTGAGGCGCTGTCTGATGTCGTGTTTGTACCGGCGACGAGAAACTGAGTTTACAACTTCTGATGTCCGTAATGGGCAGTCAAACTTTCACATTACGTCGAAGAAGAACTCGGACTTTCTCCATCCTGAAAAGAGTCGTGAATGAAAGGCAGAAACTGCGTGTCAACCGGAAGTTCCTAAAGAGAAAGTTCAAAGAATTGGACAGATTTTAACGCAGGCCAGCACTTGGCTCATCTATATTACAAGCGTCATCAAAATGTTTTCTCTTCTCCAAAGTTTACAGACAGGCTGTGGGGCCTACCCAGACTCCTACCCAAAGGGTACTGGGGGCTGTGGGGCGTGAAGCTCACCACCATCTAATGCCTACCTTAACAAATCGGTGGATCTAAATTCCCACTCCTCCATACGCCTACATGACGTGCAATTTGATAAGTTTTACTATACCTCTAATGACTAGGCTGCGGGCCGGAGTGTGACCAATCGTGGTTCGATTCTTGGCGGGGGCAGCCACCTCCCTTCGCTACCCAGTCCAGGCACGCTCTGGTGTCTATGCAGCGTCATATACAAAGTGTGCCAAGGGTCCTACCATGACGGTAAATATGTACCTCTAACTATCACTGGAGGTTAACCCTTTGAAGACGAAGCTTAAACTGTTTCATTTAAAGACCCAGTTCGTACCGCGCAGTAAACACTTTTCATCTCGGATTAAAAATACAAATAAATTTATGTTATATAAGGCAAAAGCCGGTATTTGTTGTAATATAAATACAAAACACATAAATACAGTGTGGGCAGAATGTAGAATTTGTGAATGTTAAAACTGGTGGTACATATAGTAACCATTAGGCTTTAAAGGTTAAGAAAGAGAGGAGCTGTAACTCCGCAAGGAGACCAGTTCCTAATGTTTATGCTTAAAAGCAATAGCTTGCCGTTATCACCGGCCTATTAGCTTCCCTCTGTCGCATTAATTCCACCCGATGAAGAGTTGATGTGATGTACGGCGTGCTGCCTAAACACTACGCTGCAGGCGACCGCGTGTTCTGCAAGTTAGTACGCACAGCCTTTATATAAATCCGTTGTAGGCACACGTTCTTATTGCGTAAGTTAACAGCCATACTGTGTAGTAGTTACGAATAGGGGCAACAAATTGCAGCAATAAACATCAGTGTTTATTTTTATATTGCAGTGGCCACCTTCACAGAAAGAAACCCGTAATATAGCTCTAGATAGCAAGGTCATACAGTGTCACTGTGTCTCAGTACAAAGGTCATACAGTGTCACTGTGTCTCAGTACAAAGATCATACAGTGTCACTGTGTCTCAGTACAAAGGTCATACAGTGTCACTGTGTCTCAGTACAAAGGTCATACAGTGTCACTGTGTCTCAGTACAAAGGTCATACAGTGTCACTGTGTCTCAGTACAAAGTACATCAGTGTCACTGTGTCTCAGTACAAAGGTCAACCCGTGTCACTGTGTCTCAGACAAAGGTCATACAGTGTCACTGTGTCTCAGTACAAAGGTCATACAGTGTCACTGTGTCTCAGTAAAAGTCATACAGTGTCACTGTGTCTCAGTACAAAGGTCATACAGTGTCACTGTGTCTCAGTACAAAGGTCATACAGTGTCACTGTGTCTCAGTACAAAGGTCATACAGTGTCACTGTGTCTCAGTACAAAGGTCATACAGTGTCACTGTGTCTCAGTACAAAGGTCATTCAGTGTCACTGTGTCTCAGTACAAAGGTCATACAGTGTCACTGTGTCTCAGTACAAAGGTCATACAGTGTCACTGTGTCTCAGTACAAAGATCATTCAGTGTCACTGTGTCTCAGTACAAAGGTCATACAGTGTCACTGTGTCTCAGTACAAAGGTCATACAGTGTCACTGTGTCTCAGTACAAAGGTCATACAGTGTCACTGTGTCTCAGTACAAAGATCATACAGTGTCACTGTGTCTCAGTACAAAGGTCATACAGTGTCACTGTGTCTCAGCACAAAGGTCATACAGTGTCACTGTGTTGTATCCTGGAGAAGGGCCAGTTCCCCGGAAAATAGTCAATGCCCGAGCGGAGAGCCGTGTGAGAGACGTAGGTAGGAGTCCCAATTATTTAAAGAAAAACCAGTTCCGACTAGAGTAGGATATTGATGGTCAGATATATTGCTTATGAAAAATACAGGTGCGTGCTAGTCGCTATGGTGCTGTACGTTCCAGGAGAGGAGATGACTCGAGACCTGTGCAATGAGTGTACGTATTTATTCTCAGTGTATGCTTCTCCACCCCCAAAAAGTAACCTGAACACGGAAAGACGGTGCAAAGCTTACACCACCACCAGACAGTTCCTCACCCTCACACTGCGCGTAAATAAAGTTCTGCCAAAACTGACAAAATCTACGTTGCGACACTTTATACAGAAACTGTAAAAGGATATAAAGTGTTGGGTAGTGACTAAGTGTGTTATTGCTGACGTGAGACACGGCCAAACAACACAGAGTGCTTTGAGTAACGGAGTCCTGCAGTTTATGTTTTGACTGCCTAACAAATATACAATGGAATATGAGATTACTGTATTTGTGTATAAATATTGACTTTGTCTTTTGCAAGACGACGAAATTGAGCCTGTAAAGCTCAATGTCTCAATTGTAGAAGCTTATTTTGAGCATATTAGCTTCTCAGTTCAGTAAGCAGTCTAGAAACAAACTGCTTTGTTCTCATGATAAAGAGATCTCATAAGCTTTGAATAACACAAAAAAAGATGGGTTATGAGACTGGAGAAATAACAGAAACCATTTATAGACTTCTCAAAGAAACACCGCAGTTTCATTACTGAGGTAAAAATGTCGTTACATTTCATTTGAAGAACGGTCTTTGTGCATCGAGAAAGTCAGATGACACAGACAGATAGACAGGGAATGAAATGGGAATACGTATTGATGCGTTGCAATCTGAAGGGCAAAGACAGACAGACACTGGTGCAAAAGTGAGGTCAGTATATTACTTTGGACAGAGGTAAAACCTCAATATGAAGGGGCTATTGAGATAATGATCTAATTAAGTCCGAAACTTCACTTGAAAAGTTTCTTTCCTCTAGTCTCACAATTAAGAATGTAATTCCTCTTTGACTCTGAGCAAGTACTTTTAACTGAAGCACAAGCTACACAAAGCCTAATTAGATGTGTTAAAGTGTTCTGCAGAGTTCTGCGTATGACGGATAACAACAATATCGCATATTCTGAGAAGGTGCTTCAAATGGACGGAACTATTTTCTCCACGCGGCCTAATTTGTAATATTAACTCGAAAGAGACAAAAAAATTCCTACCACACATATTTATACAATTTAAAACGCGGACTTAAACTTTTAAAGACGAAAATTATTCTAATTATATTTATAGATTCATTCGGTACCACACAGTGAACACGCTCTGTCTTGTTTATAAAAACCTGCACCTTGTGCCGAAAGTTAGACAAATGGGAGCTGTAACTCCACCGAAGATCAAGATTCAGAGTGAAACCTAGTAGTAGTCATTTAATTTTTCCTTTCAGTCTGTCTTTACCTAAAGAAGAAACTCACACAAATATCACTGTGGAAGTCTACGTTCTGTCCACGGTTAGTCTATGGGAGATTATTGACGGACAAGTTGCCACTGGTACAGGTTTTTCTCCGATTACTTCTCCTGTCCCCTGTCAGTAATTCTCCTGTCCCCTGTCAGTAATTCTCCTGTCCCCTGTCAGTAATTCTCCTGTCCCCTGTCAGTAATTCTCCTGTCCCCTGTCAGTAATTCTCCTGTCCCCTGTCAGTACTTCTCTTGTCCCCTGTCAGTACTTCTCCTGTCCCCTGTCAGTATTTCTCCTGTCCCCTGTCAGTACTTCTCCTGTCCCCTGTCAGTACTTCTCCTTCCCCTGTCAGTACTTCTCCTGTCCCCTGTCAGTACTTCTCCTGTCCCCTGTCAGTATTTCTCCTGTCCCCTGTCAGTACTTCTCCTGTCCCCTGTCAGTACTTCTCCTGTCCCCTGTCAGTATTTCTCCTGTCCCCTGTCAGTACTTCTCCTGTCCCTGTCAGACTTCTCTGTCCCCTGTCAGTACTTCTCATGTCCCCTGTCAGTACTTCTCCTGTCCCCTGTCAGTACTTCTCCTGTCCCCTGTCAGTACTTCTCCTGTCCCCTGTCAGTACTTCTCCTGTTCCCTGTCAGTACTTTTCCACCAATCCCGCATACTTGTTCATTCATCTATCACCGACACTGTATAGTCTCAATAAGAGTTAGCATCATTAAATAAACATTTAAATCATTTTAGTGACCTTGTGGTTTGAAGTAAATGGTATGGCGGACAGTGTCCAAAATGTCTATTTGGGCGTAAGAGGGACGAGGTAACGGGGGAGTGGAGAAGACTACATAACGAGAAACTTAATGATCTGTACTGATCACCAACTATTATTCGGGTCATCAAATCAAGAAGAATGAGGTGGGCGGGGCATGTAGCACGTATGGGGGAGGGAGAGGTGCATACAGGATTTTGGTGGAGTGACCTGAGGGAAGGAGACCACTTGGAAGACCCAGGCGTAGATGGGGGATAATATTAAAATGGATCTTTAAGAAGTGGGATGGGGGGCATGGACTGGATTGATATGGCTCAGGATACGGACAGGTGGCGGGCTGTTGTTAGTGCGGTAATGAACCTTCTGGTTCCATAAAATGCGGGGAATTTCTTGACTAGCTGAGGAACTGTTAGCTTCTCAAGAAGGACTGTGCTACATGGAGTTAGTTAGTTAGTTAGTTAGTCCAAAATGTCAGTCATAAAGATCGTTAACCACCACAGTTAGCTAACTTCACATTGTTCTACAAGTTCTGCAAGTTCCAGCAATTTGTGAACGCACACATCGTCATGCTCAGCGGTAACTGCAAACAGCACACAGCCGTGTGTGGTGCGAGGCGTATGGAGGGTCAAGAGTTCGTGTCCAATAACTGGAAATATAAAGGAAACTCTTAAAAAAAGGAAAGAAAAATTATCAAAATAAACAAAATGACAGTGATTGTGTGCAACAAATATTTGTCTTTCTTCTGTCTTCTCACCACGCCCTACATAAATTTAATTACATTCACCTTGTCGCTTTCACAGCTTCATTCTTATTTCCCATTAGTCTTCTACTTTCTTTTTGTAATTCCTTCTCCCTTGGCAATTCTTTCACTTCCCTCTCTGCATTTCTCTACTCAAACTATACTGAAGTTTCCACCAAATATATTTCCTGCCTTTCTTATAATATCACCAAACTTCCATCACCATTTTCTTTGCATCATTCTCCCTCATCTGTTCTCAAATTTCGCTCTTTCTTTAGTCTCACATGTCCGAGAACTGTCGTTCGATTCCTGTACCCAAAATCCCCACTTCCCTGTCCCGTTTATTTCCTTTCCGTCTCCAAAAGTCCCCAGCACACATCTGCTCCCTCTAGACCACACATCTAAAAGTCCCCAGCACACATCTGCTCCCTCTAGACCACACATCTAAAAGTCCCCAGCACACATCTGCTCCCTCTAGACCACACATCTAAACGTCCCCAGCACACATCTGCTCCCTCTAGACCACATCTAGTCAAAAGCTCCCCAGCCCACTCAAACACCATCTGCTCCCTCTAGACCACACATCTAAAAGTCCCCAGCACACATCTGCTCCCTCTAGACCACACATCTAAAAGTCCCCAGCACACATCTGCTCCCTCTAGACCACACATCTAAAAGTCCCCAGCACACATCTGCTCCCTCTAGACCACACATCTAAAAGTCCCCAGCACACATCTGCTCCCTCTAGACCACACATCTAAAAGTCCCCAGCACACATCTGCTCCCTCTAGACCACACATCTAAAAGTCCCAGCACACATCTGCTCCCTCTAGACCACACATCTAAAAGTCCCCAGCACACATCTGCTCCCTCTAGACCACACATCTAAAAGTCCCCAGCACACATTTGCTCCCTCTAGACCCACACATCTAAAAAGTCCCCAGCACACATCTGCTCCCTCTAGACCACACATCTAAAAGTCCCCAGCACACATCTACTCCCTGTAGACCACACATCTAAAAGTCCCCAGCACACATCTGCTCCCTGTAGACCACACATCTAAAAGTCCCCACACACATCTGCTCCCTCTAGACCACACATCTAAAAGTCCCCAGCACACATCTGCCCCTCTACCACACATCTAAAAGTCCCCAGCACACATCTGCTCCCTCTAGACCACACATCTAAAAGTCCCCAGCACACATCTGCTCCCTTAGACCACACATCTAAAAGTCCCCATCACACATCTGCTCCCTCTAGACCAACATCTAAAAGTCCCCAGCACACATCTGCTCCCTCTAGACCACACATCTAAAAGTCCCCAGCACACATCTGCTCCCTCTAGACCACACATCTAAAAGTCCCCAGCACACATCTGCTCCCTCTAGACCACACATCTAAAAGTCCCCAGCACACATCTGCTCCCTCTAGACCACACATCTAAAAGTCCCCAGCACACATCTGCTCCCTCTAGACCACACATCTAAAAGTCCCCAGCACACATCTGCTCCCTCTAGACCACACATCTAAAAGTCCCCAGCACACATCTGCTCCCTCTAGACCACACATCTAAAAGTCCCCAGCACACATCTGCTCCCTCTAGACCACACATCTAAAAGTCCCCAGCACACATCTGCTCCCTCTAGACCACACATCTAAAAGTCCCCAGCACACATCTGCTCCCTCTAGACCACACATCTAAAAGCTCCCCAGCACACATCTACTCCCTGTAGACCACACATCTAAAAGTCCCCAGCACACATCTGCTCCCTGTAGACCACCACATCTAAAAGTCCCCATCACACATCTGCTCCCTCTAGACCACACATTTAAAAGTCCCCAGCACACATCTGCCCCCTCTACACCACACATCTAAAAGTCCCCAGCACACATCTGCTCCCTCTAGACCACACATCTAAAAGTCCCCAGCACACATCTGCTCCCTCTACACCACACATCTAAAAGTCCCCATCACACATCTGCTCCCTCTAGACCACACATCTAAAAGTCCCCAGCACACATCTGCTCCTCCTCAGACCACACATCTAAAAGTCCCCAGCACATATCTGCTCCCTCTAGACCACACATCTAAAAGTCCCCAGCACACATCTGCTCCCTCTAGACCACACATCTAAAAGTCCCAAGCACACATCTGCTCCCTCTAGACCACACATCTAAAAGTCCCCAGCACACATCTGCTCCCTCTAGACCACACATCTAAAAGTCCCCAGCACAACATCTGCTCCCTCTAGACCACACATCTAAAAGTCCCCAGCACACATCTGCTCCCTCTACACCACACATCTAAAAGTCCCCAGCACACATCTGCTCCCTCTAGACCACACATCTAAAAGTCCCCAGCACACATCTGCTCCCTCTAGACCACACATCTAAAAGTCCCCAGCACACATCTGCTCCCTCTAGACCACACATCTAAAAGTCCCCAGCACACATCTGCTCCCTCTAGACCACACATCTAAAAGTCCCCAGCACACATCTGCTCCCTCTAGAACCACACATCTAAAAGTCCCCAGCACACATCTGCTCCCTCTAGACCACACATCTAAAAGTCCCCAGTACACATCTGCTCCCTCTAGACCACACATCTAAAAGTCCCCAGCACACATCTGCTCCCTCTACACCACACATCTAAAAGTCCCCAGCACACATCTGCTCCCTCTAGACCACACATCTAAAAGTCCCCAGCACACATCTGCTCCCTCTACACCACACATCTAAAAGTCCCCAGCACACATCTGCTCCCTCTAGACCACACACTAAAAGTTCCCAGAACACATCTGCTCCCTCTAGACCACACATCTAAAAGTCCCCAGACAACATCTGCTCCCTCTACACCACACATCTAAAAGTCCCCAGCACACATCTGCTCCCTCTAGACCACACATCTAAAACTCCCCAGCACACATCTGCTCCCTCTAGACCACACACTAAAAGTCCCCAGCACACATCTGCTCCCTCTAGACCACACATCTAAAAGTCCCCAGCACACATCTGCTCCCTCTAGACCACACATCTAAAAGTCCCCAGCAACACATCTGCTCCCTCTAGACCACACATCTAAAAGTCCCCAGCACACATCTGCTCCCTCTAGACCACACATCTAAAAGTCCCCAGCACACATCTGCTCCCTCTAGACACACACATCTAAAAGTCCCCAGCACACATCTGCTCCCTCTAGACCACACATCTAAAAGTCCCAGCACACATCTGCTCCCTCTAGACCACACATCTAAAAGTCCCCAGCACACATCTGCTCCCTCTAGACCACACATCTAAAAGTCCCCAGCACACATCTGCTCCCTCTACACCACACATCTAAAAGTCCCCAGCACACATCTGCTCCCTCTAGACCACACATCTAAAAGTCCCCAGCACACATCTGCTCCCTCTACACCACACATCTAAAGTCCCAGCACACATCTGCTCCCTCTAGACCACACACCTAAAAGTTCCCAGAACACATCTGCTCCCTCTAGACCACACATCTAAAAATCCCCAGAACACATCTGCTCCCTCTACACCACACATCTAAAAGTCCCCAGCACACATCTGCTCCCTCTAGACCACACATCTAAAAGTCCCAGCACACATCGCTCCCTCTAGACCACACATCTAAAAGTCCCCAGCACATATCTGCTCCCTATAGACCACACATCTCACTAATAGCGTGCCAGGCTCAGGCGCAGTTGCGTCTATCACAAGAGCCGTTAGTCCCAGGTCATCCACTGATTTGTTACTGCACTGACAGGCTTCTCCATACTCAGTTCCACGTCACTAATTCATCAGTTCTCCATACTCATTACCATCTATACCGACGCAGTAACCTCGGCCCCTCTAATAACTATTTAAAACGTGCCCGAGGCAGATAGCGTAGTCGTTAGGCTGCCGCCTGGGATAGAATTTCTTGGGGCAGATTTCCGCACTGTTCAGACGGGGCGTGGGGCCCAGCCAGCAGCCTACACAATGGGTACCGGGTCTCTTACCGGGGTAAAGCGGCCGAGGCGTGACGTTGACCAGCCATCCCATATATAGCGCCGAGGTTACAGAAAGAGTAGAGCTATATCTATCTCTACCCCCATCTGGGCCTTCACGACCTGTTCAAAGGCGAAGCTTACTCTTTACTGTTACTTGTTACTGCCATTTGGCTCATCTACTGTCCGCTTGAAGCACGTAAATACTGCAAAAATTACCTCATATTTTTCCTTATTTTTTTGCTTTATGTACAGTTATGTACAGTTATGTACAGTTATGTACAGTTATGTACAGTTCTACCCGTTCTACGGCAGTGTGACTCTTGCCCTCCCACATTAAGGGCAGAACATAGACTGCAAGTTTTCGAGAATAGGCGCTCTTGAGAACTGTTGGACCTCAGAGAGAGACAGTAACAGAAGACTGGCGAAGGTTGCAGTAAGAGGAGCTTCACGATGTGTGTTCTTGTGCATGTAACACATATCAGGGGGCAGGGACAGCGCAGGGATAAGGTGACTGTGCTACAGGCTGGACGCCTGAAATTGTGGTCGATTCCGTGAAGGGCAAAGATGTGTCTGTATTCCGATGAGGCCAGACACTTTCTGGGTCACTCAGCCTCCTGTTAATGATACTGGCAGCTGTTCCCCGGAGTAAAGCGGCCGGGCCTAAATTAAAATTCACCTCCATCTGGTTCTTAGTTTAACCTTTAAAGGACGAAAATGGATCTGTCTGATTTGAAGACGCACTTCGTACCGCGCAGTAAACCCTCCATCTCAATTATACAAACATTCATTAATGCTGTACAGTGAAATTAATCGCTGTTTGTTCTGAATCCACAGAAAACACATAATGACAGTCCGTACCGCGCAGTAAACACACTCCGTCTCATTATACAAACCAGTCAGTTAATGCTGTACAGTGAAATAATCGCTGTTTGTTCTGAGATCCACACAAAACACATAAATACAGTCCGTACCGCGCAGTAAACACACTCCGTCTCAGTTATACAAACCAGTCAGTTAATGTTGTACAGTGAAATAATCGCTGTTTGTTCTGAGATCCACACAAAACACATAAATACAGTCCGTACCGCGCAGTAAACACACTCCGTCTCAGTTATACAAACCAGTCAGTTAATGCTGTACAGTGAAATAATCGCTGTTTGTTCTGAGATCCACACAAAACACATAAATACAGTCCGTACCGCGCAGTAAACACACTCCGTCTCAGTTTTACAAACCAGTCAGTTAATGTTGTACAGTGAAATAATCGCTGTTTGTTCTGAGATCCACACAAAACACATAAATACACTGTGTGGGCAGAACGTACAATTTGCGAATGTTAAACATGGCGGTACATTCAGTACGTACCGCGCAGTAAACACACTCCATCTTAGTTAAACAAACCAGTCAGTTAATGTTGTACAGTGAAATAATCGCTGTTTGTTCTGAGATCCAAACAAAACACATAAATACACTGTGTGGGCAGAACGTACAATTTGCGAATGTCAAACATGGCGGTACATTCAGTCCGTACCGCGCAGTAAACACACTCCATCTTAGTTAAACAAACCAGTCAGTTAATGTTGTACAGTGAAATAATCGCTGTTTGTTCTGAGATCCACACAAAACACATAAATACACTGTGTGGGCAGAACGTACAATTTGTGATGTTAAACATGGCGGTACATTCAGCTCGTACCGCGCAGTAAACACACTCCGTCTCAGTTATATAAACCAGTCAGTTAATGCTGTACAGTGAAATAATCGCTGTTTGTTCTGAGATCCACACAAAACACATAAATACACTGTGGGGCAGAACGTAGAATTTGTGAATGTTAAACATGGCGGTACATTCAGTCCGTACCGCGCAGTAAACACACTCCGTCTCAGTTATACAAACCAGTCAGTTAATGCTGTACAGTGAAATAATCGCTGTTTGTTCTGAGATCCACACAAAACACATAAATACAGTCCGTACCGCGCAGTAAACACACTCCGTCTCAGTATACAAACCAGTCAGTTAATCTGTACAGTGAAATAATCGCTGTTTGTCTGAGATCCACACAAAACACATAAATACAGTCCGTACCGCGCATAACACACTGGTCTCAGTTATACAAACCAGTCAGTATGTGTACAGTGAAATAATCGCTGTTTGTTCTGAGATCCACACAAAACACATAAATACACTGTGTGGGCAGAACGTAGAATTTGTGAATGTTAAACATGGCGCTACATATAGTGACCACTGGGCTTTAGAAGGTTAAGAGAGAGCTGATTGTTTTGGCATTACGGCGCCCCTCTTTACACGCCACAATTCCATAAATGTAGCTGTGCTTGTTGTCGGGATAGTTAAGGTTAGTGGCCTTAAGTACTGTCAGCAAATTTATTCCTAGAAATTTCGTAGCCTGAAACTTGAGCGTGCTTTGTGGTATTGGACTGTAATTGCAGCTGCACAGTCTGCGTGGATATGAGCCACACTTTCACTAAAACACCTCAAAGGCAGCAACAGTATTAATTAACAGCTGAGCTTGAAGCACAAAGTCTGCTCACCGTCCGGTCATTCTGCACTGCTGTAAGTAAATTAATGATCTACAGCTGAAATCTACACCGATCAAAGTTTCTTGTAACTTTTATGCAGAACAGGAGTCAAAGCTCTTTATTTCAAGTCCTGGCTTAAACGACAAGATGTACTTATAACAGAGATGGCCGGGCGAGTTACAGCGGATCATTACCGTGCTGTTTTGTTCGCTGCCATTTTGAAGGGTTAAAATACAAGGTGAAAGTACTTTTCAGTCCAACTTTCGCGATACACGAAAGAGTGGTTCCCAGGCCTCGCCAGCTTGTCCTTCTGGTAAGAATTATATTAGTATGAAGGTAACTAACTAACTAACAAACTAACGCCATGTAGCACAGTCATTCTTGAGAAGCTAGCAGTTCGTCAGCTAGTCAAGAATTTTCCCGCATTTTATGGAACCCGAAGGTTCATTACCGCACTCACAACAGCCCGCCACCTTTCCCTATCCTGAACCATATCAATCCAGTCCATGTCCCCCAATCCCACTTCCTGAAGATCCATTTTAATATTGTCCTCCCATCTACGCCTGGGTCTTCCAAGTGGTCTCCTTCCGTCAGGGCTCCCCACCAAAATTCTGCATACACCTCTCCCCTCATCCATACGTACTATATGCCCCGCCCACCTCATTATTCTAGATTTGATCACCCGAATAATATTTGGAATGATACATACAGGAGAAAACTGAACGACTCGGGGAAAATCCTGTTCTAGTGGCACTTTGTGTACCATAAATCTCAGATGCATTGGCCTAGGATTAAACCCCGGCCTCCGAGAGATGTTAGCGAGTGAAGTCTTGAATTGTTGAGTTCATATAACACACACAATATCAGTTCGTACCTGACAGTAAACAAATTTTCCATTGTAAAAAGCAACCGTTGAACGTGATTTAGTGTTCTGCAATGTAAGACTCACAAGCAGCACGTCATACACTGTGTGGGCTAAAACAGTCTTACAGCGCCCGCCGGTTGGTAACACTGTCACGAGTTGTTACTGGTACAACTGCACTGTGTTGCAACAATTCTTCTGTACAATAATCTTACTAACAATAAACGGAGTACCTGTTCTTCGCCCGGGGATATATTCATTCCCTTTTTAAAATCACAACGTATAGTAGCTAAAAGTTTAAAGAAGATAACACTGAAATCAGTAGATTAAAACACACTAAAATAATTACAACAGTGTTCCAACTACATCTGCAGTGTCCCCGTGTTATAGCAAGGCGCAGATCTCAAGGGAATCCCGTAGCTGTGAAGGACAGAGAGATGTGATTTGTTTGAGAGGGAATTCGATGAGTGAAATGAAATGTAACAGCACCATATCGGAAGGCAGTGAAGCAGGTATATGGACAACAGATGTTCCAGGTTCAAGGGGGTACGGGTAGCAACAGAGGAAGACCTAAATAAAACAGCACCACTCCACCCCCAAGATACGGCCATGAGTAAGAAACAGGAATAAAAGAAAAGCCTTTATCTGAGAGGATTTGGTGTAGCTCATCTGTTTGTGTTCTATCTGTGAATTAAGCATAACCGTGCTCGGTGGATAGGCTGATAAGACTATCAGCAAAGTACGACGGTAAGCCTACATGTAGAAATGTAGGCGACGTTATTTTTTGAACGTTCCATCTGCAGAGAGTTAAATATTTTAACAAACAAGCTACCTACCGACCGACCTACCTACCCACCTAACTAACTAACGAACTGACTGACTGACTGACTTCAAGGAGCTGAGTCATTCTTCAGAAACTAATGGATCCTTAGGAAATTAAGAAATTCCCTACACTTTATGGAACCTGAAGGCATATTATTAGCCGATTCCAGTGGTCGTGTGGTCTAAGGCGTGGGTCTACGGCCACTCGCTTGCTGGGATTGTGGGTTCGAATTCCACCGGGGGCATGGATGTCTGTCTGTTGTGAGTGTTGTGTGTTGTCAGGTAGAGGTCTCTGCAACGGGCTGATCACTCGTCCAGAGGAGTCCTACCGAGTGTGGTGTGTCTGAGTGTGATCGTGAAGCGTCGACGAAACAAGGAGGCCCAGGCACATATAAGGCTGTCGAGCCATAGGAAAAAAGAAGAAAAACAGACATATTACTATGGCTACAAAAGCCCGCATATTATTCCTATCCTGAGACAGAAGAATCTATTTCACTCCATTCCAACCTATTTTTAAGCATCCATTTTAATATCATCCTCCCATCTATTCCTACGTCTTCAAAATAATCTCTTTTCTCAGGTTTTCCATCACAATCCTACATGCACCTCTCCTCTCCTCTCCTCTCCTCAACAGCGCCACATATCCACCCCTCACATCTCCTTTATTTGATCGCCTGAATGAAAAACCAATTCTTACTTTGTGTACTTTGATGGCGGACTGTGCTGACGGTGTCAGAGAAAATAAAGGAGAGAATTGGCTGAACGAAAGTGTGGGTCTGTATCTGGCCAAGACCTAGACGCTGGACATAAGACAGAGGAGCCCCACCCGCACCCGCAACCCCCAAGCAACTATGATTGCAGTGGTCAGACTCACTACTTGACGACTCCAAGACGAACAGCAAATGGACTGGCGGGTTTCAAAGTAAACTTCGCAGCACATTTGGAACTTCACACCAGTCTGCCTGACACTGGTTGTGCGTGCTGCAGTGCCGTGATTGACACACACTGTGACGCCTGGAAATGTGACTAAGGATACATGACGTTGTGGCTTTTGGGGAGTGTTTCCCGACGTTTCGAGGGACTTCACTGCTTCATTTTCAAGGATCAAGAGGTCATAGAAGAGGTCATATTCCTCTTTTCGATAACCGGTCTCGGTACTGATATTGAATCCGGGACTATCCGATTACGAAACTTTCGACAGTAATGTTTGGTACCTAGACATGTCTCAGCGTTAAGGCAGAAGGTTAACAAATGAAACACTTTGTGTAAGAAGCTGCTAGAATAATACAAAGGTTTAAGCAGGGGATTAAAAAAGGCCCTGTAGTTGACGACAACACGTTTCCTTTACATCTCCGGTCTTATCACCCGGTACAATTTCTCGCAACTTCATGAATATCCCCCCCCCCCCACCATCTGCACCACCCTGAGGGACAATTTCTCCAAGCAAGTAGAAAAGAAAAGGCAGTAGAGTGGAGTAAATAATTTGTAAAGTCTCTGCAAATCCTAAGTAATCTCTGTACAAAGACAAGCGCTAAAAGGTGACAAGTTCAGAATTAAGTTACTCGAGGTGTTGCACATTTAATGCACTGGCTTATTTATTACACACAGAAGAGCATTTGTGGCAGAGTATCAGTGCCGTTATAACGAACTGTACTGCTGACATTTGTGGTAGAGTATCAGTGCCGTTATAACGAACTGTACTGCTGATATTTGTGGTAGAGCATCAGTGCCGTTATAACGAACTGTACTGCTGATATTTGTGGCAGAATATCAGTGCCGTTATAACGAACTGTACTGCTGACATTTGTGGCAGAATATCAGTGCCGTTATAACGAACTGTACTGCTGACATTTGTGGCAGAATATCAGTGCCGTTATAACGAACTGTACTGCTGACATTTGTGGCAGAGTATCAGTGCCGTTATAACGAACTGTACTGCTGACATTTGTGGCAGAATATCAGTGCCGTTATAAGGAACTGTACTGCTGACATTTGTGGCAGAGTATCAGTGCCGTTATAACGAACTGTACTGCTGACATTTGTGGCAGAATATCAGTGCCGTTATAACGAACTGTACTGCTGACATTTGTGGCAGAATATCAGTGCCGTTATAACGAACTGTACTGCTGACATTTGTGGCAGAGTATCAGTGCCGTTATAACGAACTGTACTGCTGACATTTGTGGTAGAGTATCAGTGCCGTTATAACGAACTGTACTGCTGACATTTGTGGTAGAGTATCAGTGCCGTTATAACGAACTGTACTGCTGATATTGTGGTAGAGCATCAGTGCCGTATAACGAACTGTACTGCTGACATTTGTGCAGAAATATCAGTGCCGTTATAACGAACTGTACTGCTGACATTTGTGGCAGAATATCAGTGCCGTTATAACGAACTGTACTGCTGACATTTGTGGCAGAATATCAGTGCCGTTATAACGAACTGTACTGCTGACTTTTTGTGGCAGAGTATCAGTGCCGTTATAACGAACTGTACTGCTGACATTTGTGGCAGAATATCAGTGCCGTTATAAGGAACTGTACTGCTGACATTTGTGGCAGAGTATCAGTGCCGTTATAACGAACTGTACTGCTGACATTTGTGGCAGAGTATCAGTGCCGTTATAACGAATTGTACTGCTGACATTTGTGGCAGAGTATCAGTGCCGTTATAACGAACTGTACTGCTGACATTTGTGGCAGAGTATCAGTGCCGTTATAACGAACTGTACTGCTGACATTTGTGGCAGAGTATCAGTGCCGTTATAACGAATTGTACTGCTGACATTTGTGGCAGAGTATCAGTGCAGTTATAACGAACTGTACTGCTGACATTTGTGGCAGAGTATCAGTGCCGTTATAACGAACTGTACTGCTGACATTTGTGGCAGAGTATCAGTGCCGTTATAACGAACTGTACTGCTGACACAGGAAGTGGCTAACACAAACAATTTCACCATCCTATAACGAAGATGGAACTGGAGGTCTGCGTGCAACCTTGATGACTGACTACTCCTACCGCAGAAGACCACAATGTAAACTTTCATTGCCTTTAATATATCACATCCCGTATAATTTTACCCATTACATTTTATGGGTGTCGAACATGGTCAAACTTGGAGTCCGCGAACAGAGTGCTGGGGGGAATATTTGGACATGAGGGGGAGGTGGTAAGAGGGAAGATAAAGGCCACAAAGTTGGTACTCCTGTTCAAATAGCTTGTCTCCTGAGTGTGATGGAACGAAAATATAAGCACCGTGCAGACCGTAGGATAATATTAAAATGGGTCTCAAAGAAGTAGGGTGTAGATTGCGTTCATTTGGCTCATAATATAAATCAACGATGGCCTCTCATTAACACGGCAATGAAACCTTGGGGTCTACAAAACAACGAGAGACCTACGACTAGCTGAGCTAACATTAGCTTCCGAAGAAAAATGGCAAGGCGGAGCTCCGGGTTTAATTCGAAGCCAAACCATGTGGAATTTGTGGTGGACGAAGTGGTACTGGGAAAGGTTTTTCTACGCGTACTTCTGTTTCCCCCTTTCAGTATCATTCCACCAATGCTCTTCACTCATTCATCTGTCACTGGCGCGATATAATGTTGAAAATCGACAGCGTCTTTAAATAACTGCCTTAATAAAACAAATATTATGCTCGTTGCAATTCTAGAGTCTTTCACACATTAGCCCAAGTCTGGAATACTTTAACAGAACTCTTTAACAACAGTACTGTTGTCACCACCTAATAGTCAGTACTGTTCTCACCACCATAATAGTCAGTACTGTTCTCACCACCTAATAGTCAGTACTGTTTCACCACCTAATAGTCAGTACTGTTCTCACCACCTAATAGTCAGTACTGTTCTCACCACCTAATAGTCAGTACTGTTTCAATCACGTCCACCACCTAATAGTCAGTACTGTTCTCACCACCTAATAGTCAGTACTGTTCTCACCACCTAATAGTCAGTACTGTTCTCACCACCTAATAGTCAGTACTGTTCTCACCACCTAATAGTCAGTACTGCGTTCTCCACCACCTAATAGTCAGTACTGTTCTCACCACCTAATAGTCAGACTGTTTCCACAATCAACACCACCTAATAGTGCATTTCACCATAATTCACGTTAACCTAAAGTCAGTACGTTACTACCTATATAATTCAACACTAATACAGATTCACTTACGTCAGTTTTATTCAACTTTTTAACATTTAACCTGTATAAGACTTGATTTATAACAACGTAACACAGCTACATTTATTACTTTTATTATTTTAACCAGTGTACAAACACTATTGTAAAAATGCATGTTACTCAGTTTTTACTGTTTTAACAATTGTACCAATTGATGTGAAATCATTCATTCTGCAGTCTGTCTTACGACAGGTCCGTAGCATCTTCCAAAGCGAGTTCTCCACAGATGCGATCTAGTGCTTCCTCTTTCAATTTCCAGTATCTTCACTTTTCCTTAAGGTCATCCAGTAGCTCCTTACGTCTTCTCCCTCGTCTTCCCGTCATTTCTATCCTTCCTTCTAACTTCAGTCACGTGTTTTAGAAGGCAGTTCCTACGCAAGATGTGACCAATCCAGTTAGCCTTTCTTCTTTTTACTGTATGTACGATATTCCTCTCCTCCTTCACTCTGTGTAATACTTCTTCATTTCTCACACGATCGGTCCAACTGATCTTCTCCATTCTTCTCCAGCACCACATATCAAAACTTTCCAGATACTTCTGATCTACTTTCCCAAGTGTCCATGTTTCAGCACCACACAAAGCTACGCTCCAAATGTAGCACTTTACTAGTTTCTTACTTAAATTTAAGTCCAGTTTGCTGGTGAAATGATTTTTCTTCTTGTTGAATGCTGCTTTCGCCATGGCAATTCTGGATTTAATTTCACGTGTACACCTTGCATCATTTGTTATCTTGCTACCCAAATAATTTAAATATTATATATGTAATATGCAATATAATATGTAAAATGTGTAATATAAAATACTGAGTCCCTGAAGATGAGCCAGAATTGAGGCTCGAAACATGTAGGACCGTGTTACACAATTAATGTGAAAAAGTTTACATTCGCCAGACTATAAATATATCTTTAAAGAGGGTTTGTGTGTGTGTACCTCCAAACTAGAGGAAGTAGAGAAGCCGGAATAGAACCGCGGACCACAGTTTCAATGACACTCATGAACCAAGCGGACAAGCATATTGGCCCAGGTTTATATCTAGTGTATTACAGAACGGGGTGAGTGTCTGCGTGTAGCATCTGTGTAGCAACTTTGGGAAATGCCAAAGAAGGTTGTCCATTGTCAAGAAGTTTGTCTTAAGAAAAAGAAAGTATCAGCTGTAGCAGCTCTTCCCATCTTTTTGTTCTTGTAAGGCTCTTCAGTCGATTTTTTACGTTGGCCGTTGCTTATCTGTATCTATGACGGAAGCCTTTTCTTCCTCGCAACTGGACACGTTTATCCGCTGACCATTGTGAGACGCTGTCCTGAGGACAGCAATCACTTACTCTGTAGAGCTCTGTTATATTTCGTACAGAATCGGCGTCGCCATAGCAACAGCAGTATTAACGTCTATCGTGCAGCGGACGTTTGTTCCTTGTAAACGTGTTTTATCAAACCCTGACAGAAGAAGTACAAATGACCAGTTTTAATTAACACATAACTGTTCCTCCCTGCGGCCAAAAAGTCACGACAGATCAAAGACCCTTTCTTGGTTATTACTATGGGCTGTCAGTAATGAATGAAATTAGTAGAACCTTTAGTGTGAGGTCAGAGGTCACACATACGGCGAGTCTTCAAAAACAATATTTATTTAATGAATATTCTTATGAGACAAAATAAAAAAAGCAATATACATTAACTACATAGAGCAGAGTCCTTACTGAGAAGCTGACAGTTCCTCAGCTAGATAACAATTTCACCGCATTTTATGGAACCCGAAAGTTAATTACCGCATTCACAAGCGCCAGCCACCTGTACCTATCCTTAGCCAGATAAATCCAATCCATGCCCCTCATCCCATTTCTTCAACATCAATTTTAATATTATCCTCCCATTTACGCCTGGGTCTTTCAAGTGGTCTCCTTCCCTCAGGTCTTCCCACCAAAATCCTGTATGCACCTCTCCCCTCCCCCATACGTGCTACATGCCCTGTCCACCTCATTCTTCTTGATTTGACCACCCGAATAATATTTGGTGATGAGTACAGATCATTAAGTTCCTCGTTATGTAGTCTTCTCCACTCCCCCTTACCTCGTCACTCTTAGGCCCAAACATCCCCCTCAGCACCCTATTCTCGAACACCCTCAGCCTATGTTCCTCCTTCAATGTGATACGCCAAGTTTCACACCCATACAAAGTAACTGGCAAAATTACAGTTCTGTATATCTTGATCTTTATATAGGAGCATTATAAGGCTATCGGAAAGACACCAACCAGAGCAACACAGCCAACATAAAGACGGTATGCCCGGGATTCGATTCCCAACAGGGACCGACACTCTGCCTTCATAACAAGGTCTACAGCCACTCTGAGTGTCGTCCAGATTGCCACGCAGTGTGTACTGCAGACTGTCCTACGATCGTGGCGTCAAATGGGGCACTCACCTCAGCCTGCAGCCGAAATTAAGAGTGCATGGAATTGTACATCTTATTGTTAGGGACAATGAGATGGGTAGGGCATGTGGCACGTATGAGAAACAAGAGAAATACATAAAGGTTTTGGTGAGTAAAACAGAAAGGAAGAAACAACTTGAAAGACTTAGGAATAGATGAGAATATAATATTAAAATAGATGTTAAAGAAAAAAGGACTGAAAGTCGTGGACTGGATTAATCTGGCTCAGGATAGAGACAAGTGGCGTGATGTTGTGAATACGGCAATTAAACTTAAAGTTGCTAATATGTTTAAAATGTTTTGGCTAGCTAAGGAATTGCTAGCTTCTCCAGAGGGACTCTGCTCCGTGGAGTTAATTACGTAGTTGATTATGGAAATTGACCTCCACTCGCCCATACACCTTCATGGCGTAATGCTTAAGCACACACACGACTTTGTGTCCCGGCTTACATAAAACAGTTGAGTAGCAATGCCCACATTTGCTGTAACATTCCTCCTATCAACTGTCCACTCTTCATACACGTTATAGCCGGAGAAAACAAGACGGAACTTCTATAAGCTGCCCTCTTACCAATTAAGTGACATTCCATGACGTATGGAGAAGCTGAGGTAATGTTTCACTTATTCTTAGCCTCGGACTAGATGGAGACTGAGTGGTCAGCTTCACTTACTGGCTACTTTGCCCCTGAGCAAACAGGAAGCTGCTTGTTTTACACACACGGCGTGGACGTTTCGGAAACAGTTCTCTTCCATTGAAAGAAATCCGAGTCCCGATTGCCCGGTCGTCCAGACCCCAAATCTAGTCCCTATACTGACTGAGCTATCGCTGCAAAAACAGTTACAAATGCTACTTCTGTTATACATAGGTAATAATTACTAATTGCTTTATTTAACCGTTTGACTCATGAACAAATAAAATTGAAAATACTTTTCTGTTTAAGGCTCCCCGAATTCCGGAAGAGCATTGCTTTGCATGAAGATTTCCAGTCTTCGCCCGCTTGTCCTTCTGAAAACAGTGGTAGTAGTATAAAGATGACTATGGAGATTGGACTGAATGCTGTTGATAGGAGAAACCAAAGTACTCGGACAAGCACCTGCACATGTGCCATTTGTTCCATCACAAAACTCAAATGGACTGGCTCTGAGATCAACTCCGGGCCTGTGAGGTGGATACCGCGACTAACGGCCTGAGGAAGACCATTCGACGTTAGCAAATTTATCTGAATAATACGTAGACGTTGAATTTCTACTGCACAGTAAACGTGATAAACCTACATTGTAAGAATTAACTGGTGTGTTGAAGACGAAAGAAATGCCTTATTCAAAAAACATTCTTTCTTTGGACTTGGCCCATCATCTAACTTTAACGAAGTCTCTGCTTCCGTTTTCAAGCAAAGAAAAGCAGCTGATCTGGTGGACCGCTTAGATACAGCTGTTCTCAGTCACTGGGCAAATAGGTCTTTGTAAGAGGTCCACCAGACTAGGTGCTTTTCTTTACCTGAAGATGGAAGCACAGCCAGATTCCGAAACGTCGTACTTCATTAAAAATTAGAGGATGGGTAAAAAAAGGGAAATATGTCAGTGAAACATTTACCATTATCAGAAAGCTATATATTTGAAGAAATGCCTGTTTATTCTGAAAATCTTATAGAACAAATAAAGTCACCGTGTGTGCAAACTGTAGAGATCCTTTACATGAAAGCCGGTGGTACACATAGTTACCACTGTGCTTTATAGTGTTACTGAGAGAAAAGTTTTAATATTTTATTAATGTTACATTTATCGACTAATATTAGGCGTAATTATTTTCATGTTTGGACTTTCTTAAAAGCGATGCTAAGTCCACTGTAGGCAGGTCAGTGCGTGTCTGTTCGCAGACACAAATGTCAACAAACAATATGTTTCAATTTTCAATTCCTTCAACCAACAAATGCACCTTTTTATTTTCGTATTTCTGTTTAATTCACCCTACACATGTTTCGGCCGTGACTCGGCCATCATCAGGGTTACATTGATAAGTTCACTTCACTGTTCACTGCTCCATTTGAAACATATGTAGGGTGAATTTAACAGAAATAAAATGGTTCATTCATTGGTTGAAGAAACTGAAAGTTAATGTCAAGATGCACGGCGAACACAACGTGAAAATATGTTTCAATGTTAACATTCGCGTTGTAACTGCTACTGGCTTACAAGGGCACTGCCTTGTGTCCTGACACACATTTAAGTTAGCCAGTAAATGCGGTACCACTGAGCTCTGCTACAGTTCGACCGTAAATCTCGGCTTTCTGTAATGCAGTCATCATACGTAGTTTCAAATGGATCATAACACATTACATCTAAAAGCCGTGTTTACACTATCAACGACATTATGCTCCTGCGTGGCTCATCAGGAACATAAAACGGGATCAGCCTGTCTCTGTTGACATCATCAACGTTTTATAGCCATTTTAGTGATGAAGCCATCACACCAAGGTTATAGCGGGGGGACGGGGGGGGCTCACTTTGCCCGGGCCCCGAGCCTCAGAGGCGTTATTTTGCCTGCAGGTAGCCCAAAGTGCAAACGCTGTACTTAATACAAATAATACGTTCAACCCAAATAAATACATCTGAAACACGAAAGTTTAAACTGTCGTTTGAAGGCGACATAAAACTTGTCAGAAAGTGCCTTATTATAAAGTTTTGTTAAGATATGTTATGGACTTCTGGTGTTCTTTTGTTGTTGTTTGGGATGACAAAGTGAGGTTTTCTTTTACATGGTGAAGGGCCCCGCAGCAGATGCTACGGACGCACCACAGCCTAAACGCTTTTTGTGCAACCCTGTGATGAAGATGAGCAGTTTTTTTACCAAGATTTACAAGTAATGGAGCACAAGTGGAATGAAATTGACAGGGGAAAACAGACAACTCGGAGAAAACCCTGTCCCAGTGCCACTTTGTCCACCACAAAACCCGCATGGACTGATCCGGGATCGAACACGGGCCTCCGCAGTGAGAGGCCGGCGACTAACAGCCTGAGCAATGGCACGGCTTTTGGGATGACAGAGTGAGGTTGCCCAATGTCCTAAACTGCACTGAACCCCCCCCCCCCCAGGAGAGCGTCACGCACTATAAGTTGCGTAAATACAGGGCATAAACAAAAGAATGGTGCGGTTTCAAAAGTTTCACTCTTGATACCGCACCATTCTTTGTGTATGCCCTGTATAGCAGCAAAACTACGGAAGGGCAACAATCTGCATATGGAGAATGTCCAAGTAGAAGAAATGCATGTAGACGCACTTTTCCCTGTTTCTCAACATAACGTTCCCTTTATTTACAACATCCTTGTCTGTTTCTTGGGCACAGACAATGCCCAAGACTCATATCACATTATCGCGTTCTTGAAGCAAAAACTTTGATTTCATCTTCGCTTTAAAACCTGAGGAATTGAGCGGTGTAATTAGCCTAAATCTCTTAAGCCGGCATTCCATCTAAATGTTATATAAAAATTTAGTGCGTACCGCGCAGTAAACACTCACCATCACCATGACAAAGACCAACCGATTAATGTTGTTTACGGAAGTAACTGAGAAATATTTTCGTTAATATCGGACAAATTTAATGAACTGTTTACATGAAGACCTATTCGAAATTCTGAGACTATCTCAGGCGTAACTGGATATTGGCGGAAAAAGCGAACGGGTCGAAAGATGCAGAGAGAGTAAAAACAACATGTCGTGTTCTCAACTCATGTGGTTTTAGAGATAATTATACAGTATTGAATTGTCAGGGGGAAATTTAACTAACTACATGGAGCAGAGTTCTTCTGCAGACATCAAAATTTCCCCAGACAGTCAAGCAATTCCCCTCAATGTATGTGACCCAAAGGTTCATCACCGTGTTCACAACAGTCCGCCACTTGTCCCTATCCTAAGCCAGACCTATCCAGTCAACGCTCTCCCATGATATTTCTATAATATCCATTCTAATATTATCCTCCCGTGTATGCCTAAGTGTTACAAGCGGTCTTGTACCTTCAGGTTTCTTGATTGAACACGTGACATCTACACTTCAACATCGACGGGGCTTAAAAAAGTCTTAACGATTTTATATTGAAATTACTTTTCTGTACACGGAAAATTTTTGAAAGTGAAAAAGTCTATATTGTGGTATTTACGCTGCACGTAACACGTGGTGCGCTATAACGTTACGGGTACTTACGTGACTTTCTGTCTCAAAATAAGCACCACGTGGGCTGAAAGAGTCTCAGGCAAGTTGCCACAATTTCACATAAACTTAATAAAGTTAGGGCCTTAAGTCCTGCTCCTTTAGAAGTGCACTTGTGCTTGGTCTTTCCATCTTTGTCCAGGTCTACCCATATCCCGCCGTTCTAGATACTGGTGGCAAGGCTAGCTTCGGCATACGATGTTAGCAGGCCTGCAACTTACAAAGGGAGAGTTAATGAAGGAACAAATCATTCAGTTTCAGCCTAACACGGCGGCACTGCTGTCTCTTCTGTGCTTCAGTGTGACTCCGCAAATTCTCAGTACACCCCGACACAGAATTATTGTTTTTTCCTTAATCTCTACGGCTAACGATGCGGTACAAACTGAACCATTACATACAATTTACATTAAAGCACAAATTACATGTGTTAAAGCTCACTGCCCTAAAGACCTCACATAGCTTAGGTTATGTAATTAACAAAATTTGAACTAAAATTTCTACAGTTGATAGATCGTCTTTAAATAAGCCAATAAACTTCGACTGTTGTACTCTGTGTACACGCTTCGTGCTTCTGATTCTCATAACTTTTAACTAACTTAGTTAACTGTAACTGCTTCAAAGATCAGAATCATTTTGAGAAGCTTACAGTCGCTCGTCTGCTCCAGTAGTCTCCTCACATTCTGCGTGCTACAGCCGCCGTCTCCCCATGCAAACAAGACGCGCTGTTTGTTGTATTTGTTGTTCTTCTGTTGTTTCAGTAAAATTAGATTCGTTCGTGCATGAACTGTTTACTCGTACGTGAGCGGGTTGCTATGACGTACTTTTGTAAATTGTAGGTTTCACACACACACACACACACATGCATACAGTTGAAATATATTTTGAATTCAAATCCCTTTCCTGAAGAATTATGTTCCTTCGCTTGAACACGACGATCACTATTTTCTTCGCGCCTACCTGAAATATTCAAGGATTGAGAAAATCATAAACCCTATGTTTCATAAATTCTAAAGCAGGGGTTTCAAACATGCGGCCTGCCACTTCATTTTATGTGGCCCTCGTACTTAGCTTATATAAGTTGCACAATGTGACTCAGTTCAGTGTTGAGAATTTTTTTAAATTATTAACGTTTTTCGTCACGTGCATTAAGGCTAAAAGAGTTTCACTAGTCAGTGACAGTGACTTACAACAAAGTCAACACAGCGATAACAAGGCAATAAGGTTTCAAATTCAATAATTACAAGACATTTTGATCCTGTTTTTAAAAGTGTGAAGTACTTTAAATTATGAGTTTAATTTTAATTAAAATACTTTTTCCCTCTAATGGATCGACGGCCCCTAGCGGGGCAGGGTCTCTTCATCGTCAAGGCTTAGCGATGACACACTTAGACACACCACACTCGGTAGGACTCCTCTGGACGAGTGATCAGCCCGTCGCAGAGACCTCTACCTGACAACACACAACACTCACAACAGACAGACATCCATGCTCCCGGCGGGATTCGAACCCACAATCCCAGCAAGCGAGCGGCCGTAGACCCACGCCTTAGACCGCGCGGCCACTGGGATCGTCAATTATATATCCTTACACACTATGCTTGTTTAAATTACTTGCGATCCGCCTAAAATTTCAAAATTGCCTCTTTGGTCCAGGTAGGATTTGAGTTTGAAATCCCTGGTGTATAGGTCTCTGACCATGGTATATTAACCTTAGGATAAATGGCTTACTGAACTTTGTCTTCTAGTACTAAGAAACACAACGTTTCGGAAGCTGTATCCGCTACCATCCTCAGGTGGAAAGGATGACGCAATGACACAGAATAACTCTTTCTATTGGAACCAACTGCCTTCCTCAACATGCAAACACACCCAGTCCCAGCACCATTGTGTCCTGTCCGCAATAACGTACGTTAGACAAATTCATGAAAGCAGTTATAATATTTTTCCTCCCTTTTGTCATTTTCGCAGTTAGGCACGTGGACAACAGCTAATGCACTTTGTGGTCTTACCATTGAAGCCACCGTGCAGACTTGTAGTCGGCTGCTAAGTACCGAGCGACAATTTTGCCTCAGTCTTCAGGACAAATCAATCAACCAGATCAACTGCCTATACATTCTCCACACAATATACACAAATCTAAGTCCTACACATTCTCCACACAATATACACAAATCTAAGTCCTGCATATTCTCCACACAATATACACAAATCTAAGTCCTACACATTCTCCACACAATATACACAAATCTAAGTCCTACATATTCTCCACACAATATACACAATCTAAGTCCTGCATATTCTCCACACAATATACACAAATCTAAGTCCTACACATTCTCCACACAATATACACAAATCTAAGTCCTAACATTCTCCACACAATATACACAAATCTAAGTCCTGCATATTCTCCACACAATATACACAAATCTAAGTCCTACACATTCTCCACACAATATACACAAATCTAAGTCCTACACATTCTCCACACAATATACACAAATCTAAGTCCTGCATATTCTCCACACAATATACACAAATCTAAGTCCTGCATATTCTCCACACAATATACACAAATCTAAGTCCTACACATTCTTCACACAATATACACAAATCTAAGTCCTACACATTCTCCACACAATATACACAAATCTAAGTCCTACACATTCTCCACACAATATACACAAATCTAAGTCCTGCATATTCTCCACACAATATACACAAATCTAAGTCCTACACATTCTCCACACAATATACACAAATCTAAGTCCTACACATTCTCCACACAATATACACAAATCTAAGTCCTGCATATTCTCCACACAATATACACAAATCTAAGTCCTGCATATTCTCCACACAATATACACAAATCTAAGTCCTGCATATTCTCCACACAATATACACAAATCTAAGTCCTGCATATTCTCCACACAATATACACAAATCTAAGTCCTACATATTCTCCACACAATATACACAAATCCAAGTCCTACACATTCTCCACACAATATACACAAATCTAAGTCCTAAACATTCTCCACACAATATACACAAATCTAAGTCCTACACATTCTCCACACAATATACACAAATCTAAGTCCTACACATTCTCCACACAATATACAAAAATCTAAGTCCTACACATTCTCCACACAATATACACAAATCTAAGTCCTACACATTCTCCAAACAATATACACAAATCTAAGTCCTACATATTCTCCACACAATATACACAAATCTAAGTCCTGCATATTCTCCACACAATATACACAAATCCAAGTCCTACACATTCTCCACACAATATACACAATTCTAAGTCCTACACATTCTCCACACAATATACACAAATCTAAGTCCTACACATTATCCACACAATATACAAAAATCTAAGTCCTACACATTCTCCACACAATATACACAAATCTAAGTCCTACACATTCTCCACACAATATAAAAAAATCTAAGTCCTACACATTCTCCACACAATATACACAAATCTAAGTCCTGCACATTCTCCACACAATATACACAAATCTAAGTCCTACACATTCTCCACACAATATACACAAATCTAAGTCCTGCATATTCTCCACACAATATACACAAATCTAAGTCCTGCATATTCTCCACACAATATACACAAATCTAAGTCCTACATATTCTCCACACAATATACACAAATCTAAGTCCTTTCCGTCAGAAGGAACACGAGACTTACTTAGGGCGATAGTCCTTATGAAAGGCGATCTGGGCAGAAGGTGCGGGACATGTTGTCCTTCAGATAATTTATTTTATGAAATGAGTTTAGATCTTGCGTTAAATTAATATAGAGAGTTATACTGTGCCCTAATTCTGTCAAGGTAAAATTGTCCCTATGCACACCATGATTGCATATGGAGGATTGGAGATACAGCTCCGTTTATTCTTAACTTCGGCACCACATGGAGGTGAGTGGACACTTTCACGCTCTGGCCGTTTGGCATATACACGTACATCTGTACCTGTTTTAACCAGCACAAACTCCGCGGACAATAAATATTATATTTCTCTAAAATAAATTGTTAATGTTGATACTGATTTTAGGTACATTGGGTACAGACAGACGGTACGAAAACCTACAGTCAGTATCAACATGAAATAAAATGTGTCAGACATTAAATCTGTAAGCTTTCTTTGGTCTCCATTCTTATGTCTCTATAACAAAGAAATTTAACGTAATCCATATGCTGTGCAATAAATTGATTATAGAGTATCTGATCCAAGAAACTGAACAAGCAACAATAAATAATAATTTGTCAGTTATGTTCGTCCTAGACGTTTCGTCCTCCACATGGCCATCATCAGGGAGGTACACCAAATTCCATCAAAGATGTGCATGTGTAGAGATAAAATAAAACAATGTATATTAAAATTGATAAAAATGTTTAAAACGTTGTAAAAATATTTGTTGGTATATTTATGTCTCACACACTCTACCACTTGCAATTAAAAATATTGTATCTCAACTCTACACACGCACACCTTAACAAAACTTGCTCTACTTCTATGCCTTCGTAATTACCTCCCTGATGATGACCTTGTATATGTCGAAACATGTAAGAAGGACCTAACTGAAATGATTATTTTTTATTTGTTGTGTAGTTTGTTCGATCAAATGCTGTTTGGGAAGTTAGCAGCAGTTCAGTAGTATGCGTGAAACATAAACACATATCAAACAATTAAACCAACAAATGCACTGTTTTTTACCACTTTTATTGTGCCCTTTGTCCCCTCACCCTACACGTGTTTGCACGTTTCAAGTGAATGCAACGAACATTTTATAACTTTTAACCAAGTTTTAAATACACATATATTAATGGTTTTAAGGTTTTATCAGACTATCGTACCACTCAGCGATACGCACATACTGTATTTGTCTTAATGTGTGATTAACTAGTAGCAAATGGTAACCCCTGATGATGGAACTGTAAGGTTCTGAAACACGTGTAGTGTGAGGGGACAAAAGGCCACAATAAAAGCGGTAAAAACAGTGCATTTGTTGGTTTTATTATTTGATTAAAAAATGCACTGTGGTAACAGTGTGAAATAAAAACATATATTTTAAATGTTCACCCTGGTGGTATATATAATTACCGCTGTTCTTCGAGTGGTTAACCTGCTACGGCTAATAATGCTGCTTGCGCTGTATATCTGGACCTTACGAGACAGTAAAACATTTCGGGTCCGTAACACTGCCTCTGACAATGTTCTGCTTTCTACAAGAAATTCCTCGTCCTCAGCAGGTGGCTTGCGGTTGGGCTTACAGCCATTGCCAACGGATTTAGGGTTTTGCGTCGTTTGTAAAGGGGAAATTATTGAACTCACTTTGCAAGCCGACGTTGCGCTGAAGCAAGCGATACCAGCGACAAGGACGCACAACGTATGACACAAAACGGCGTGTGTTCAATGGCGCACACTGCAGCATATAGCTACATTTCACTTTCAACACGAAAATTTATGTAAATAATGTATATACATTCAGTGCACATCTCAGTGAAAACCCACTGCGTCTAAATTACACATATAATTTCGTTAATGGTTTTGGGGAGACAGTCAAACTTTACCGTGTTAGTCATACGGAACGCATAAATACGCCGTGTGGATAAAACGCATAGCCTTTCAGTGTTGAAGGTGGTGGTAAATATAGTTACCACTGTACCTTAAGAGGTACAGTTTGCAGTGTAATAAATTAGTTTCATTTCAGGGATTGGACTTTATGTAGTGTCAGAAAGTCAGAACATATGGCGGCGCACGGTAGGGGGATTAGTGAACTGTGAACTGTGAATTGTGAACTGTGAATTGTGAACTGTGAATTATGAATTGTGATCTGTGAATTGTGAACTGTGAATTGTGATCTGTGAATTGTGAACTGTGAATTGTGAACTGTGAATTGTGATCTGTGAATTGTGAACTGTGAATTTTGATTGTGATCTGTAAATTGTGAATTGTGAACTGTGAATTGTGATCTGTGATCTGTGAAATGTGATCTGTGAATTGTGAACTGTGAATTGTGATCTGTGAATTGTGAACTGTGAATTGTGATCTGTGAATTGTGAACTGTGAATTGTGAACTGTGAATTGTGATCTGTGAATTGTGAACTGTGAATTGTGAGCTGTGAACTGTGATCTGTGAATTGTGAACTGTAAATTGTGAACTGTGAATTGTGAACTGTGAATAACAAGGGATATGAGAGGACGAGGTCGTATCCTGCTATGACGTAGTCAGACAAGTACCAAAGGGACTGACAAAAACCACTAAACCTCCAGATATATTGGAAGGTCATATGGAAAACTCTGAACACAGAGCCTCCGTATTGACCTCCTTAACTGCAATGTTTGTTTACATGCAAGTAGAAAACGACAAATGTAAGGGGAAGAGAATAAACACTGCCGCAGTGACAGTTCACCTAAATACATAGCTTCATTATTCCACATGAAGGTGTAATCTCGCCTTTGTACTAGTTGTCACAGCAACAGTTATCATTGTGAGACGCACAGCGACACGAGGAGATAGGCATAACTGAAAATTGCTTTAAGTGGCTGACTGACAAATCGGACTGTGTAACAAACTGCAGTGAAGCTCAGGCAAACAAAACAAGTGCAGATACAAAGACAACAAACAGCTAAAACTAAACCCTCCGCGTTCATTGTTGTTGTGCAGCTACAGGAATACAAAGCAATTTAAAAAATGAAGTAACTGAATGGCTCAGAAAAGAAAAAACGTTTATTGAGAATCGAATGTTTGCTTAGTGACGTAACAGTTCTCTCTTTCTTTGTTGAAAACAAATGTTCATTAACGACGATCGGTATCAGCTAGACTCACACATTTATATAACGATAACAGCAGTATTCGTCTCTATTCTCTCTGTGTCGACAAAATTTAGTCATCATCTGTGAGTTCATACAGTTTAAAAAATTACGAAAGTTTACTTAATTTTAATTGCATTGTCCCTTACAATTTGACACAATCAGACACAACATAACCCATTTTTGACTGACATAGCGACTCATGAATTTTTAACTCAAAACAAAAAAATATCATATGGTCAGGATTTTTTGAATGTTAAATGACGCTGCAGACACAATCGTATCTGCCACTGTGTTTTAAATAACCGAACATAATAAATAACACAGGCGTGCACAAAGCAACTAATGTATTTCTGAATTTATTTCGTCGCCTATAAAGTCACTGTGACGTGTGATCGCGTCTTTCAATATTTCTTCTGCTGTTGTCAAACAGACACAACAGCTCACGTCGTCCCAAGCACACACACACACACACAAATACACATTGGAGCCAACAGAAAATAAGTTTTCATCCCCAAAAGGAAGCTTGCCTTTACTTTAAAAGCACTGTGCTTACAAAGTAGGCCTTGATGCCTGCGTGGACTATGTCGGAGGCCGATCATCCCGCAAAACTTTGCTGTCTTGCAGAACGGCAGATTTTCAAGGGGTCTCCATCGCCAAGTGTGTTACGTGTAACATGCAGAAGTACGTATTGTTCATGCGGGGTGCCTTTGCTGTTCTTATCAGTGTCACAATACACAGTAGCTCTGAAAAATTAAAGAAGGCATTACACTCGAATGAAGACATTCAAGTTTGTTTATGTAGCTCAAGCAATGATTGAGAATTAGGACTCTAATTGCATGCAGGACCCTGCGGCAATATTTGGGCATCGCTTTGACAGCTGTGACTTCAAAACAGTTGGTAACGTTTCGAACTAATTTGCATACTGTCTTCGGGGTTTATCTGTTAGGACGCGCTGGGAAACACAAGGGCCAAATGTTTATGTTTGTTACGTTGGAGAAAACCAATTTTGACACTGAACACTTAAACACTGAACACTCTAACACTGAACACTCAAACACTGAACCTCAAACACTGAACACTCTAACACTGAACACTCTAACACTGAACACTCAAACACTGAATCTCAAACACTGAACACTCAAAAACTGAACACTCAGACAATGAACACTCAGACTCTGAACACTCAAAACACTGAACACTCAAATACTGAACACTCAAATACTGAACACTCAAACACTGAACACTCAAAAACTGAACTCAGACACTTAACACTCAGACACTTAACAGTCAGACACTGAACACTCAAACGCTGAACACTCAAATACTGAAAACTCAAACACCGAACACTCAGACACTGAATACTAAAACACTGAACACTCAAACGCTGAACACTCAAATACTGAACACTCAAATACTGAACACTCAAACACTGAACACTCAGACACTGAACACTCAAACACTGAACACTCAAACACTGATATAAGAATGGAATTTTATTATAAAATCATACACTCATTTTATTAAATTTCTTGTACCACAAAGTGTTGACATAAGTAAACCACCCCCGTACAGTTATCAGTACAACCCTTGTGCATTTTCTGGTGTCCACATCACTAGGTTACAGCTTGTGTGAATATCCTCCAACCTTTTGCAGTTTCCTCTTCGATTAATTTTGTGTACTAATTATTAAGTTTGACCTCCCACAAAAATTATTGTAATTACAACGAATTATAAAGGACGTTACACAAACCCTCTATTCATAAATACATTATGCATTAGCATTTATTCCAGCACGTTCAAAAAGCAATGACCACTTTCACATGTTTGTAGGAATATTTGGAACAAAATTTTGAAACAAAAGTTACAATTATGACGTTTGCTTAACCTCCTTATGCACAAATTTCGTCTTTAACTACACGAACGTTCAGTTCGTACTTACAGAGGACACAACATGTCTCTATTAGAAAGAAGAAGTGTGTTTTAGGGAAATAATGGCCCTTTGTTGTGAAAATCATATGAAACTACAGACTAGGTAGAAAAATACAGTCGAACCCGGTTATAACGACATCGGTTTATGCGAAACCTCGTCTATAACGTCAGATATTCTATGGTACCAATTAATTCCTCACTGTTAACCGTAACATTATACTCCTCGGTTATAACAACACCCGTTTATAACGATACAAAATATTCAGTCCCTTTCATGACGTTATAACCGAGTTCGACTCTACAGCTATCAAGTATCAAAACAAGATTTGCTGATAATAACAACTTTGCTGATAGTAACAACTGTGCTGATAGTAACAACTGTACTGATAGTAACAACTGCACTGATAGTAACAACTGTACTGATAGTAACAACTGTGCTGATAGTAACAACTGTGCTGATAGTAACAACTGTGCTGATAGTAACAACTGTACTGATAGTAACAACTTTGCTGATAGTAACAACTGTACTGATAGTAACAACTTTGCTGATAGTAACAACTTTGCTGATAGTAACAACCGTGCTGATAGTAACAACCGTACTGATAGTAACAACTGCACTGATAGTAACAACTGTACTGATAGTAACAACTGTACTGATAGTAACAACTGTACTGATAGTAACAACTTTGCTGATAGTAACAACTGTACTGATAGTAACAACTTTGCTGATAGTAACAACTTTGCTGATAGTAACAACTGTGCTGATAGTAACAACCGTACTGATAGTAACAACTGCACTGATAGTAACAACTGCACTGATAGTAACAACTGCACTGATAGTAACAACTGTACTGATAGTAACAACTGTACTGATAGTAACAACTGTACTGATAGTAACAACTTTGCTGATAGTAACAACTTTGCTGATAGTAACAACTGTGCTGATAGTAACAACCGTACTGATAGTAACAACTGCACTGATAGTAACAACTCTACTGATAGTAACAACTGTACTGATAGTAACAACTGTACTGATAGTAACAACTTTGCTGATAGTAACAACTGTACTGATAGTAACAACTTTGCTGATAGTAACAACTTTGCTGATAGTAACAACTGTACTGATAGTAACAACCGTACTGATAGTAACAACTGCACTGATAGTAACAACTCTACTGATAGTAACAACTGCACTGATAGTAACAACTGTACTGATAGTAACAACTGTACTGATAGTAACAACTGTACTGATAGTAACAACTGCACTGATAGTAACAACTGTACTGATAGTAACAACTTTGCTGATAGTAACAACTTTGCTGATAGTAACAACTGTGCTGATAGTAACAACTGCACTGATAGTAACAACTGTACTGATAGTAACAACTGTACTGATAGTAACAACTGTGCTGATAGTAACAATTGTACTTACAGAAGTTCAAGCTATATCTAGAAACGTTAAACTTACAAACAGTATACAGAATGACAACACACTCGCTGTAGGTAAACAACAAACCTGAACAGACAGTATTCGCCTACAGCAGCCAAATAGCCTATTGCGTAACGTTGGTACACACAGGTGGCGCGCTCTGTTGCAGTAAATAGCATCACACATCAGCGCTACATGTAAACAGTCATCTGATATGTCAGCTCTACACGCGGCTGATACTAGCTTAATTGCAGCCCTCAGGATTGACTTTCATACATGAGTACGGGAATATGAGACATGCCGTGGAGACGGATAATCAGTATTTAAGCACGGAATATTGCTTGTAAGTTAGAAATTACAGAACATTTCGTCGGGCTGAAATTTTGAAGTTATGTACGACCGACAAATTTAAGAAAATGATCAAGTGTAATTATAAGATTTTCGTAGAAATATGACAACACACACTAATGATAGTTATACCACTGTAGGCTACAGTGTCTGTACACCTGTGAAGACCAACAAAAAGTGTGTCCCCAGAGAACTAAATGGTGTGGAACATCTGAGAAGAATCCGGGATCAAAATGTCCGAAAGCATATAGAAGTTACGGTATATGTGCATTACCTATCTTTTTTTGGGGCCGGGATAGCTCAGTCGGTTATGCGACTACGCTACGGGCTGGACGGTCCGGGGATCGAATCCCGGTGGGGGCGAGATTTTTCGCATACGTCCAGACCGGCCCTGGGGCCTACCCAGCCTCCTATACAATGGGTACCGGGTCTTTTCCAGGGGTAAAGCGGCCGGGGCGTGGTGCTGACCACCCACCCCCAACTAGCGCCGGGGTCAAGAATGAGTAGAGCTATACCTCTACTCCCCCTTTGGGCCTTCATGGTCCGTTATAGGGAAAACTTTACTTTACTTTACTTTACTTTACTTTACTTTACTTTACTTTACTTTACTTTACTTTACTTTACTTTACTTTACTTTACCTATCTTCTTTGTTTCGGAAAACGTCGCTACTGTAAGCTTAAGGATATTACAGAGAGAAACTTTATAGAAATAGAATAAACTGGCCACGAGGTTTAGGTTTCTATAAACAATCATGGCATCGATCCAGTTTCATAAACAGAAGGTCAGGCTACAGCCAACACTGCATATAACGGCTTTATACCAAAGTAATCTAACTTTGCTACGTGTATGTGGCATATTGTAATGGGGGATTTGGTAAGGATGGGGAGTATTTTGATGTTGAGACAGCTGGATATCGATGTTTGAAAGATTAAGGTGGGGGATTGATTTAAGATTTTAAATTACAAATTTATTAAGTTTATCCTGTTTGGCCAAAAAACGATGCGTTACCGAAATTGTAAATTTATAGATTACTGCCTTTATCGACACAGGTCTTGTTTGGTCACATAAAGTTCGTGTCAAGGAACGTGCATGAGTGCAGATGCACTGATCGTGATGTCACAGTACTAGGCTTCGGAATTTTGTTACATTCTTAGGCTGACACTTTGTGTGTACGGCGATGAACACTGGAATTACTGAAGGTCATTGGCAAGTGTCTTGATACCAAATGACAATCAGGCCTTTTGCTATGTGCTTTCCAAAACCACGTGTTATTTCCATCATGTCCGTCTGTCCGTCTGTTTCTTATACAAATAGCTGTCCACGGTGCCAGTGCAAAACATTCCCAGACACAGGTGCAGTGTTTCAATTTTCATTGCCACAGAACAACCGTCCGTATACTAACTTGCAGATGTAGGTATTGCTGAGTCCTCTGACACTGACGAAACGTCAGACACGGCACATCGCGTAAATCGCACTAACCTCAAGTGTCCTTCTGTGCAGTTAGTGTCAAGGCTGACGTCATGAAACACGTGGACACAATTAGGAGGGGCTCGATAAACAGTAACTGTGCACAACGTGGCTATAAGAATGTTACACGTGTTCATAAAGCACACGTGTTAAGTTGTGAATGTTTACATACATCGGAATTTCTTTACAAAAAAATTTGCACTAATTTGACACCCCTTAAAGATAGCCAAAAAGCAAAACTGAAAGTCACTCCCAAAATACCCGAGCACTGCAACAGGTAGCTAAATAGGACCAAACAAATGTGTGCATTGTCACACTTAGACTAACAATCGGCTCAATTTAAGCGCGCACCGTTCTTTGTTTCACCCGCTCGCCACGGTGAGGCACAGGATGTGAGCGGGACCTGAAACAAAAGAAACAAACACAACAAAACAAACAACACCCCCCCCCCCCAACACAATGAAATTAGAACAAATTCCGTAAGAAGATAAACAACACAGATTACAAATAATTAACAAAATGAACACAAAACTTACCGTTGTGTCTTTGCTGTGTCTTGTATTGCACAAGTCATAAACAGAAGTTCGCGCTACGTTCTGCGACACGTCATCACGTAAGGCACGTAACTGTGTGCTGTCTGTACATTGCAGTTGCCAGACAACTGAATGACACAAAATACTCAGTAACAACTTACGTGATGCAAGGAACGAAACAGGCATAACGAAGTCAAACATTCAGTTTTCAATGTAGGACTGAGAAAAAGTAAAAGGAACACGGCTTCTTCTATCCGAAGAAATAAAAATTAGACAGCTTCTATTCTCCGAAAAAAAAACGTCTACGGCATCTACTCTCAGAAATATAAAGTGTCGACGGCAAATGCAAGGTTTAAAAATTTAATGCGATTTTATGTTTTAACAAACAATGTTCAGAAAATGGTCTAGTTCAAAATTATGATAAAAAAAATTCACATTCAGCAACAAAATGCATAATTCCAGACAAGTGAAGAAATAAAATTTCTCCATATGAAGAAAGATAAACTAAACATATAATTATATCACACTAATATAAAAGCTGCTAACGAAGGGATAAATTATGGCACCTTTGCTAAAGAAAAAATCAGTAAAACAATAAATATGGATATGAGGAAGAAATATGAGACAGTGGAGGCGAAATTAGATAAATTGACGAAAATTAAACATAAGAATGGGAAGGCACTAGCTGTTGTTTCTATCCTAGGTTATAAATGATGCTAATGTAGTATTTTTATAGGAAGAAATTAATTTACTCAATAAAGGTTCAAAATATAACTAACACTTCAAACATAAACATTGTATAAAGCCTTTGCTTTGGAAGTACCAACGGCCATTAGCAAATTAAACTCCGGTGAGCAAGAAACTATCAGACATGACGTGGCCAGCAACGTGACAACACTGTCCAAAATATATCGCAATTTTAACAAGTATAATAATGGGAAAGATAAGAAAGAATTTATTTTATTAAAACGTTAAAAACTTTAAAAGATAATGCTCTGATAACTGAAGCTGATAAGGACAATTTTATTATTATGATCCAAACATATAAATATCATGATAAAATAATCGATTTCATAATTTATAATCAACTTAATATTCTGATAATGACCACAGTTGTACATTGCAAAAAGAGATAAGGAAGACTATAAACAATAATAAGATTTTAATAAATAAAAATGAAAAATTGAAGTTAAAATTCGATATTGAGGAAGAATTGAATAATGCCATTAACTTTATAGATGTAACTATACAAAATCAAAATAATTGTTTTCAAATAACAGTTTGTAGAAAACCCACAGCTACAGACTGCACAATGCCTTTACAGTTTGTGCTGTCTTTATGAACATAAGCAGCTGCAGTTCGTTTTTGGTAAACAGACTTGAAGCTTGCCGTTATGTCCACCAGAGGAAGAGAAAGAAACAAAAGTTATAAAGACAATTCTGATGAACAAACAGTTTAAAGGAAAAATATTGGATGATGAAATCGAAGGAATAAAAAAATGCGAAATTTCAAAAAGTTTGTAATGGTGTTTAGACTTACCGGTTATTGCCATTGACTGTAATGTGGATGTATTTTGGTGAAAGTTGTTCCAAATTTACAGATCTTGTTGAACCAAATAGATGCAATAGTCTTATGCATAAGACTATTGCATCTATTTGGTTCAACAAGATCTGCAAATTTGAACAATTTTCACCAAAATACGTCCACATTACAGGTTGTAATGTGTTACGTTCACATACATCGGAAAACAAACAAAGTTTAATGCAAACTTATTCAAACACACTGGTCTTAAAATAGCACACAAGACAAAGAACACAACTGGAAATGTATTAAAAACACAACAAAACTTGTAGGACGACTTATATAAAAGTGGAAATTATCAATTTAAATGCACTGATTGTAATATTATTTATGTAGGACAAACAGGGAGGTCTTTTATGAAAGGTATAAAGTACATTGTAATGATTACAGATATCGGTATGCTAAATATAAGTTCGCCCAACATTTATTATTTAATAGGCATCCTATACGACCAATTAGAAATGTTACGGATGTGAACTTTATATTACACATACCGTGCATTTCATTAATTAGTCAATAATTATATACCAACAAATGCATCACACTGTTTTTATTTCACTACCTACATTTGTTTCGGCACTATTTTTGTGCCATCCTCAGGGTTAGCGTGTACGCGACACAATAGAACGATCACTATAACATAAGACACGATCAATATTGATCGCATAACTAGTATACGTAGCCAGATGTCAATACACAGTTTTAAGTAATTTTTAAAGACTTTCAATATTCTATTCTGCTATAACTAAGGTCTGTAGTGACCCAGTGTTTATAACATAAAGGAAGAATAACCAGTTACTACGTCAGCGAAGTGCAGTGATGGTAACTTGCAAGAGTTACGTATTGTGAAAGTGCACCTGAAGCATTAGGACTGTGAACTTTCGACAGCTAACCTTGAGGATGGCACAAAAAGTGCCGAAAAATGTAGGTACTGAAATAAAAACAGTGTGGTGCATTCGTTGGTATATAATTATTATCTAATTACGGATGTGGTCTAAAGGACAAATAAAGGCAGCATATGAATAATATGGAGAAATTATATATATATATATATATATATATAAAGAAACTAAACTAAACGAAACAAACAAATAATGACAAAAATACTGTTATACAAAACATGCTATTGATATAATTTCTCCATTTGATGACAAGCTAGGTGGCGCACACAATGCACAATAAGTAAAGTCGAGTAGATACACAGTCTGACAATTATGCAGGCATACACAAAGAATGCGCGTTTTATAGTGTCACTATAAAACCGCACATTCTTTTGTGTATGCCTGTATAATGAGACTGAGTCAGCGCGTGGCTGTTACAGTGTACACACGAACGACACCAACGTGGTGACTGACCGCGAAATATTACTAAAAAGCAACACCGATAATAATCTAGTCAGCCTGTAAGCGGTGACTAAAGAAACATTAGGTTTAAAACGATAAACATTACTTGTCCGGCATCTACCCTAATACAAAATCAACAAGAAACTACAAAAATTTAAGAAACAACGACGGTGAAAAAATTTTTTAAGGAAATTTAATTTTAAATAATTTTATGTAATTCCAGTAACTTAAATAAGCACTAACCGTTCCAAGCTAGTGACAGACATACGTTACAAAAAGTATAATTGTAATATTAGTCGCATATTATACTAGTATATATATTATTGTGTGAAACCTCACAAAAAATTTACAATTTTGCCTTGCATTCAGTGTTTTTATATTATACGTATGAATTTGGTCGAACGACCGAAACATGTAATGTAAGAATAATTTTAGTGAATACAGGTTGTGTTGCACGGAACATAAAGTGCTTTGTTTTAGTCTACGCGCACAACGCGACAGATCATGTTAAGTAACTTTACGTGGCTTACATGTAAAATCCGCACCCTTATGCCTCTTAATTCCATTCTGCGGTACATGCCCTCTATATTAATATTACACACTGTAACCTCTATCCCACTTTGCCTATTTTATAAATACGTACCACTACATAGCTTAAAGTACAAATCTGTCGCCATACGCCTCTTAATTCCAGGTTTTCTGCGGTACATGCTACATATATTAATATTGCAGAGTATATTGTCTATCGCATATGACCTATTGTATAAATACGTACTGTTACTTGTTTACAAGTACAAATCTGTAGCAATATGCCTCTTAATTCCAGGTTTTATTTGGTACATGCCCTGTGTATTAATACTAAAGACTATTTCCTTCATCGCACATTACCTATTGCATAAACACGTACTATTACTTGGGTTACAGGTAGAGATCTTCAGCCACATGCCTGTTACTTCCAATATTTCTATATTTTTATCATAACAATATAACAATTTGCCACAAATTACCTACTGCATTAGTATTATCACACTTCTTACAAATACAGACTTTCAGTTATGTGGCTCTTAACACCAGTTTTGTGCAGTGCTTATTCCTCGCATTTCGTTTTATATTCTGTATCTGACGTATGATTATTTAACATATACATCTGATATGTTATATACAAGATCGTCCTTAGTCTCCGTCGAAACTTAGTTCTAACTTCCTCCTCTGGTTTTCCCCACGTAAATCTATCTCACACATAATGCTACCCATGATTCTCAACGATGCTCTCTTGTCATATGCAACTGGTTTCTTTTATGCTATTCAATAAAATCACATTTATCAAATTTATTTGTTGAAACTCAAGTGCATTTGCCCGAACGTGACTGTTAACAGTGCAGATACACTGCTAACAGTGCACATACACTACTAACAGAGCACATACACTGCTAACAGTGCACATACACTGCTAACAGTGCACATACACTACTAACAGTGTGCATACACTACTAACAGTGCACATACACTACTAATAGTGCACATACACTACTAATAGTGCACATACACTACTAATAGTGCACATACACTACTAATAGTGCACATACACTAAGTTGGTCTCTTAGTGCCTATCCTTTAACTTATACTAATTTATTCTGTGAAATACACACAGTTTTCTATTAACTTGGGTTTCTCCTTTTGCATTTCGTCTTTTTAAAGATTTGTACAAAATTTTTCACTTCTATAACGTTGGCATAGCTCATCATTTTCCTGTACGATATTCCTTCTTTTATGTTTAACCTTTTATTGTCCACAAATTTTTCCCTTCATCTTTGTATCAAGTTTCTACATTCTGTTATCGTTAGATCACCAACTAAATGCACGTTTCATTTGAAAAACACTGTAAGATTCTTTAAAACATTTTAATAAAAGGTGCATTTAGTTGGTGATCTAAAAATAATTGTGTAAAAAATGCACGGTGATTTTAGAATAAAATTCTACATTCTGTGTTTTATTCTCTTTCTCTTTCTATACCAGTCATGTCCCTTTCTCTGCGCCTTCCCTCATCCTCTCAATTTCCACATTCTCAGTCTACACCACACCATCCCATGTCTGTTTCTCACATCGTAACAATTTATACACAATCCTCTCTCCCTCCTATCTTTATATCACAACATAACATTTAAGATCACTTTCCTCTCATTTTTCATATACCACTTTCTCTTCATATATAATTACATCTAGTTTTAATTATTTGGCATATAGCCCTGTCTGTCTAACCAAATATATTACAACTCAATTGTGTACAGTTTGTCTCTTACATTTTTCATCAAACTCTCCCCTCTCAGATATCCTGTCTGCCCCTCCCAGCAACATCCTAACAGTTCATTTTGTTTCATCAACAAATCCTGTACCACAATGTTACTACACCACAAAGAACCTTGCCTCTTCCACTTTCTCTGCCAAGTTCTCATTCTGCTGCTCCATTTCCCAATCTTCATTTCTACCTCCTAATATTCTACCTACCACAGCTCATCCCCCAGTCCCAGTATTTCCTTCTAATATCGCAATCATTCCTCTCACCGAACATTCTCAGTCCTCTCCCACTCACTCCTTTCTTCTCTACACTGCTTATTGAACCAATATGTATCTGTCGGACCCTTCCTTTTGTATTGCTCCATGTCGCCCTCGCCCTCTTTAACACTAGATCTAGACTTTTACCGCTTTATCCATGTCATCATTCCGTGTCATAATTTTTATTCCTAAAGAACTCAGTTCACTGTTGACCTCGCATTTTCTCTCCATTAAATCAGCTCACTTATCTTCCTCACTTTACATTTGTTTATCACAGTGGTTTTCCTTTCTTCTTCAATCTCCTCATCTCCCTGCTTTACTGTGTGCATTCTTTCGCTCTGACACCGCTCAGTATGACTCCTACCGACAGACAAGTGTTTAGAACTCAACAACACTGTGTGTAAGAGCACCTGCAGCTGTACCTCCACGCCCTCAGTATGGCTCCTACCGCCACACAAGTGTTTAGAACTCAACAACACTGTGTGTAAGAGCACCTGCAGCTGTACCTCCACGCCCTCAGTATGGCTCCTACCGCCACACAAGTGTTTAGAACTCAACAACACTGTGTGTAAGAGCACCTGCAGCTGTACCTCCACGCCCTCAGTATGGCTCCTACCACCACACATGTGTTTAGAACACAACAGCACTGTGTGTAAGAGCACCTGCAGCTGTACCTCCACGCCCTCAGTATGACTCCTACCGCCACACAAGTGTTTAGAACTCAACAACACTGTGTGTAAGAGCACCTGCAGCTGTACCTCCACGCCCTCAGTATGACTCCTACCGCCACACAAGTGTTTAGAACTCAACAACACTGTGTGTAAGAGCACCTGCAGCTGTACCTCCACGCCCTCAGTATGACTCCTACCGCCACACAAGTGTTTAGAACTCAACAACACTGTGTGTAAGAGCACCTGCAGCTGTACCTCCACGCCCTCAGTATGACTCCTACCACCACACAAGTGTTTAGAACTCAACAACACTGTGTGTAAGAGCACCTGCAGCTGTACCTCCACGCCCTCAGTATGACTCCTACCGCCACACAAGTGTTTAGAACTCAACAACACTGTGTGTAAGAGCACCTGCAGCTGTACCTCCACGCCCTCAGTATGACTCCTACCGCCACACAAGTGTTTAGAACTCAACAACACTGTGTGTAAGAGCACCTGCAGCTGTACCTCCACGCCCTCAGTATGACTCCTACCGACAGACAAGTGTTTAGAACTCAACAACACTGTGTGTAAGAGCACCTGCAGCTGTACCTCCACGCCCTCAGTATGGCTCCTACCACCACACATGTGTTTAGAATACAACAACACTGTGTGTAAAAGCACCTGCAGCTGTACCTCCACGCCCTCAGTATGACTCCTACCGACAGACAAGTGTTTAGAACTCAACAACACTGTGTGTAAGAGCACCTGCAGCTGTACCTCCACGCCCTCAGTATGGCTCCTACCGACAGACAAGTGTTTAGAACTCAACAACACTGTGTGTAAGAGCACCTGCAGCTGTACCTCCACGCCCTCAGTATGGCTCCTACCGACAGACAAGTGTTTAGAACTCAACAACACTGTGTGTAAGAGCAACTGCAGCTGTACCTCCACGCCCTCAGTATGGCTCCTACCGACAGACAAGTGTTTAGAACTCAACAACACTCTGTGTAAGAGCAACTGCAGCTGTACCTCCACGCCCTCAGTATGGCTCCTACCGACAGACAAGTGTTTAGAACTCAACAACACTGTGTGTAAGAGCACCTGCAGCTGTACCTCCACGCCCTCAGTATGGCTCCTACCGACACACAAGTGTTTAGAACTCAACAACACTGTGTGTAAGAGCACCTGCAGCTGTACCTCCACGCCCTCAGTATGACTCCTACCGCCACACATGTGTTTAGAACTCAACAACACTGTGTGTAAGAGCACCTGCAGCTGTACCTCCACGCCCTCAGTATGACTCCTACCGCCACACATGTGTTTAGAACTCAACAACACTGTGTGTAAGAGCACCTGCAGCTGTACCTCCACGCCCTCAGTATGGCTCCTACCGACACACAAGTGTTTAGAACTCAACAACACTGTGTGTAAGAGCACCTGCAGCTGTACCTCCACGCCCTCAGTATGGCTCCTACCGACACACAAGTGTTTAGAACTCAACAACACTGTGTGTAAGAGCACCTGCAGCTGTACCTCCACGCCCTCAGTATGACTCCTATCGCCACACATGTGTTTAGAACTCAACAACACTGTGTGTAAGAGCACCTGCAGCTGTACCTCCACGCCCTCAGTATGGCTCATATCGACAGACAGTGTTTAGAACACAACAACACTGTGTGTAAGAGCACCTGCAGCTGTACCTCCACGCCCCGCTCTCTGCTACGTGGTCAGTTTCTCTTCTGTTTTATTAATAATAATTTTATCTACTGTGTTTCCTAAATACATTGTGATATTCTGTCTAGGACAGTTTAGTAACAATATTGTTTTGGACGATGAGGTCTTCTGGGATGTGACACGTGTCGTTGTGTTGTAATTCCTTACGTTACGTTATGACGTAATGCGTTCATGTTCAACAGCCCTAGGCCTTTGAAGGTAAAGGCGCTACGGTCCTTCGAAACGTCGACAATCACTAACCCAGCGAAACGAAGTCACATCCCAGAAGAACATAATTCTATGAAACACAGCTGTGAGAACCTCCAAATTCAAGCTACATTAAATTCCGCACTTAACGTTTCCTGTTCATTTGCGTGTATATCGATAACAATTACAAATTATTTGCCCACAAACAACGCATTTGACACGAAAGATGTAACTGTTAACACTGCAACTTACTACGAACTTGACTACAAAAAAAAAGAGTTCTAACTTCTAAAAGTTGCAAATTCATATTTATTTTCAACAAGCTAACGAGTTTAAGTTGGTCTGCCTTTGTGTGTCAATCATAATGATATAGGCTCACACGCTGAACACGTTCTGTGAATACAAGCCGTTTTGATCATATCCCTCAAGGCTGAGGAACTATGCGACACCCTGTATAGTGCATACAAACAGTTGTAACGAATATCACAGTTCTGCATCAAAAACTCGAAGTCACTAACCAAGTGACACACAGATTGCTTTCAGTTCTTCACAGCAGGTCCTGGTGGAGCGCCCTGCATCACAATTACCTACAGGCTACACGTGTTTTTATGGGCCGAGCACGGTCGATGGAACTCCTAAATTCAAGCCACAGTTATACAAAAGAATAATTCTCTGTGGAGCTAAATTAGCAAGTCCTGCAGACACTTTATTCTGCTGGTTCTAGCAGCGCAGTGGCCAAACGAGTTAGTTCACTGCTGTGGACTGGATCAGTGGTGGATAGAAATACAACCTGCAATAACTGCAAATTATGACCTTGGGATTTGGCCCCTGTAGGATGGTAGTACCAACATCATGAAGGAAGAGGATGCCTCCACCTTCTTTTACCCTGAAATTCGGTGCAGCTGGTTTCTCCGAAACGTCGACACATATCACGTCCAATAATGTCACAAACATTTTACTCAACACAGTGGTAACCTGAATTCTCAGACGCGACTCCATGGAACAGATAGACTAATAAGCGTGTAGCAATTCCAGATATTCCTGCGTTTTATGCAACCTGCAGCTTTATTGCCGTGTTGACAGCAGCAGTCGCTGGACCGTGGTCTGAGTCACATAAACTGAGATCACACACTTACATGCTGGCATTTTGAAACTAATTTCGGTTACGTAAAGAAAAACAGAGGACCCGGGATAGCTCAGTAAGTATAGTGATTAGGCTACATGCCGGACGATCCGGGTTTCGAATCCCGGCTGGGACAAGGTTTTCTTTCTCTTCTCCAAAATGCCCAGATGCCAAATGCCATATAGAGGTGAGTGACCAGCCTCACGCAACGGCCTCTTTATCCCCCCGAGGAAAGAATCGGATTCTGTGTTGGTTCCTGAGTCGGTTTGTACGTTCTGGAAAGCAGGTAATTCTTTTGCCCCTGCCTGGATTCGAAGGCCGGATGTAGATACGCTGTTTATAGGTCGTCGTCTCACGAACAGTCCCAACTGTCCCAGTCTTCGCTCATTCTGTCCCATTATATTTCTCGCTACGTAAATGCACTGATAGCTGCAAAGTCAGTTAAAACTTCGGAGCTTGAAATTTGTCTATAATAAAAATCTTCATACCTCACAGAAAACACTGCGCCCCATTACAAATGCCAAACGTTTAATATTCTTTAGGGCAACGCAAGTTATTTGCTGTGCGAATCGTACGAAACAGACACGGTCTGTGCAAGGTGTTGCAGTGTCACAGCAGGTGGTAGGTATAGTAACCACTGCAACGTAAAGGGATAAGGAACATCGCTGTTGGAACTGCGTCGTCGACTAAGTGGAAAGATAAGCGAAAAGCTCATGCAAATTAGAATGGAGTGTGCACTGTCGATAAGTCTGTGACCTGCTACTCACCTTGCATCGATCCGCCTCTCAAGGCAAGACCCCTTGTGTACCGTTCGATTGTCTTGTCAGCTTCTTCCACGCAAAGTGCCTCTGCAGGATGCGATGTGCTCGCAAATCCGGTTTGTCGTTCCCCTTTGTGCGGGACTCTCTTCTTCAGGGTTGGGTCACGATGGTAAAAACCCACGGGGAGGCTGTAGAGAGGATCATCTCAACAGAAAGGCACAGTGGCAGTAGGGTATCAGTATGGCAGGGCACATTGGTGTGACATCTACACAAATATTCCATACCATAAGCCGGAAGGTCGCGGGTTCGATTCAGTGTCATTGGAGTTTTTCATTTACTTAATTCTTCCGACCGCACTATGGCCCTGGGGACGACTCAGCCTGTAACAGAAATGAGTACCAGGAATATTTTCTGGCGGGTAAAGGCTGCCGGTGCGTAAGGCTGACAACCTTACCACCTTCATGTGCCGACTGTCTGGAAATCTGCCTCAAACTCAGAGGCCTGCCCAGGCTTGTATAGCGATAGCCTTACCTTACCTTTACAAATATGCCATAAAGCATGTTGTAACCGTTGACAGCTCGTGGTGCAGACCGTGACAGCTCGTGGTGCAGACCGTGACAGCTCGGTGCAGAACGTGACAGCTCGTGGTGCAGACCGTGACAGCTCGTGGTGCAGACAGTGACGGCTAGTGTGCAGACAGTGACGCTTTTGGTGCAGACCGTGACAGCTTGTGGTGCAGACAGTGACAGCTCGTGGTGCAGACAGTGACAGCTCGTGGTACAGACAGTGACAGCTCGTGGTGCAGACAGTGACAGCTCGTGGTACAGACAGTGACAGCTCGTGGTGCAGACAGTGACAGCTCGTGGTGCAGACAGTGACAGCTCGTGGTACAGACAGTGACAGCTCGTGGTGCAGACAGTGACAGCTCGTGGTACAGACAGTGACAGCTCGTGGTACAGACAGTGACAGCTCGTGGTGCAGACAGTGACAGCTCGTGGTACAGACAGTGACAGCTCGTGGTGCAGACAGTGACAGCTCGTGGTACAGACAGTGACAGCTCGTGGTGCAGACAGTGACAGCTCGTGGTGCAGACAGTGACAGCTCGTGGTGCAGACAGTGACAGCTCGTGGTACAGACAGTGACAGCTCGTGGTGCAGACAGTGACAGCTCGTGGTACAGACAGTGACAGCTCGTGGTGCAGACAGTGACAGCTCGTGGTACAGACAGTGACAGCTCGTGGTGCAGACAGTGACAGCTCGTGGTACAGACAGTGACAGCTCGTGGTGCAGACAGTGACAGCTCGTGGTACAGACAGTGACAGCTCGTGGTGCAGACCGTGACAGCTCGTGGTACAGACCGTGACAGCTCGTGGTGCAGACCGTGACAGCTCGTGGTGCAGACCGTGACAGCTCGTGGTGCAGACAGTGACAGCTCGTGGTGCAGACCGTGACAGCTCGAGGTGCAGACCGTGACAGCTCAGTCAGCATGCTGACAAACACAGCTGGTTCATTTCTTGGCAGTGTCAGCAGAAGTGTATCTTTTTCGAAATGTTCCGACAGGTTCTGGGGTCCGTCGAGCCACATAATGGGTATCGGGGGGCTCTCTCACCGGTAATAAACAGGCCGGAGCGTGAAGCTGACCTCTCACTTCGATCTGGTGTGGCGGTTAAGAATAAGTGGAGCTATAAATCTGCGGCTCCATACGTCTTGAAGACGTGCCCAAAGATAACCCTAAAGAACAGTGTTTACTATGTACATAAGCTGCTGTAATACTTTCCCCACGCAATGTGTTTATGTGCGTAATATAGTCACGGAGAACATCACTAAACGGTTGGGGTTTGTAAAGGAGGTGCAGTGTGTTTGCTGTGAGGTATTCAGTTAAACCTCAGAATTAGCACACAGAAGACGGTATGGGTTCGACCTGAAACCCTTTGCAGTAAGGCTTTGGCATTGACCGCTACCTGAAAATGTCGCACAGCGGCCATGTTGGTATTATTAATGTTAGGTAGTAAAACAGAAAAATGTGCTAGTCTGTAGCGCAATATTTAACTGTACAAAGTTTCATTAAACTCAGTCGATTTGTTCAGACGAGGTTGTAACTCGCGGGTATATGACCCCTTAAACAAATTTCACGCTATAAAAATTTGGATTTTGGTGTGGGAGGTTATAAGGCCGTATAGCTAGATAGGTAGCTATGACCGCCCAGTGACATATTGCTAAGCGCTTAGCACAGTGTAGCTGTAAGGCACAGGCCACATTCTAAAAAGAATACTGCTCTTTTTGCGAAGCGAAGCTGATAAGATCTTCTCAGTTCATCTTCTTTCGGCGAACAGGCTTCTCGCCATTATTATCAACGGCCTTTCCTAAGGCCATGGCTGAGGCGGTTAGTCGCCGCCGGCCTGTGAAGTCGCAAGTCTGGCTTGGAAACAAGGCCACTCAGTTTGAAGTTCGTAGGACAGAGGTTTCTCCTATTGCTTCAGTTTCCCCTGTCAGTATCATTCCACCAATGCTCCATACTCATTCATACATCTACCACCAACGCTGTATAATGTTTCTCTCCCAGTACTTCAGTTTCCCCTGTCAGTATCATTCCACCAATGCTCCATACTCATTCATACATCTACCACCAACACTGTATAATGTTTCTCTCCCAGTACTTCAGTTTCCCCTGTCAGTATCATTCCACCAATGCTCCATACTCATTCATTCATCTACCACCAACGCTGTATAATGTTTCTCTCCCAGTACTTCAGTTTCCCCTGTCAGTATCATTCCACCAATGCTCCATACTCATTCATTCATCTACCACCAACGCTGTATAATGTTTCTCTCCCAGTACTTCAGTTTCCCCTGTCAGTATCATTCCACCAATGCTCCATACTCATTCATTCATCTACCACCAACGCTGTATAATGTTTCTCTCCCAGTACTTCAGTTTCCCCTGTCAGTATCATTCCACCAATGCTCCATACTCATTCATACATCTACCACCAACGCTGTATAATGCTTCTCTCCCAGTACTTCAGTTTTCCCCTGTCAGTATCATTCCACCAATGCTCCATACTCATTCATTCATCTACCACCAACGCTGTATAATGTTTCTCTCCCAGTACTTCAGTTTCTTCTGTCAGTATCATTCCACCAATGCTCCATACTCATTCATACATCTACCACCAACGCTGTATAATGTTTTTCTCCCAGTACTTCAGTTTTCCCCTGTCAGTATCATTCCACCAATGCTCCATACTCATTCATACATCTACCACCAACGCTGTATAATGTTTCTCTCCCAGTACTTCAGTTTTCCCCTGTCAGTATCATTCCACCAATGCTCCATACTCATTCATTCATCTACCACCAACGCTGTATAATGTTTCTCTCCCAGTACTTCAGTTTCCCCTGTCAGTATCATTCCACCAGTGCTCCATACTCATTCATACATCTACCACCAACACTGTATAATGTTTCTCTCCCAGTACTTCAGTTTCCCCTGTCAGTATCATTCCACGAATGCTCCATACTCATTCATTCATCTACCACCAACGCTGTATAATGTTTCTCTCCCAGTACTTCAGTTTCCCCTGTCAGTATCATTTCACCAATGCTCCATACTCATTCATTCATCTACCACCAACGCTGTATAATGTTTCTCTCCAGTACTTCAGTTTCCCCTGTCAGTATCATTCCACGAATGCTCCATACTCATTCATTCATCTACCACCAACGCTGTATAATGTTTCTCTCCCAGTACTTCAGTTTCCCCTGTCAGTATCATTCCACCAATGCTCCATACTCATTCATTCATCTACCACCAACGCTGTATAATGTTTCCTCCCAGTACTTCAGTTTCCCCTGTCAGTATCATTCCACCAGTGCTCCATACTCATTCATACATCTACCACCAACGCTGTATAATGTTTCTCTCCCAGTACTTCAGTTTCCCCTGTCAGTATCATTCCACCAATGCTCCATACTCATTCATACATCTACCACCAACGCTGTATAATGTTTCTCTCCCAGTACTTCAGTTTCCCCTGTCAGTATCATTCCACCAGTGCTCCATACTCATTCATACATCTACCACCAACGCTGTATAATGTTTCTCTCCCAGTACTTCAGTTTCCCCTGTCAGTATCATTCCACCAATGCTCCATACTCATTCATACATCTACCACCAACGCTGTATAATGTTTCTCTCCCAGTACTTCAGTTTCCCCTGTCAGTATCATTCCACCAATGCTCCATACTCATTCATACATCTACCACCAACGCTGTATAATGTTTCTCTTCCAGTACTTCAGTTTCCCCTGTCAGTATCATTCCACCAATGCTCCATACTCATTCATACATCTACCACCAATGCTGTATAATGTTTCTCTCCCAGTACTTCAGTTTCCCCTGTCAGTATCATTCCACCAATGCTCCATACTCATTCATACATCTACCACCAACGCTGTATAATGTTTCTCTCCCAGTACTTCAGTTTCCCCTGTCAGTATCATTCCACCAGTGCTCCATACTCATTCATACATCTACCACCAACGCTGTATAATGTTTCTCTCCCAGTACTTCAGTTTCCCCTGTCAGTGTCATTCCACGAATGCTCCATAATCATTCATTCATCTACCACATACGTTACATAATCTTAGCAACGGACAGCGTCGTTAAACAGCACACTTACAGAAAGACATGAGCACTTAAAAGACAGTCAACAACTGGATTTCCGAAAATTTCTTATGTGGTTCTCTCCATTAAGTTCCCCGTATACAGGGTGATCCATTTTGAGCACATCGTATCAAAAAATTATATATAGAAGTACTTGCCTTGTTGACATTTTCTAAAGCAACATATTGATTTCCTGTGTTATTTCTCTATTACTAAAGCTATAAAAAGTCCAATACTATGAAACGCTGTGTAATAAGACACAGAAGGATGTACAATTAATAAACACATCACTATTCATATTTAAGTGCACACTGTCAAAACACGGTGTTCGGAACAACACAGAACACGTCCAGTAGTTTTAAATACGTTATTTAACAACGCTGAAAATTGCTAAGGTCATATCGCATCGGTGATTGACGAATAGAGTAGTATGGAGCATTGGTGGAATGACACTGACAGGGGAAAAGCGAAGTGCTCGTAGAGCAACCTGTCCTAGTGCCACTTTGTCCGCCACGTATCCCACAACGACTGGCCTGAGGACAAACACGTGTCTCTGAGGCGAGAAGCCGGTAACTAACCTCCTGAGCCATGGCACGGTGTTGCATATTTTACGAAACCTCTTTTATATTTCATATGCAGTGCGCTGTAAAGTACATGTTTTCCTCTTTTAGCAATTTGCTGTTTTTTTTATTAAAGAGCCAAGCCGTGTAAAGCTATGGAGGAATGGAAATGCACCTCCATTCTTCCTTAACGTCTGGCACTAGACGCAGGCGAGTGACCACCTTGACACGTGGGTCTGATTGCTCTCGGAGTAACAGGCCAGAGACACGCTGCACGTGAGGCTGTGTTGACGTGGTGACGGGTACAAATGTGTCTGACTGAAGGTAAAGGTAAAGGTCACCCTAGAACAGGCCACGAAGGCCCAGAGGGGGAGTAGAGGTATAGCTCTACTTTTTCTTTAACCTCGGCGCTAGATGGGAGTTGGTGGTCAACGTCAGGCCCCGTCCGCTTTACCGCCGTGAAAGACCCGGTACCCATTGTACAGGAGGCTGGGTGGGCCCTAGGACCGGTCTGGACGGGTACTAAAAATCTCGCCCCCACAGGTATTCGATCTCCGGACCGTCCAGCTCGTAACGAGTCGCTATACCGGCTGTGTCTGACTCAAACGAGAATCAAAACCCTTCTGTTCTGTCGCGTAGCCCGTAGCCTGGTCACTGTAATGACTGAGCTATCTACACATGGTTTCAGATGCGTCACTTTTGTGCAAATAATGAAGTAATGATGTGCTTGACATTGCATCGTTAAGCGGTAACTTCCGCATAATGTACGGTTCTGCATTAGAGCATGTGTAATAACATTGGTATGCTGATTGGAATAAACCACATCCGTCGTTGTGGTTCGATTGTGGCGCCCTTGCAGCGTTGTTCGTGGGGATGAACCGCAAACTAATTGTTTATGTGCAATAGATATGTGTATAATTATCGCCGGTACAAGTCAAAGGCCGGCTTGACTGACGCTAAGCGCTGGCGGCAGTAGTTCGAACGTGCAAACAAATGAAACATGCAGAGTGTGAGGTCGGGCTTACAGGAACACTGGGGTGTTGTGTTGTAGCGCGATGCTCTGTGGGTAATGGATAGCAAACTTTCCGAAGAATATACTGCCTCCTTCTTTAAGGCTGATGTCAGTGGGGTTATAAGCTATTAACCCTTTAAAGCCCAGTGGTTACTATATGTACCGCCATGTTTAACATTCACAAATTGTACGTTCTGCCCACACAGTGTATTTATGTGTTTTGTGTGGATCTCAGAACAAACAGCGATTATTTCACTGTACAGCATTAACTGACTGGTTTGTATAACTGAGACGGAGTGTGTTTACTGCGCGGTACGGACTGTATTTATGTGTTTTGTGTGGATCTCAGAACAAACAGCGATTATTTCACTGTACAGCATTAACTGAATGGTTTGTATAACTGAGACGGAGTGTGTTTACTGCGCGGTACGGACTGTATTTATGTGTTTTGTGTGGATCTCAGAACAAACAGCAATTATTTCACTGTACAGCATTAACTGACTGGTTTGTATAACTGAGACGGAGTGTGTTTACTGCGCGGTACGGACTGTATTTATGTGTTTTGTGTGGATCTCAGAACAAACAGCGATTATTTCACTGTACAGCATTAACTGACTGGTTTGTATAACTGAGACGGAGTGTGTTTACTGCGCGGTACGGACTGTATTTATGTGTTTTGTGTGGATCTCAGAACAAACAGCGATTATTTCACTGTACAACATTAACTGATGGTTTGTATAACTGAGACGGAGTGTGTTTACTGCGCGGTACGGACTGTATTTATGTGTTTTGTGTGGATCTCAGAACAAACAGCGATTATTTCACTGTACTACATTAACTGATTGGTTTGTATAACTGAGACGGAGTGTGTTTACTGTGCGGTACGGACTGTATTTATGTGTTTTGTGTGGATCTCAGAACAAACAGCGATTATTTCACTGTACAGCATTAACTGACTGGTTTGTATAACTGAGACGGAGTGTGTTTACTGCGCGGTACGGACTGTATTTATGTGTTTTGTGTGGATCTCAGAACAAACAGCGATTATTTCACTGTACAACATTAACTGATTGGTTTGTATAACTGAGACGGAGTGTGTTTACTGCGCGGTACGGACTGTATTTATGTGTTTTGTGTGGATCTCAGAACAAACAGCGATTATTTCACTGTACAGCATTAACTGATTGGTTTGTATAACTGAGACGGAGTGTGTTTACTGCGCGGTACGGACTGTGTTTAATGCGCGGTACGGACTGTGTTTATGTGTTTTGTGTGGATCTCAGAACAAACAGCGATTATTTCACTGTACAACATTAACTGACTGGTTTGTGTAACTGAGACGGAGTGTGTTTACTGCGCGGTACGGACTGTATTTATGTGTTTTGTGTGGATCTCAGAACAAACAGCGATTATTTCACTGTACAACATTAACTGACTGGTTTGTATAACTGAGACGGAGTGTGTTTACTGCGCGGTACGGACTGTATTTATGTGTTTTGTGTGGATCTCAGAACAAACAGCGATTATTTCACTGTACAACATTAACTGACTGGTTTGTATAACTGAGACGGAGTGTGTTTACTGCGCGGTACGGACTGTATTTATGTGTTTTGTGTGGATCTCAGAACAAACAGCGATTGTGACATCAGACGTTCATTTTTTTAATTTCCCGTGTATACATCACAACTTGAGTGTAATGAAATTTTAAGAAACAACAAGAAGACTTACACTGTGCAGTTACAGCGGTGTGAGCTACATCTGTCTGCTCCCCAATATAAATTAGCCACATCACGGCTTTGTACGAGTCTTTGTTATGACATTGTACTCGCTGCAGGCATTTCTGTTTACAAAGGCATTGCTGGTGAAACATTTTAATTAAATGAAATAGCAAACAATTCATGGCTCTCTCCTACAAAGTTCCTACTGGGGCTAGAAAATGTATTTGATTTCAGATTAAATTCCCTTCTTTTCTCAGTAAGTTTCCGAATAACAAAATAAATCAATAAGTTTAGCCTATAGCACGAGTACCCACATCGCGGCCCACGAGAAGCGTGGGGCACGTCGGTTGGTTGAATGAGATTTGTGGTGGACAAAATGGCATTGGGACACGTTTCTATCCCAGTACTTCAGTTTTATCCTGTCAGTATCGATCAGCCGTGATTTCAGACTTCCGCAACGATGTTGATGAGATCTGCACTCTTCTGGGATGTTACGCAGCTTCCAGTGGTAATCCTTTACGGACGTTTCGGGATAACGCATAGGTCCATCTTCAAGGGTTAAGAAATCCAAGAAGTGCACTCGACGCTGCGTAACACCCCAAAAGAGCGCAGATATAAACTGTTCATCCAGTTTAATCCAATCTAATTATGAATTCAAGATTGGTTAGTCAATTAAATGAATTAAGCGCATCAGTACAATGTACACGTTTATTTTGTTACAACAGTTCCATGCCTTTTCTCGCGTTTGTAAACTTAGCGTGGCGGTATGCCACAGATATACAATTCCAAACGCATAACAGTTGTAGACTGACGGCATATCGCGTGGGATTCACTTGTCGGCGGGGCAGATCTCTTCAGCTAGACTCGCTCTCGTTTGAAGTACCACTAGATCGAATTCGGGTTCAAATATCCGATACTTTCGATATCCTCACACGCCGAATATCCAAATAACATCAGACCGGCTGCAGTCTGCCTTTCGGCTGTTGCGTTAGATCCGTAACTCATGACTGACCTACCCTAAGGTCATTTGACCTTTAATCAGAGGACATGACATAACAATTTAAAAGACAACACATCTCCTCCTCCGAAACATATCAGTATCCACCTAAATCAAACTCAGTCACCCTAAAAAGAGTAAGCAGTATGCGTCTCCGAAACGTCTGAACAAACACATTACACTACACGACGTAAAACACAAAGACCGTCATCTGAGTAGCACCGCTGTAAAAACATGTAAGCATATTTTAAAGCACATTCCTGCGTCGCAGTAAACAGCACGAGTTTGACCTTGCAGAGACACGAACCGCTGAAACACATTTTTTTGTGAAGGGCCCCGCAGCAGATGCTACGTACGCACCGCAGCCCTGATGCTTATTGTGCAACCCTGTGAAGAAGATGATCAGTATCTTCGTTTTTCTGAGTAATGGAGCACCGGTGGAATGAAACTGACAAGGGAAAACCGAAGTACTGGGGGAAAAACCTGTCCCAGTGTCACTTTGTCCACCATAAATACCACATGGACTGACCCCGGGATAGAACCCGGGCCTCCGCGGTGAGAGGCAGGCGACTAACGCCTCAGCCATGGTACGGCCAACAAACACTGTTGATAGAATGTCGAACTGCTTACCACTACACAGGAGGTACACATATTTACCACCGTTTTGTAAAGCAATCTCGATCCTCCGATAGTGTCACAGTCACCGCAGTAACAATCTTACATAAATCAAATCAGTGAGATACAGACGAAGTGAGCTCCACGGTCTATTCGTTATGACTATCACGCCCGCAGTTAGTCACTGCGCTCAGCAATCAGACGGTAATACTCAGAGTAGTCACAAAGCACAGTATCAAAATGCTGTTGGCATCACACGCACACTGAATGGTACAAATGTGCACAGAGCGGGCAGGCGACGGGCTGGGCGTCCGACGGACCGCGGTTCGACCCACGGCAGAGACACTAAATGTATCTCTTCTCGAAAATATGAAGCCTGGTTCTGGGGTCCACCCTACCTTCGTATAAATCTTTCCTCAGGAACAGAAAGACCGAGGCGTGAAGCTCACCACTTGCCACGTCCAAGGCCGGGGAGAAGAATGAATGGAGTTATAACTCCACTCTCCCATACTCCTTTATGACGTCCATTGAGACAAATCAACCTTTAATTTTACGGTCCGGGACTGAGTAATGCGACGGCAGAAGCAGAGGAAATGTGGGGGAAATGTGAATTGGGTAAGTGTGGCTCGCATTCCTTCGACAGTCGCAAAGCTGTGTCCCGAACTGTACCTCAGCAAGCACATACATACACAGAACGACATCGTTCTGAAACGGAAGGTCGGCTTTAAAATGTCTGCAGTGACATCTTATTTTTTTTTCACTTAATCCAGTAATCGGAACCCCAGAAAAGTCGAGGACGCCGAGAGGTTCGCATATGACACGTGACGTGAACAAACGGAACGGAAAAAATGGAGATGGAAACAGGAAATGGCGCGACCGAGCATGCAGCGAATAATCCTACTCCTTCTCTTGTCGCAATTTAATTTCCGCCATGACAGACTCAGCGGGGCTAAAACATGTGCTGGTGTAAGCGACCTGTAGAAGGCAGGCATTACCGTGCGACATGACGGTGGGAGAAGGGCTAGGGACTTTGTGCGGGTCACGTGGAAACAGCGTACAGTCGACACGTGACTGCACAGCTATGGCATGTCTGTGACCCTTCAAAGATGGAGACACTGTCATTGTTTTTGGAACCACAGGTCTTGTCGTCACTACAAAAGTGCAGGAAGTAAGTAGGGCTAGAGCGTGAAGCTGAAATGTTATGTCTATGCATTGGGCTAAGTCGCCGCTGACCTATTCTTACCAGTCGTGACTCATTGCTAGCAGAACAGTAAAACTGTGACAGAAGTGAGGTTGTCACTGCGGTATGCTATGGCTCGACAGCCCCTTGGGGGCCTACGCCTCCTCATTTTGAGGCTTCACGATCACACTTTAGACACACCACACTCGGTAGGACTCCTCTGGACGAGTGATCAGCCCGTCGCAGAGACCTCTACCTGACAACACACAACACTTACAACAGACAGGCATCCATGCCCTAGGTGGGATTCGAACCCGCAATCCCACCAAACGAGCGGCTTCAGACCCACAACTTAGACCGCGCGGCCACTGGGATCGGCGGTAACTTAAGTATAGTCTTGAATATAACAGCAGTTAGATTAGTAATTAGGTTGTGTAGTGGGAAGAGATCTGAATCTAAGACCCCTGGAATAAAAAGATGCTTTACTCACTGTACAGAGAGGTTCAAAGAAAGACAATGTTTGGGCATTGCACAACCAAATGGTGGCCACAGATATAGCAATGGGCAGATGCATCAGACAGGAGTTTGAATGTACATTTGAGTGCAGTGGATATTCAGAGGACTATTTGTCACCTTGTGCTATACGATGCTATATTGGACCTATGTTCTGCAGCCGGTCAGTATTAAGATCTGGTCTTATGACACGTGCTGCCGTACAGTTTGGTAGACAGGTACCAGCACTTCGAAGGAGCCTCATTTCTCCAACTTCGGGAGCAAAGTTCAGGAAAATAATCGCTGTTTTATTTATTTGAGAAATAATACGAAACAGGCACGTACAGGCACATACAAGCACGTACAAGCACGTACAGTCACATACACGCACGTACAGGCACGTACAGGCACATACAATCACGTACAGGCACGTACAGGCACATACAATCACGTACAAGCACGTACAGTGCACATACAAGCACGTAACAGGCACATACAAGCACGTAAAGGCACGTACAGGCACATACAGGCACGTACACGCACATAACAAGCACGTACAGGCACATACACTGTGGGAAGATAAGAAGCTCTTTAATGTAATATCAGGTCAAATCGGGTAAAGTGTCCCTTTCTAAGCCATGAAGGCATATGGGGGGTTTACAGCTCCACGCATTCTCAAATTCGGCTCTTCATCGAGGTCAGTAACCGACCTCAAGCCCCGGCCGCCTTACGTCCAGGAAAGAACAAAATACACATTAAATAGGAGGATGGATGGGCCCCAGAGCTAGTCTGAAAGTTTTGGAGGAGGCGGTATGTATAATTACCACTGTGTTTAAAGACTTAGACGCAACAAGTACAATAACATTGTCGGTATGTCAAGGAACACGAAACCCTTCTCATCCTGAGTTTAAATACGAAATACTGAATTAAGTACCCTGTGGAGCCGCGATAGCTCAGTAGGTATAGTGACTAGACTACGGGCTGGACGATCCGTGATTGGAACTGTAACAGAAGAAAGACATTTTTATTTACTTCGAAACGTCCAGACTGACTGTGAGGCCCACACAATTTCCTATTCAATTCTTACCCCGGATTATTTCCGGGGGGTAAAGCGGCCGAGGCGTGAGGCAGACTATTCACCTTCATCTATGCCGACGTTAAAAAGCTATACCACAAGTTTCTACCCACACCTGCCTTCGCGGCTTCAACACGAACAAATTTAATTCACCTCTTTATGTTTTAATTTCCATTTTATATTTGTGGAACGACATAAAACCTCGAAGTGTCAAGAAATGACAGCTGAATGTACAGCTGACTGATCATAAAAGACATTCAGACAGCAATGTCGTTAATTCTTCAGACAAACTGTCTAATGCAATACTTGTGAATTTTGTGCACTATCACATTTGCGAATGCAGTAATTACTCAGACTCTATCTACTCTGTAATATAATGTAACGTGTACATTATTATACGAGGCTTGTGCAATTAGCGATCTTGCGGGTTGCATACAGATGAAGGTTAGGCCTCTTTAGCAGAAGGAAACACATCGTGCTTGCCAGACCAGTAGACTGTCTACAATAAATTTAAAGAAGATAGCGTACTCCATGAAACTGTAACGCCAACAAAAGTAAAGCAACACAATATGGAACCTGAAGTACTGACAGAGGCGTGTCTCAGGTTTAAAGGCTACTGAGATACGACTCTGTGTCTTTGGTTGAGAAGTTTTCGACGTTTCGGAGGATTGTAGTGTAGCGCAGTCCAATTCTGCTCCGGTTTCATACGAATAAGGGAAATCTTAGACCAGGTGAACGACTATCAGCTTCTCGACAGATCTGATTAGTGATTGTTGGGGAATATTCGAGAGGAAGTGTGTTTGTGTTTTTGTGAGGTAAGTCTGTTTAATTGTTTGCATAAAATTCAGTCTTCAGAGGTCTCACACATGTTTGTATACTTCTCTGTTAATTCAATACGGTATTACCAGTGTGCCAAAATTTTTTTGCTCCAATCGGCTAAGCCAGCAAAATGTTTAACATGCGGCTTTATCTGACGTTACAAGTCTGTGAATTTTGCTTCGTTTTAACTCATTCAGAAACAGGACTAGCAGGAGGAGAAGCAGGAGGGGGTTGAAATTATGTGCGGAGCGGAAGGTAAATCCTTTGTTACAGAAACAAAATTCAGGATTATTGGTCTATTATGACAATCCGGTCTGCCAAATCCATTCCGCGGTTACAACTCCTCTTTAATAAATCAGAGTAAGCTGTAGCAAAACGGATTGAATTTTAATTTTCTGTTTCTCCGCCTCTGTAACACCAAAATCCCTTCTCTTCTATACCAAAGGCAGTCATTTTTGGCCTGCAACGTTGCCGTTATATTTACAGCGCACAACAGCTCTGAGAGGGAAAGATGTCTGACGAACCGTATTGGTGACTGACTGTGACGTTATTTAGCATAACCAATCCAAACCGGAACGTCGCGGGTTTGATTCCCGATGGTGTCACTGGAATTTTTCATTGACATAATCGTTTCGGTCGCACTATGGCCCTGGGGTCGATTCAGCCTCTAACAGATATGAGTACCAGGAGTATTTCCTGGGGGGTAAAAGGCGGCCGGTGCGTAGGGCTGACAACCTTACCACCTTCATGTGCCGATTGTCTAGAAATCTGTGAGCCTCAACCTCCTGGAACGCTCAGGACCTGTCCAGGGCTGTAATGGGATTGCTTTACTCTTTTTTTTTACTCCAACTTAAGAAGTTACACAAGGCGCAATGGAGATGGCACAATACGATGTTTATTTAACAGCGCTTTAAACTACCGCGGTCTATAAAAGGCAACATTTTCCCCGTCCACTCCATGAAGGCATGTACAGGGAGTGGAGGCATAATTCCACTCAATCTTAAACTCGAAAAGAGATGGAGGTGAGTGTTTAACCTGACGCTCCGGCCGCATTACCCCGGGAGAGAACCCTGTTCACCATTGAATAAAAGGCTGTATGGGCCCAAGAGCCTGCCTGTACGTTAAAATTTTCCAGTACTTGCCGGGATTCAAACTCTGAACCGTCCAGCACGTAATAGTAGGGAGATCAGTGAATAATGAATTGGGAGGGATGTGAAAGGAGGCGCTAGTGGTCTAATCATATTTGCTGTTTATATTCCAGAATTGCTATTAGGGACTGAAGAAAACTAGGAAAAACCTCATTTAAGTGAGTCGGTCTCAGGACCTTGGTTCGAAACCCGGTACCATCAGTGCGTGACACTCGGTTGAAGAGGGTTGTGACGTTAATTAGTCAAGGACTCGGCCGGGCCTTTTTCTTACACGCCGTCCTGGAATTTGCTGGAGAAAAGGCCAACAATGACAAACAGACGACTAAGACACACTAGTTGACACTGTTGAGGGGACTAACGTTTGTTTATTGTGAGAATTGTACAGAATACATGAATATATCGCACATCTTTTTATATACAGTGGGCCCTCGATTTAACGGACTTCGGATTTAACGGACAAAAAATTTCTGTCCTAAAGGAAAAATTTAGAACTTTTTTTTTAATTCATGAATAGAGCACGCTAGAAGGTTGGGTCAGTGAGTGGTGGAAAGACTCCACTAGTTACACTGTACAGTGGCAACACTCCACTAGTTACACTGTACAGTGGCAACACTCCACTAGTTACATTGTACAGTGGCAACACTCCACTAGTTACATTGTACAGTGGCAACACTCCACAAGTTACATTGTACAGTGGCAACACTCCACTAGTTACACTGTACAGTGGCAACACTCCACTAGTTACATTGTACAGTGGCAACACTCCACTAGTTACATTGTACAGTGGCAACACTCCACAAGTTACATTGTACAGTGGCAACACTCCACTAGTTACACTTTACAGTGGCAACACTGCACTAGTTACACTGTACAGTGGCAACACTCCACTAGTTACATTGTACAGTGGCAACACTCCACAAGTTACATTGTACAGTGGCAACACTCCACTAGTTACATTGTACAGTGGCAACACTCCACTAGTTACATTGTACAGTGGCAACACTCCACTAGTTACATTGTACAGTGGCAACACTCCACAAGTTACATTGTACAGTGGCAACACTCCACTAGTTACACTGTACAGTGGCAACACTCCACTAGTTACATTGTATAGTGGCAACACTCCACTAGTTACATTGTACAGTGGCAACACTCCACAAGTTACATTGTACAGTGGCAACACTCCACTAGTTACACTGTACAGTGGCAACACTGCACTAGTTACACTGTACAGTGGCAACACTCCACTAGTTACATTGTACAGTGGCAACACTCCACTAGTTACATTGTACAGTGGCAACACTCCAATAGTTACACTGTACAGTGGCAACACTCCACTAGTTACATTGTACAGTGGCAACACTCCACTAGTTACATTGTACAGTGGCAACACTCCACAAGTTACATTGTACAGTGGCAACACTCCACTAGTTACACTGTACAGTGGCAACACTCCACTAGTTACATTGTACAGTGGCAACACTCCACTAGTTACATTGTACAGTGGCAACACTCCACAAGTTACATTGTACAGTGGCAACACTCCACTAGTTACATTGTACAGTGGCAACACTGCACTAGTTACACTGTACAGTGGCAACACTCCACTAGTTACATTGTACAGTGGCAACACTCCACTAGTTACATTGTACAGTGGCAACACTCCACTAGTTACACTGTTCAGTGGCAACACTCCACTAGTTACACTGTACAGTGGCAACACTCCACTAGTTACATTGTATAGTGGCAACACTCCACTAGTTACATTGTACAGTGGCAACACTCCACAAGTTACATTGTACAGTGGCAACACTCCACTAGTTACACTGTACAGTGGCAACACTGCACTAGTTACACTGTACAGTGGCAACACTCCACTAGTTACATTGTACAGTGGCAACACTCCACAAGTTACATTGTACAGTGGCAACACTCCAATAGTTACACTGTACAGTGGCAACACTCCACTAGTTACATTGTACAGTGGCAACACTCCACTAGTTACATTGTACAGTGGCAACACTCCACAAGTTACATTGTACAGTGGCAACACTCCACTAGTTACACTGTACAGTGGCAACACTCCACAAGTTACATTGTACAGTGGCAACACTCCACTAGTTACATTGTACAGTGGCAACACTGCACTAGTTACACTGTACAGTGGCAACACTCCACTAGTTACATTGTACAGTGGCAACACTCCACTAGTTACATTGTACAGTGGCAACACTCCACTAGTTACACTGTTCAGTGGCAACACTCCACTAGTTACATTGTACAGTGGCAACACTCCACTAGTTACATTGTATAGTGGCAACACTCCACTAGTTACATTGTACAGTGGCAACACTCCACAAGTTACATTGTACAGTGGCAACACTCCACTAGTTACACTGTACAGTGGCAACACTGCACTAGTTACACTGTACAGTGGCAACACTCCACTAGTTACATTGTACAGTGGCAACACTCCACAAGTTATATTGTACAGTGGCAACACTCCAATAGTTACACTGTACAGTGGCAACACTCCACTAGTTACATTGTACAGTGGCAACACTCCACTAGTTACATTGTACAGTGGCAACACTCCACAAGTTACATTGTACAGTGGCAACACTCCACTAGTTACACTGTACAGTGGCAACACTCCACAAGTTACATTGTACAGTGGCAACACTCCACTAGTTACATTGTACAGTGGCAACACTGCACTAGTTACACTGTACAGTGGCAACACTCCACTAGTTACATTGTACAGTGGCAACACTCCACTAGTTACATTGTACAGTGGCAACACTCCACTAGTTACACTGTTCAGTGGCAACACTCCACTAGTTACATTGTACAGTGGCAACACTCCACTAGTTACATTGTACAGTGGCAACACTCCACAAGTTACATTGTACAGTGGCAACACTCCACTAGTTACATTGTACAGTGGCAACACTGCACTAGTTACACTGTACAGTGGCAACACTCCACTAGTTACATTGTACAGTGGCAACACTCCACTAGTTACATTGTACAGTGGCAACACTCCACTAGTTACACTGTTCAGTGGCAACACTCCACTAGTTACACTGTACAGTGGCAACACTCCACTAGTTACATTGTATAGTGGCAACACTCCACTAGTTACATTGTACAGTGGCAACACTCCACAAGTTACATTGTACAGTGGCAACACTCCACTAGTTACACTGTACAGTGGCAACACTGCACTAGTTACACTGTACAGTGGCAACACTCCACTAGTTACATTGTACAGTGGCAACACTCCACAAGTTACATTGTACAGTGGCAACACTCCAATAGTTACACTGTACAGTGGCAACACTCCACTAGTTACATTGTACAGTGGCAACACTCCACTAGTTACATTGTACAGTGGCAACACTCCACAAGTTACATTGTACAGTGGCAACACTCCACTAGTTACACTGTACAGTGGCAACACTCCACAAGTTACATTGTACAGTGGCAACACTCCACTAGTTACATTGTACAGTGGCAACACTGCACTAGTTACACTGTACAGTGGCAACACTCCACTAGTTACATTGTACAGTGGCAACACTCCACTAGTTACATTGTACAGTGGCAACACTCCACTAGTTACACTGTTCAGTGGCAACACTCCACTAGTTACATTGTACAGTGGCAACACTCCACTAGTTACATTGTACAGTGGCAACACTCCACAAGTTACATTGTACAGTGGCAACACTCCACTAGTTACATTGTACAGTGGCAACACTGCACTAGTTACACTCTACAGTGGCAACACTCCACTAGTTACATTGTACAGTGGCAACACTCCACTAGTTACATTGTACAGTGGCAACACTCCACTAGTTACACTGTTCAGTGGCAACACTCCACTAGTTACACTGTACAGTGGCAACACTCCACTAGTTACATTGTATAGTGGCAACACTCCACTAGTTACATTGTACAGTGGCAACACTCCACAAGTTACATTGTACAGTGGCAACACTCCACTAGTTACACTGTACAGTGGCAACACTGCACTAGTTACACTGTACAGTGGCAACACTCCACTAGTTACATTGTACAGTGGCAACACTCCACAAGTTACATTGTACAGTGGCAACACTCCAATAGTTACACTGTACAGTGGCAACACTCCACTAGTTACATTGTACAGTGGCAACACTCCACTAGTTACATTGTACAGTGGCAACACTCCACAAGTTACATTGTACAGTGGCAACACTCCACTAGTTACACTGTACAGTGGCAACACTCCACTAGTTACATTGTACAGTGGCAACACTCCACTAGTTACATTGTACAGTGGCAACACTCCACAAGTTACATTGTACAGTGGCAACACTCCACTAGTTACACTGTACAGTGGCAACACTGCACTAGTTACACTGTACAGTGGCAACACTCCACTAGTTACATTGTACAGTGGCAACACTCCACTAGTTACATTGTACAGTGGCAACACTCCACTAGTTACACTGTTCAGTGGCAACACTCCACTAGTTACATTGTACAGTGGCAACACTCCACTAGTTACATTGTACAGTGGCAACACTCCACTAGTTACATTGTACAGTGGCAACACTCCACTAGTTACATTGTACAGTTTTTGTCGTGTTTAATTGAAATAAAGTTTGGTTCCTGCCGTAAATTTAATTTTTATTTGTAACAGCTGTTTTAGTGACGTGTATAAATTACTGAATGTACATTATAATAATATTTTATTGATACTTATACATTATAATAACATTTTGATACACCCTGTACATTGTAAGTTCGTTATTAATATATGTTTTTAAAATACATTCGATTTAACGGACTTTCGGCAATAGCGGACACACCTTCCCCCCAATTAGTCCGTTAAATCGAGGGCCCACTATAATTATATTACATAGTGTAAGTATCAGATGTTTTTTCCACATTAAATTTTAGTGTCCGGTATTAGAAAACAAATGCATTGTTTGGGGCACACAATAGAGTAGAGCGGGGGTACTGATGGTTATTACTGTAGAGTAGAGCGGGGGTACTGATGGTTATTACTGTAGAGTAGAGCGGGGGGTACTGATGGTTATTACTGTAGAGTAGAGCGGGGGGTACTGATGGTTATTACTGTAGAGTAGAGCGGGGTACTGATGGTTATTACTGTAGAGCGGGGGGTACTGATGGTTATTACTGTAGAGTAGAGCGGGGGGTACTGATGGTTATTACTGTAGAGTAGAGCGGGGGTACTGATGGTTATTACTGTAGAGTAGAGCGGGGGGTACTGATGGTTATTACTGTAGAGTAGAGCGGGGGGTACTGATTGTTATTACTGTAGAGTAGAGCGGGGTTACTGATGGTTATTACTGTAGAGTAGAGCGGGGGGTACTGATGGTTATTACTGTAGAGTAGAGCGGGGGTACTAATGGTTATTACTGTAGAGTAGAGAGGGGGTACTGATGGTTATTACTGTAGAGCAGAGCGGGAGTACTGATGGTTATTACTGTAGAGTACAGCGGGGGTACTGATGGTTATTACTGTAGAGTAGAGCGGGGGTACTGATGGTTATTACTGTAGAGTAGAGCGGGGGGTACTGATGGTTATTACTGTAGAGTAGAGCGGGGGGTACTGATTGTTATTACTGTAGAGTAGAGCGGGGGTACTGATGGTTATTACTGTAGAGTAGAGCGGGGTTACTGATGGTTATTACTGTAGAGTAGAGCGGGGGGTACTGATTGTTATTACTGTAGAGTAGAGCGGGGGGTACTGATGGTTATTACTGTAGAGTACAGCGGGGGTACTGATGGTTATTACTGTAGAGTAGAGAGGGGGTACTGATGGTTATTACTGTAGAGCAGAGCGGGGTAGTGATGGTTATTACTGTAGACTAGAGCGGGAGTACTGATGGTTATTACTGTAGAGTAGAGCGGGGGTACTGATGGTTATTACTGTAGAGTAGAGCGGGGGTACTGATGATTATTACTGCTGTCCTACAGGTTAAAACACCACGCATGTGTTAAATGTAGATTGGAAAGTGGGAGGGTCACCGAGGTCACGTGTAAAGGGCAGATCTGCAGAACATATTGTGCACTATGGGAATTAGAAGAAACTGTTCAGTGCCTGAACGTTCGTACATGTTGATGACTTGTTGAGAGAAATACGGGATTTGTACCGTGGCGAGCAACTCTTTATGTCTGTGTTCGAAGCCTTTTGTAAGGCACTAAAAGCAGTCTGACAGTTCGCTGTACTGCAGATAGTCCTGCGTTGTACCGAGAGCCTTGTCAAAGCTTTGTGGCTGCCATATTGTTCACACGTTAAATGCAAAAAACAAAAGTGAAAATCAGCTAATGAAAACTGGTTACGATACGTAATACATCGCTTGCAGTTCCCTGGATTTCAATATGGCGGATTTACGGAACCGGGAAGGAAGGAAAAGGAGAAACTGAAATCTTTGGTCTTCTGGGTAATTACACGGCGTCGCGTGGTAAATATTTACCGACGTTTCGGGACAACGTATCGGTCCCATCTTCACGGGTCAAGATTCCAGAATCTTGACCCGTGAAGATGGGACCGATACGTTGTCCCGAAACGTCGCTAAATAATTACCACACGACGAAATCTTGACTCGTGAAGATGGGACCGATACGTTGTCCCGAAACGTCGCTAAATAATTACCACACGACGAAATCTTGACTCGTGAAGATGGGACCGATACGTTGTCCCGAAACGTCGCTAAATAATTACCACACGACGAATCTTGACTCGTGAAGATAGGACCGATACGTTGTCCCGAAACGTCTGTAAATAATTACCACACGACGCCGCGTAATTACCCAGAAGAACACAGATTTTATCAACATCGCGGCGGAAGCCTGAAATCAAGGAGAAACTGTTGGGATAAAAACATTTGGAACATGCTGATGGAAAGCGGGCGATTGGCGAGGGCTTCAGCTACCTGCCATGACGGCGCACAGTGTTGCCAACGCAACATTACTTTTAGTGTGTTGTTTAATGACGCTGTAAAGGCGCTACGTTCACACAGTGTCGGCGATAGATGTATGAATGACTACGGAACACTGGTGGAATTGTACTGACAGGGGAAAACAGAAATACAGTTGAACCCGCTTATAACGACATCGGTTTATACGACACCTCGTCTATAACGTCAGATATTCTGTAGTACCAATTAATTCCTCACTGTTAACCATAACATTATACTCCTCGGTTATAACGACACTCGTTTATAACGACACAAAATATTCAGTCCCTTTAATAACCGAGTTCGACTGTACTTGTGGTAAAACCTGTACCACTGCCACATTGTCCACCACAAATCCCACATGGACTGGCCTGGGACTGAACTCGGTGAGAGGCTCTTCGATAACGGCCTCAGTCATGACACGGCCGAAACGCTTTTATCTGCGATGTAACACCGTGTAGTCTGGTAGAAGTGTACCGACTTTTCAGAGAAAAGTCCTGAAGCTTCCTCTGAAACGTCGGTACAGCAACATTGTCAGTCACAGCCATCGTAAAAATTGCGTCGTTGAAAAGCCAGAAATACCTGTACAGGCAGCTACCTTGACTGGCGTGTCACGCAGTCACGTTAGCGCTGCTGGACGAGTTATGTCGTGCGTAAAATGGAACGGGCGAGTTAAATCGTGTTTGGTTTACTTGGCAGAGACAGCCAATGGCAAAGCGAGGTGTAACGAGGATTACAGACATGCGTAGGTTTACTGGTGGTGAGTCAAAAGTGACACAAACATCTGCACTGGGGCCGGGGAGGGAGGGGGGCGTGGCGACCCCCAACACACGACGAGACAGACCTGTTGTAACCTTCTTAGAAATGAAATATGTACCCACAGTCGCATATTCAGCGAAAATCAGATTATAACATCAAACAAAAATGAAACAACTGGCTGACAGAACGCGGGTTTCCTTTTACTAAAAGCATGTTTATATAAACGAACCAAAACGGACTGCATAAAGAAATAAGGGAGATGCTCCGTGCGTTATGTGACACGGGGCAATGCCCATGTGTCACTCTTCGTGACTTCCCTCAAACCGACGTGCAGTAAATGATGTGGCCTGAGTGTGAAGTACCAAGCTATAATGGCTATTAAAACTGATATGGTGGTCTACCGTGTTGTCGTGCATAACCACTTACCAGACCACACGGTGTCATAAACCAGAAAGCCAAGATTGTTTTTATGATCCTGTAAATATCATAGGAGGATACAGCATCTATGGTACTAAAACCGCACCCTAATCACGGCATGCATAAAGATTATTAACCCTATAAAGTCCAGTGGTTACTATATGTACCGCCACGTTTAACATTCACAAATTGTACGTTCTGCCCACACAGTGTATTTATGTGTTTTGTGTGGATCTCAGATCAAACAGCGATATTTCACTGTACAGCATTAACTGATTGTTTGTGTAACTGAAACGGAGTGTGTTTACTGCGCGGTACGGACTGAATATACCGCCATGTTTAACATCCACAAATTCTACGTTCTGCCCACACAGTGTATTTATGTGTTTTGTGTGGATCTCAGAACAAACAGCGATATTTCACTGTACAGCATTAACTGACTGGTTTGTATAACTGAGACGGAGTGTGTTTACTGCGCGGTACGGACTGTATTTATGTGTTTTGTGTGGTTCTCAGAACAAACAGCTATTATTTCACTGTACAACATTAACTGACTGGTTTGTATAACTGAGACGGAGTGTGTTTACTGCGCGGTACGGACTGTATTTATGTGTTTTGTGTGGATCTCAGAACAAACAGCGATTATTTCACTGTACAGCATTAACCGACTGGTTTGTATAACTGAGACGGAGTGTGTTTACTGCGCGGTACGGACTGTATTTATGTGTTTTGTGTGAATCTCAGAACAAACAGCGATTATTTCACTGTACAGCATTAACTGACTGTTTGTGTGACTGAGACGGAGTGTGTTTACTGCGCGTACGGACTGTGTTTATGTGTTTTGTGTGGATCTCAGAACAAACAGCGATTATTTCACTGTACAACATTAACTGACTGGTTTGTATAACTGAGACGAGTGTGTTTACTGCGCGGTACGGACTGTATTTATGTGTTTTGTGTGGATCTCAGAACAAACAGCGATTATTTCACTGTACACATTAACTGACTGGTTTGTATAACTGAGACGGAGTGTGTTTACTGCGCGGTACGGACTGTATTTATGTGTTTTGTGTGGATCTCAGAACAAACAGCGATTATTTCACTGTACAACATTAACTGACTGGTTTGTATAACTGAGACGGAGTGTGTTTACTGCGCGGTACGGACTGTATTTATGTGTTTTGTGTGGATCTCAGAACAAACAGCGATTATTTCACTGTACAACATTAACTGACTGGTTTGTGTAACTGAGACGGAGTGTGTTTACTGCGCGGTACGGTCTGACTCTTTAAATGAAATCCAGTTCAATCTCCGTCTTCAAAGAGCTGAACACAACGTGACGGGACAATAAAAGTGGCAGATTGGGCCTTCAGACGAATTCGCATTATTTGTGAGAAGGATACAGGTTACGAGTTTGTACACGTGACGATAAGAGGCATGTGAAAGGAAGGACAGTTGCTGTGTAAATAATCTTGTCACAGAATCCTAAACAATGCAATGGAGTGGGATACGAACAGCAAACCTCCCTTTAAACAGGTCCCTCCTCGCGTCTACCGGCACTTCGTGTTAGCGGCCAGCTAAAAAAGGGGTTAATACAAACACGCTGGAATCCTGAAACATTCCTGAAGGCTGGTCATCTCCGCCACGTGGACTGCATGTGGTTATTGACCGGCACAATAGACAAGAGCGCTCTCAATTTGCTGTCGGCTTAATCGGCTCATTGCCGGAACAGACGAGTTGCTCGCTTTGCCAGCGTCTGTGTAGACAGTCAGACAACTGTGACAGGCGGGCGGGTCTAAGAGCGCGGGGTCTGAGTGTGCACAGCTCTATGGTGAACATTCCGGCCTTCTACGCTGTTACGCCCCCGACGTTTCGAAGGAGCGTTATCTTCATCGTCATGCAGTCATCTTTGAAACTGGAAGATAAAGGCATTACGTTCCTTGGAAACGTCGGGAATCAATACCCTTACTATTAAGGATACCGGGTCTTCAAAATGTTTCTAAATTCTGCGAAGTGTAATTATTTTTCGGGATACAAAAACATATACCGGCTAAGATGTAGAAACAGGCATCGGCTAGAATATAGGTTACGGTACAGGCTCAGGTATGTGCTCAGATATAGGCTATGATATAGGCTCACATACAGGCTCAGATAGACTTGGACACAGGCTCGGGTATAGGCTCATATACGCCGATCCCAGTGACCACGCGGTATAAGGCGTATGTCTGCAACCGTTCACGTACTGGGATTGTGGGTTCGAATCCCGCTGGAGGCATGGATGTCTGTCTCTTGTGAGTGTTGTGTGTTGTCAGGTAGAGGTCTCTGCTTCGAGCTGATCACTCGTCCAGAGAAGTCCTACCGAGTGTGGTGTGTCTGAGTGTGATCGTGAAGTCTCGATAATGAGGAGGCCTAGGCCCCCAAGGGGCTGTTGCGCCATTGGAAAAAATAGGTTTATATATACGATAGGATATAAGCTTAAATATAGGCTCAGATACAGGTTCATGTATAGTCTCACTTGTAGGCTCTGATATAGGCTCAAATACAGCCTCCGTTATACGCTCGGATATAGGCTCACACCCGGACCCGTATTTACAACGGTAAACAGTTACAACAGTTACACAGTTACAACAGTTACAACAGTTACACAGTTACAACAGTTACACAGTTACAACAGTTACACAGTTACAACAGTTACAACAGTTACAACAGTTACAACAGTTTACACAGTTACACAGTTACAACAGTTACATAGTTACAACAGTTACAACAGTACAGGAGGAAGCAGACGTCTTTCACCACGGATATGCTTCCTCCAAAATGTCAAACGTACACAGCGATGGCCAAAAATGTAAAGAACGGACAACATTTACATTACGAAATTAAAATTTACATATATAACTAAAAAACATAGACGACGATTTGCATTGCATCTAACGCATTACCTGAATGTTGGCACACAGTTTTAACTGCCGTGTCTTACACCACACATGCTGGCGAGAGTGCGGACTGAATTTTGTAACGTCATTATGTTTCCCGAGTTCGATTATTTTTAGGACACTAGGAACACAAAGAGTTGCAGGTTTATTTGTGATTTGTTATATTTAACATAAAACCACGATAGCAGAAATTCAAATAGAATAAAGTCCTCAGTACATATCTCCTTGAAACGTATTATAACTTCATATCGAAGAAGTTTACACAGTGCTTGCCTCAAATAGCTACACACATACACATTATTCAAATATAGGGTAGGGTAATGAACGTAATAGAAAAAGGAAAGCCTAGGGGTGTTGGGGCGTACAGAAATTATCGGAAGAGAGAACGTTCTACAAGTATGCAAGGAAAACATTGAGGAAGCAATTACAGAGAAGGACAGAACCATAGACAGAGTTATTACGCAAGGGAACAGAATAAAACGAAGGATAATAAAAAAAAAAACAGGAGTGGAATGAGGAAGCAGAAACTCATGCAGAATGGGGCACAATTTTAGTACAACACACAATGTTGTGTTACTTGAGCAGACTCCTCCAGTTTCTATACCAAGAGTGGGCACTACATTCAACACCTGATTTAACATTAAAAGCTATTACATTTTTCCTACGCAGTGTATCTATGTGCTTCGTGCGACTCTGAAATGAAACAGCGATTACATGCCTAAAGAGCTTTAGTCAGATTGTCTTTGTTGGGTTAATATGCGGAACTGAAGCAAATATACCGTTGTCGCCTCGTCCTTACTATGGAAATTAATGTAACTTTTTAGAATAGATAATATTGTTTTAGTAAATTAATATATACAGCATACTACTCTTTGCCCCCTTAAGAAACCCATTCGCTCCGAAAACCCGAGAAATAGATCGTAGAGACCGACCTCCCGCGGCCTCTGCGTCCTTTTATTATTAAATACATATACGGGAGGTGGTGGCACGCTACCGGATCGGGTTTCGGGACTCTAAGCCCTGACGCCCGGTTCTAAGCTTAATGCGCCCCAGGGAACGATCATTCGAATTAGTTGGGAAAATTCGGAGGATCGAACCTTGCGGCACAACAGAGACGAACTGTGTTTTCTGTAATACTGTGATACGAACCTAATGTTTAAGTGTTATTTAGACAACTTTCAAGCTCTAAAGATTTCAGTTCAGCGATAATCGGAAACCATTTACGATTTCGTCACAACGCTGCCCCGCAAACACAAAATTCAGCCCAAACGTTCCACTTCCTTCCCCCACCCCACATTTCCTGCAGTCCACTTACAGTCCCCCTACTTTCTTAATTTCCCAACGCTCTACCTTGCCTCAAGCATACCTTCACCAGAAGGACGAGCGGGCAATGCCTGGGAGCCTTTACACCAGTATATATTCTTTCCGTCTGTAATACCAAACGTCAGGCCTTTCATTACCCCCCCAACTAATTTTCTCTTAGTCTTGCAACGGTTAGCAACATCAGCACTGACCAACAGCGATGTGTCACGTGCAACTGCAGGCCGCCCTAAGTCCTTACGTATGCCAAAGTAAGGTAAAGGTAAAGGTCACCCTATAACAGGCCATGAAGGCCCAGAGGGGGAGCAGAGGTATAGCTCTACTCTTTCTTTAACCTCGGCGCTAGATGGGGGTGGGTGGTCAACGCCACGCCCCGGCCGCTTTACCCCCGGGAATGACCCCATACCCATTGTACAGGAGGCTGGGTGGGCCCCAGGGCCGGTCTGGACGGGTACTGAAAATCTCGCCCCCACCGGGATTTTTTTTTTTTTTGTCTGTCCGGGGTTTTTCCCCTTTGATCCATTTTTGTACTGTTTAAATCCTTTCGTCCTTCATGTCGCTTTACGTTCCATGCTACCGTCCTTACAACAAACACAACACAAACATCCATGCCCCGGTGGAATTCGAACCCACGATCCTAGTAAGCGAGCGGCCGAAGACCCACGCCTTAGACCGCACGGCCACTGGAATCGGCAGATTCGATCCCCGGACCGTCCAGCCCGTAGCGAGTCGCTATACCGACTGAGCTATCCCGGCCCATATCACTAGCTACGCATGCCAAATTACTTATACAGGGCATACACAAAAGAATGGTGCGGTTTTAATAGTGAACACTATTAAAACCGCACCATTCTTTTGTGTATGCCCTGTATAAAACGGCGTTGAAAATCTTACACGATAAAGTGCGTATCTTTCATTTGGACCACCCTCAACATCAGACAAATGTTCAACAGCGCTGACTGCTGACGAAGCGCTGACTGTCTGCTGGCCGGTTACAGCGCAGATAGCGTGTAGCTCCGTGTACGTCCGTGCAAGACATTTAGCTTCGTATTCCCGGTGGTAAACGTGTGTGCCAGGCTGCAGACTCAGCAGGAACAGTCAGCCGTGTCCCTAAGGAGCTATCACAGCGCTCCTGTGGTTGCGTAATGCCACTTCCTCCATCACACACACACACACACACTGACGCACCCTCACAATGAACATTAGCCGGGACAGCGCAGTCGGTATAGCGACTCGCTACGGGCTGGATGATCCGGGGATCGAATCTGCCGATCCCAGTGGCCGTGCGGTCTAAGGAGTGGGTCTACGGCCACTCGCTTGCTGTGATTGTGGGTTCGAATCCCACCGGGGCATGGATGTCTGTCTGTTGTGAGTGTTGTGTGTTGTCAGGTAGAGGTCTCTGCGACGGGCTGATCACTCGTACAGAGGAGTCCTACCGAGTGTGGTGTGTCTGAGTATGATCGTGAAGCCTCGAAAAATGAGGCGGCCTAGGCCCCCAAAGGGGCTATAGAGCCATTGGAAAAAAAATATATATAATACAATGTTTCCAGTTATTTTACATAACGCAGTAGTGTGGATGTTAGGCCACATGCTCGGATATGCATACGACAACGACTTACTGACCCAACATGATTATGTGGACTTCCTACGACGCGCTAGAAAAAAGACTTATCAACAAAAACAGAGACCTACCAGCTGCGGGAGGTATCTGGACGTCATTGATTACTGAGCGAGGCAACTTCACGTATAAACCACACGCCCACCACGGGAAATATCGAACTACGACATGTCGATGGATCAACACTCCCATAAACCATGAAAGCGACCTTGCAAGAGCGGTATAATGCGACACATATAATTTTTCCGCGTCCTGCGCGAGGAAAAATGTAGAGAGAGAGGAAGGGGCGTAGCTAAGTGCAAAGGTAGAGGGCTCCTTGCACCATGTTTGCCACATAGTCACTCTCTCTCAATTTTCACAGAGGTAACATCTTTTAAACGTATTACTAACGGAGCATATATTGGGAACAGTTTATTTCGACTTGGCAATAGCGCACTGTACCCAGACCTGGGCAATCAACGCAAAGCTGCCACGTTGTTATAACGTACAGACAAATACCTCCCACTCCTATACGCTACTAAATAACCTTCTCAGGACGGTGGCTGAAAGGAAAATGACTGATGTAGCAACAATGGTGATGCTAAAAGGACAGAAAGGGAGTAGTGGGGGCTGACTGATTTCGGTCTCTGCGTCGCGGAAAAGATATTTGAGTCGAGTTGTATCATCAGGACCGAACCACTGTATAACGCAGTGAGACAAATAGTATCAGCTATATAATCCTTGCAATCATATCACGTTTGGATTTAGTGTTCCGATAGTCCCTTTGCAAGCTACGGGCACATCTAAGATATCTCTCTTGTAAATAAGATGTAAATATGCATTGTAATAATAAAGTATTTTACAATATAAAAAAAAATCCCGGTGAGGGTGAGATTTTTCGCACACTCCTACCCTGTCTCCTGTACAATGGGTAATGGGGCTAAAAAGGCCGGGGCGTGGCGTTAATCACCTATCACCTTTCTAGTGCAGAGGTTAAGGAAAGAGTAGGGCTATACCACTACCCCCCTCCCGAGCCTTTATAGCCTGTTACAGGGTGATCTTTATGTGTTAATCACTGCAGTATGTACCCTGTATGTACCGCCACGTTTAACAGTAGGCAGTCTGCATATGCACATACAGTGTGTTTGTTTGTTTGTTTGTTTGTTCATATGATTCTCACAATACAGACCGATTATTTTCCTATACGTCATTCGCCAGCTGGTCTTCATACCACAGCGACGTAACAATGTCAGAATCTGTCACCCGCTTAAACAGAAAACTTCCCATTCTTTGCGAAACCCGAATTTTCATTACAGTGTTCACAAGAACCAGCAACTGGATTGTATTCTACAACAAAATAAAACCAGTTCACATATTCACACCCTATTTCTTGAAGATCCATTTTAATAATATCCTACCGTCTACGCCTGTGTCTTCCAAGTTGTCTGTTACCTTCAAGATTTCTGACAGAAACGCATATTAAATAAATGCGAAAATTCTCCAGAGCATGTTCAAGACGTTTGTTTCAAAACAGGCTTGTCTAGGTACAAGTGACGTCATGTGCCATTACGAATAATGGGGTACAGTGAAGTAGTCACTGATACGTGACATTTGAGGGTCTGAACGTAGTCACTAAACAGCACTATTCTGGAGAGTGACGCCGTAACCTGTGGTTGCTCAAGGCAGAAAAGTAATTCAAACATACAGACTGAAGATTCTGCTACAATTTCTATACTGAAGATGGAGGCACTACTTCGAAACGTCGAAGGCTGCTGTCAGGCTACATGACGTGACGTCACGTAGGACAGCACTATGCAGTATCTAATGCAGCCTCCAAAATTAGGCAAATTGCAAACAACCTCATGAGATGGTTGTCTTTTGGGGGTTTACATCTTACTGTGTGACTTTTTTGTTCCCACGTTTCGGAGAACGTAACGTCTCCATGTTCAGGGTGATTGAAATGTTTCCGGTGGATGCTTACCTTAAATTTATTCCTGGAGGAAATGAGAGCGGATTGAAAATAAGGAAAATAAGGATCTGGAGGTATATGTCAACTGAACTATCGCCTATGGGGAAAAGACCAACAAAGGCAATAGGCCAAAGCATTTTCTTTACGATAATCTAATAGCCTGTGGACGTTCTATGCTATAAAGCTCCTGTGAGAAATGCTGTGTTCAGGGCACAATAAAATGGACACCCTGTACCAGGAGATGAATCTCAAGTCAGTGTTTCCCAACGTTTATTATATGGACGAACGACTATAACAGTTTTTGTTATCCCGGGGAAATCTTACGTATGAAACAGTGCAGACCAGAAAAGAAAGAGGCATTTGGGAGCGCAAGGAAATTACCCCAGTATTGCCAATTACCGGGCAAAAATTTCGGCGATATTTAGAGGGATATTTGGAATATTTGTGATATTTGGACAGTTTAATGTATTTATTCCACAATTTCTGGCGGAACCCTATACAGGGCATACACAAAAGAATGGTGCGGTTTTAATAGTGTTCACTATTAAAACCGCACCATTCTTTTCTGTATGCCCTGTATTTCCGCAGAACCGTGGTTGGGCAACACTGGTCTGCCCACTGGTGTACTCGTTGAATGACACTGTATCATGAACAGACTACAGCCGCTTACAGGCTGACACAACTTGGCGTGTGTTCGGAGTGACTGATAAAACGAGGAGTGCGTAACGCAACTGAACACTTGCAGTAAACACCTGCTCTGAATATTTATGTCGCTGAATTTGCCTCGTCTGTACAAAAGTTAAGATGGCGCTGAGTTCAGAGGGGGAAAAGAAAGTTGCAGAAGCTCTTATTTTAAAAATACTTCATAATACAGGAATGGCGTCTAATTAATGCCTTTGCATGTTGAGGAAATTACACGCGGTGCGTTGGCAACGTAACGGGCGCGTTGCAAATGAGTGCGGATTACAGCTGATAGTGGATAACCACATTCAAAGCGCAGGCAACATTTTACTGGATTTAGGAGCACAGCTTATTCACTGTCATGTTAAAATGTTCCTTTGTTTCCAAACGTTACTGCCTGAAGCATTACACAGACTTTCCTTCACACGTAAAGTCGTCTTCATGCTTAAATAAACACGGCGTGACGGTGCTTAAACAAGGTACTGTCGTCAACCCAGGAGAAGATCTACGGCCTTGGCAGTGACGATTCAGAGGAGGCCAGAACGTTGGATGTTTCTGAGCAGTAGCGGATGTATTCCAGCTAAAGTACACTGGGCTGAAATGCGGTTGTGTTTTGTGCGTCCTAGTTACCACCATCTTCTATTATCTGGTTACAGCTGTGCATAACTTTGGAAGTATGCTTGTAATAAAGTCGACATCTAGCAAATGGCGACTGGTAGCAAGTGATACATGTAGTGACAGGTACCTATGTTTTTGACAGGGCCTATATGTTTTTTTCTGCAACGCTATCTCGGAGGTATGGGACCCTTCACACGTTGTCAAGGTCAAAGTTGCTCTCGTCAGTCGAAGACAGTACCTGGTTGGAAGTTCTGTGGGCACCTCAGGGAGGGAGATGATAGGAATATCTGCTGGTACATAGAATAGAAAGCATAGTCGTTGTGCTTTCAGTCGACTGCCTGGTCACCGTACTGATGGAGCTACCTCGGCTCCTACCTCCTAATATATGTCCGTGACGAAATTAAAGCTTGTAATCAATACGATCCTTCGAAACGTCGGGAAATATTTACCCAAAGACACAGCGTCATATCCTGGAGGACTTCAATCCATGTAATAAGAGTCTGTCCGCACTTAGGGCACGCTCACGCTCAAGTGAAGGTGAGCTCACGGTCAGTGATCTGGGTACAGTATTGACACTGAATGTTCTAATTTTGCCTTAAACACATTCACAAACTTAACCAATACAGATGTGCCGTAGTCACATTACTTCTGCGTCACACGTTCTTTCGAAGAATACCTGCGCTAACTTGAGCGTTCCGTGACGTGAGCGTGACCGCTGGTTTAGCCTAATTAAACGCATGACATAACGGCAAAGAATATTTTCCCTACCCGTGTGAAGACCGTGAGCTGGCTGTGACCTGACCGTGTGCAGACCGTGAGCTGACTGTGACCTGACCATGTGCAGACCGTGAGCTGACTGTGACCTGACCGTGAGCTGACTGTGAGCTGACTGTGACCTGACCGTGTGCAGACCGTGAGCTGACTGTGACCTGACCGTGTGCAGACCGTGAGCTGACTGTGACCTGACCGTGTGTGCAGACCGTGAGCTGACTGTGATCTGACCGTGAGCTTATCTTATCGTCTGAAGAAGGAAGCGGTTCTCAGATTTATCAGATACAAATCGCAATGCCCGTTGCTAACCTCGGATATGGTTGTGAGATCGGAGGTTCGGGAGAAGGTAACCGTGGAGGTAGCTGACTTGTGGGATGTGACTGCTATGCACATTTTCAGAGGAGTCTGATACCTATATTGTCAAGGTACATAGTTAACCGGATGATGGTTCGTCTGAAACGTCGGCACATGACTACATGGTATTTTATCCCAGTAAACGGTTATATTTTTAAGATATCTTCAATTAATTAATTAATTGGTAAACAACTAACAAACACAACTACATACTTCTTGTCCAATGACAAGACACACGTTTCGGTCCTACCGGACCATCATCAGGGTGTGTATAAAAACTTTGAATGAAGGTAAAAAATTAAATTGTAACTAAAGGCAAACAGGCTGTTTGTTTCCATGCAAATATCATGACGTACAGTGGCTAAAGCCGATCCCAGTGGCCGCGCGGTCTAAGGCGTGGGTCTTCGGCCGCTCGCTTGCTAGGATCGTGGGTTCGAATCCCACCGGGGGCATGGATGTCTGTCTGTTGTGAGTGTTGTGTGTTGTCAGGTAGAGGTCTCTGCGACGAGCTGATCACTCGTCCAGAGGAGTCCTACCGACTGTGGTGTGTCTCTTAGTGTGATCAAAAGAACTTCCAACCTCGACACTGAAACGGGAAACCGGAGTAGGTAGAAGAGGACGACTAAATAAAAAAAAACAGTGACTAAATCTAAATAAGGAATTCGGTTAATTAAAGAAATACAATTAACGTGGATTCGAATCACATCCAAAACTCTACCGCAATAACTGCACATTACTCTAACAGCTGTGGCCACCGTACATAATGGCAAAGGTTAACATTTCCTCTTTTCCTACCCGAGGTAGGAAGTCTTACAGGAGGACTGGATTTATAGCTGCTCTCATTCTTAACCTCGGCGCTAGATGAAGGTGGTGGTCAACTTCACTCTCCGGCCGCTCTAACCCTGGGAAAGAGCTACCCATTGAACAGGTGGCACAGTGGCCCTAGACTGGCCTGGACCCTTGCCCCTGAACAGAATCGAATCCCAGTTTGTCCATTCTATAGCCTGGTCACTATAGTGACTGAGCTACCGACCTATTGGAAAGAGTACGGAGTAACCTTTGATACTCTGAGTATGCACTGTTAGGTCCGCGATAAAGAAGAGGACTGTTACACCTACACGGGTGTAACTGAAGTGCCTATGTAACATCAGCGGCTGTCACGTGATGTCACGTGACAGTTCGTGCGACTGTACAACAAACTTGCTGAACTGACTGTCTGGTTCTGTCAACAAAATCAATTGTTCATCCGCATAATTAACTGGATACGTAATTTATCGTAATTAAAGGTATAACGAGCTTTAATGTTTTGGAACAACGGAATTAAATGCTGATAGTTTATTTACATTAAAACAAATTTAAAACGTATAAACATTTCAACATATTTATTTATGTCTGTATTTAAAAACGATATGAATTGCAAATCGATTTTGGTCGCTGTGACGGTAACTAATCATGGCACAGCATGATATAACTGCAGCCAGAACATTTAACGATTTGTTGATACCCATTAGTTTTGTCAGAGGTAACAGACGTTTCGAAGGAACCTGTTGGCTGTGTTGGTGAAGAATGAACACGATCCGCCATTTCATCCATCCATTGAATCCATCTGTTCACCTGCACACCCGCATAGCCACCAACATACTGGCCCACCCATCTGTTCACCTGCACACCCGCATAGCTACCAACATACTGGCCCACCCATCTGTTCACCTGCACAACCGCATAGCTACCAACATACTGGCCTATCTGTTCACCTGCACACCCGCATACCTACCAACATACTGGCCCACCCAGCTGTTCACCTGCACACCCGCATATCTACCAACATACTGGCCTGCCCATCTGTTCACCTGCACACCCGCATAGCTACCAACATACTGGCCCGCCCATCTGTTCACCTGCACAACCGCATAGCTACCAACATACTGGCCCACCCATCTGTTCACCTGCACACCCGCATAGCTACCAACATACTGGCCCACCCAGCTGTTCACCTGCACACCCGCATAGCTACCAACATACTGGCCCACCCATCTGTTCACCTGCACAACCGCATAGCTACCAACATACTGGCCTATCTGTTCACCTGCACACCTGCATAGCTACCAACATACTGGCCCACCCAGCTGTTCACCTGCACACCCGCATAGCTACCAACATACTGGCCTATCTGTTCACCTGCACACCCGCATAGCTACCAACATACTGGCCCACCCAGCTGTTCACCTGCACACCCGCATATCTACCAACATACTGGCCCACCCATCTGTTCACCTGCACACCCGCATAGCTACCAACATACTGGCCCACCCATCTGTTCACCTGCACACCCGCATAGCTACCAACATACTGGCCCACCCATCTGTTCACCTGCACACCCGCATAGCTACCAACATACTGGCCCACCCATCTGTTCACCTGCACAACCGCATAGCTACCAACATACTGGCCCACCCATCTGTTCACCTGCACACCCGCATAGCTACCAACATACTGGCCCACCCATCTGTTCACCTGCACACCCGCATAGCTACCAACATACTGGCCCACCCATCTGTTCACCTGCACAACCGCATAGCTACCAACATACTGGCCTATCTGTTCACCTGCACACCCGCATAGCTACCAACATACTGGCCCACCCAGCTGTTCACCTGCACACCCGCATATCTACCAACATACTGGCCCACCCATCTGTTCACCTGCACACCCGCATAGCTACCAACATACTGGCCCACCCATCTGTTCACCTGCACACCCGCATAGCTACCAACATACTGGCCCACCCAGCTGTTCACCTGCACACCCGCATAGCTACCAACATACTGGCCCACCCATCTGTTCACCTGCACACCCGCATAGCTACCAACATACTGGCCCACCCATCTGTTCACCTGCACACCCGCATAGCTACCAACATACTGGCCCACCCATCTGTTCACCTGCACAACCGCATAGCTACCAACATACTGGCCCACCCATCTGTTCACCTGCACACCCGCATAGCTACCAACATACTGGCCCACCCATCTGTTCACCTGCACACCCGCATAGCTACCAACATACTGGCCCACCCAGCTGTTCACCTGCACACCCGCATAGCTACCAACATACTGGCCCACCCATCTGTTCACCTGCACACCCGCATAGCTACCAACATACTGGCCCACCCATCTGTTCACCTGCACACCCACATAGCTACCAACATACTGGCCTACCCACACAGCAATTATTTCCTAAAGAGCCTCTACGGGTTGATGTCTGTAATGTAAATGCAGCTTGTCTTCTGTGAGGTGTATTTTATTTAAATAAATTTCAGCCTAAAAGTGTTAATCTGTTAGTCAAATTGTTTGCAATCTGTGTGAAAGTAAACTTGAAAAACTTGGCGTCCCAACTTTCAAGGAATGAAAATTCATAGCGGCGAAAAGTTTGTGAGAAAGTTACTGAAGTCTTGCGGAGTTAAACTCTGAAAACTTGTGGAGCATTGCAAAGTAACTGAATGCATTATTTTAAGAATTCCGACTTAACGCCTGTCTCTGAACTCTCACAACGTGTGTGTTCATCCCAGCAGGCTCCAGACTCCATGATGAGACATTCGCGGCTCTGCCTCCTATTCAGCAATTCCTGTCTCAATCAGTAGGTCAGGAATTCAGCGACATCTCGCATTTTCGCGTCCCTTCAGCCTCATGCCAAGACAGACACCCATTTTGACCAGTACCGCCTTCTGCCACAAATTTCTAATTTATTATTAAACTTCGAGCTATCACTTTATATGTGTTTTTGAGTGAAACAGTGAGAGTAAGGGAAGAAAGAGTGAATGGTCACGCATTGGTTCCCTGTGAAATATGTGAGGAGGCCAAAGAAAGAGGTGAATATCAAGTATAGTGTAACAGACAGAGGCTGTTTTCTGTGAGTGCGAACTGAGGCTGAAGAAAGAGTTAAGCATGGAGCATACAATAAAATACAACACAACAAAATGGCAGAGTGAATATTATTGTCCATCTAGGTAGTGTGGCTATATACATCAGGGCATCAAAGAATGTCGTATCAAGTGAATAACATAGGCACATCTTGTGTAGCCGATGTATCAGATAAAGAATGTGCGTTCATGTTTTCATATAAACGCACATTTGTTGTACTGTATATATATATTATATATATATAATGTGTGTGTGTGTGTGTGTGTTGTGTGTGTGTGTGTAATCTGGGCAATCCAAGAGTAACGTCGTGGAGTGAGTCCTTAATGGGAAGCCGAAAGTGGCTGAAGTTGTCAGAAGTTCACCGCCTCGTACTGAACCCTATGTTCACCATCGTGTTCACAAGGCCTGCCAAATTCGAGTATGCCACTCTGTAACATTTCCAAACATTCCGAGGTGTTGTTAGCCCCCGTCCAATCCCCACGATATAAGTGCATTCACTGTCGGTTGTCCACAACTACTCATCGATGTATTCAGTGATACTCTACATAACTGCTACCTGAGGAAGCTCTATGTTGTAACGAGAGGAAACACGCCTAACATGGTTAAACACGAGTAAATTATAATAACATTACTTTTAACAAATACATGATAAATTCAAGTTCTGACCCAACCCCACTAACTAGTTATATTTCTTTGTTACGGTGTGTATCGTTCACTTTTTATTTTGATATTTAATTTATTGATTGCAGCGTGAGTAGTGTTTGTTTGGGGGTTTTGTTAAACAGACAGGAGTCTATACATCGGGACGCAAATGTGACGTGGACAGGCAGGCAAGCGAGGGGAGCAGTAAGTCGCACTTGTCACTGTCAATTGATGGGATTTAGCAATCAGAGTCTTAGATCGAGACTACGTTTGACCATATCAATGGGTGGACTAAGAAAATAGTTGCTCGTAGATGCACAGGCCCACACAGCAGAATTTGTACAGAATTAGCAGAGTAGCCATGGAAGAGTAGGAAAATCAAGGGGATAATTTCGAACCGGTGTAGAGAGTGCGTGCAGGTGATACGTCTAGCTCGGAACGGGCGTTCAGTCGTCAAGATCAACAGCCTGTAGTACTAAAAACAATGTAGAAAGAATATGATCCAATTTCATCAGCATTTATCACTGACCTTACATTCTAAAACAAGGTTGCTTATACTGATAGCAGAGAGCGGCCGTATGGTGTTTACGACGATTCTGCTACGTCAGACAGTAAGTCAGTGACGTTCTGTTGCAGGCAGGAACTAAGAGACACAGTACTTTAGACGGTGGAACGAACGTACTCGGTCACCGTCGCAAGAGACTTGACCGGCACCTCAATACGAGCGAATGCGCCGTTCATACCTATCTGATCCGACACAAATCTTTAGACCACATGGCATCAATAGGATGTCCTTATCGTTCATCTGCTGGCATCTGTCAGGGATATGTCGCGGACGTAAGTCTTTATACGATAAGATTGCCGTGCTGGGAGAAAATATAAAAGAAACGCCCTGTATATTTCCGTTTTCAATTCACATAAATGACACATAATATTCTCTCGTCGTCAGGGAGCGCAACAGGTACCTCCGTTACTTGTTCCTGGTCCGTCAGAACGAAATCCGGGCATTTTGTTACGTCTTCGGTATGTGACGGCCCGGCCAAAGTCACCTGTCGCGGCAGTCGGAGTGCAGCTCACCGTGAGAGCCTTCACACTGAACAATGGCTTGCAGACTGAAAGGTGTGACATCGAGGGACACGAACATTATGAAAACTGAGATCCACCCTGCATCCTGTCAAATGAAATGAAGTAGGTCATTTACTGCGGAAATGGCAAGCTATTGTTCTCTGAAACTGATACACACACAGAATGACTCTCAATAACGGCCATCTACACAGTGTTTTGGCGGTTCTTCACAGGGTGTTGCATTAGTACAGTTAGCACACGGACACCTGCTGACATGTAGCACTGTGCGTGTTCATATTATGGAAAACTTACAGGATATCTGTCACGGAATATGTCTCTGCTTGGCATATAAAACACTTGGCACCTCACAGAGAACACAGCACATCTGCATTACATAGACCAACCGTTTAGTAATGTTGAGGGAAATACTCACTGCTTATTTTATCATAGGAACCGTATAAATACAATCTCTGGGCAAAATTCGGAGGGTTGCGGTGTTAAAGTTAATTTATATGGAGTTATCACTCTTTTTGAAGGCTCAACAAGCAAGGACATGGGTTAAAACAAGGAAAATAAAAATCCTTATCAGTCTCTCAACACTGGCCGGGTGTCTATATTTGTTAGCGATTTACGTAGAAAAACCTTCAAACACAGCATCACACTTATGAATAAAGATCAATTTTCAATAAATATATATTATTCAGTTGATACGACGACAAATAAGTGACAAGAGCAGTGGTAATAGATATGATTTCAACTTTCCTTACAAACCCAGTATGACTTGAACTGGAACGGATACATTGACAGTATTTATTCCGTGAATATTCATTGAATTAAACTGTTCACTAATGACGTCAATAAATGCAACCTTGATATTTATAATTACAGTCTTGTGCCGAAACATGTCGAAGGGATATAAGATTGTATTTGTGTAATATGAAATGTGCATTGTTGTGTCATTAATGAACAATTTAATGGGACAGATATGTTAAAGATTGGACAGAGGAAACAGTTGCAAGGCCTGACTTTGGTTAAGAATGTTAACCAAACTTTAGGGTACATTTGACATTCTGAGAGATGTGACTACGAACAGCCCTGCTGTGTGAGACGTAATGGTGTTAAGAATACGTCTGAAGTTGGAGGCAGCACATTCTTGTGGAGTATAAAAAATTATACCAGACTACACGGTGTCATACATTAGTAATACATCTTGTCTTTCCTAATTCAATGGCGCAACAATTCAATGAATTGCAGCGTCAAAACCCCCCTCCCTTTCTCCATACTTAACAAATTTTTGTAGATATTTGGTAGCTCGATGGACAGTGGTGACCCATCACACAGTGGTGGCTCATCACACCAGTGGTGGCCATCACACCAGTGGTGGCCCATCACACCAGTGGTGGCCATCACACCAGTGGTGCCCATCACACAGTGGTGGCCCATCACACCAGTGGTGGCCCATCACACCAGTGGTGGCCCATCACACCAGTGGTGGCCCATCACACCAGTGGTGGCCCATCACACCAGTGGTGGCCCATCAAACCAGTGGTGGCCCATCACACCAGTGGTGGCCCATCACACAGTGGTGGCCCATCACACCAGTGGTGGCCCATCACACCAGTGGTGGCCCATCACACCAGTGGTGGCCATCACACCTGTGGTGGCCCATCACACCAGTGATGGCCCATCACACCAGTGGTGGCCCATCACACCAGTGGTGGCCCATCACACCAGTGGTGGCCCATCACACCAGTGGTGGCCCATCACACCAGTGGTGGCCCATCACACCAGTGGTGGCCCATCACACCAGTGGTGGCCCATCACACGGCTCCTAGCTCATCGGGACAACATAAACACAGAAACAAGTTACGAAATATCCGCAGAGCGTAACACTTGTGGCGCATTTGACTTGTTACGTTGCCTAGGTGCTACATTTCATGACTACTTCCCAGTAAAGCACCGCGTATCATAACACACACACAGACAGACAGACAGACAGTATGCCTACAAGATCGCTCTGTATCCTTGCGTCATATTACAACTGATCATGGCAGAGAACACAGGCTTTTCAGTTACAAGGACCAATCATGCCGAGCAATCATAAAGTTACAAATGCCTTCATGTAAAGTGCCCGTTTTTTTCCTTTCGATTTTTAGCCTAAATCGGAATGCTTCCATAGATTTCAGTAAAAGTCCCAAATACGAAATTTCACAAAAATCCGCTAGGTGGGAGCGGCTACGATACATGTGGACGAACAGACAGACAGAAGCTAAGAGTTGCTCTTCGCAAATGCTTTGCGAATGTGCTTTAAAAAGCAAAAATCTATGCCAAGAATAAGACTCGAACCCATTATCAGAGTGTCCAAAGCCGTAAATGAAAGTACATTAACGGCGATCGACAAGAGACTAATTTCACATCCATAAAAAACGACAGATAAAATATATTTTTACATGTTCATAGAAAATTTTGCATCTCCTAACCACTCATTCCTATATAAAGGAGTGTTTCTCCGAAAAGTGAGGATACATTACTACAGCGACTTTTGCACACCCTGTATTTAAATTCATACTTCTTTAAATTGGAGATGAAACGAAAAAAAGTTCTGATGTGAATCCTCACAAGCACAATTTATCACTTTTTTTCACTTCATCACCTGAGAATTTACGAACTCTTAACACTTTACTTTAGCAGCCCCAAAATAAAAGTATGATAGCGCCAAATGGCCCAGACCTCAAATTTAATTCTGTATGTGTTCGTGATGGGTTGGAAACCATTTTTGTGCTTCAGCGAGTCACGCTGATATCGTCCCCCTTCCCAAAACATCTCTCTGTGGACCGGAAGATCAAGCCTTCATTGATTTCAAAGACCTACGAGCAAACACAAGACTTTGCGCCCTGAATAATAGACTGGCACTGCGATGGGGCTTTGACGCACACTTTGAAGCTCTTCACAGTGAAAGTAAACAATTCAATTTGTGCAGCGCCCAGCTTACACTGTGTTCTTGTTCACACTGTCACGCTAACCACAGTAAGGGCGACATTATTATTGCAATACTTGTTCAGGCGTTTGTTGTTCAACTGGTGGTCTTTTTTTCGGTCCTTATACATTCTAGCAAACGTTTTCTTCCCCGATGTTACCGTCTCAAACTTCAGATTCTATCAAGGCACTCTCATTTTCTAGTGGGTCACTAAAAACCGTATTGCATTTTCCCTTTCGCAACTCTGATTGGCCAGAATTCCCTCCAAGCCGACATATTTATTCCTACCAATTATTTCACTATCTGAATCAGAACCAGTCATCCTGAAGATGTTGTCAATATGTTCCTCCGAAACATCGGAATTACTATACGATGTTAAATACTAAAATTACCATAATTATTATTCCTTTTGGCTTTGTATCCCTATCGCAAACGTAATGTAAAGCAATCCTGGACAGGCCTCTAGAATTCCAGGAGGTTGAGGCTCCCAGATTTCTAGACAATCTGCACATGAAGGTGGTAAGTTTGTCAGCGCTACGCACCGGCTAACTTTACCCCACAGGAAATACTCCTGGTAATCATTTCTGTTAGAGGCTGAGTCGAACCCAGGGCCATAGCGCGGTCGGAAGAATTATGTCAAAGAATCGAACCCGCGACCTTCCGGCTTGTAGCGCAGTGCCTCAACCAACTGCGCCACCGCGTGCCCCCGTACCCCTGTAGTAATTTATATTAATCATTAGTCGATTTTGATTCGAAAATGAAAGACAAGTTATGAAATATGCACATAGCGTAACAATTCCGTCACTTCCGCCCTGATATTGATCATGCAGAGTATCAGAACGGCTTTGTTATAGCTGGGATTGTGTGGGCGCACAATATGTGATCTGTGTTTACACTTCAGGTGGTGGTAGACTTTTTGGCTTATACACCACATGGAGTGCTTCCTTTGTTCCTGACAAGAAATTATAAATTTCCGCCTGACATAACAATTTTATTAAATTTATTTAACATTGTATGCTACGTGTTTGTTCGCATTTTGAGCATCTTCAGGCATCAATGCACATTACGTAAGGCCAAGTTGGACACGCGTTAAAATATATTTTTTTTTTTGTAATTTGTGAAATTCTTAACGTAAGTCCACATTGGCTTGAGATAATGTATATTAGTGCCTGAATATGGTCAAAATATGAATGAAACACGTAGCATAATATACTAAATAAATATAATAAAATCGCCTGTGAAGAAAATTTATAATTTATTGTCAGTTAATTGTAACACAGCGTGATTAATCCCATCAAAATAATTGGTCTGTTCCGACGTTTCGGAGCAATATACTGACTCCGTGTTTAAAGTGACTTAATTTCATTCGGATGGGTGCTGAAGTGACTCTAAGGAAGATAATTTGTCTGTCAGATGAGGTTTGAGGAAATTGTGACCAATCACAGCTACGTAAGGGTGAAGAGTAAGTTTCACTGAAACGTCGGAAGCACACCACAAGGTGTCAAAACAAAACACAAAAGGAGGTCATCAATGAACAAAAAAAGTCGTGACAAACAGACAATATGTTAGGTAATTACAGTCTGTTGGAAGCATGTGTTGCTAGATACAGATATATACGCTCGGGACGAGAGGAGAAACATGTGTGTGTCTGCATTAGTGTGTCCGTTACGACTGTCAGAAACATGTGTGTGTCTGCATTAGTGTGTCCGTTACGACTGTCAGAAACATGTGTGTGTCTGCATTAATGTGTCCGTTACGACTGTCAGAAACATGTGTATGTCTGCATTAATGTGTCCGTTACGACTGTCAGAAACATGTGTATGTCTGCATTAATGTGTCCGTTACGACTGTCAGAAACATGTGTATGTCTGCATTAATGTGTCCGTTACGACTGTCAGAAACATGTGTATGTCTGCAATAATGTGTCCGTTACGACTGTCAGAAACATGTGTATGTCTGCAATAGTGTGTCCGTTACGACTGTCAGAAACATGTGTGTGTCTGCATTAGTGTGTCCGTTACGACTGTCAGAAACATGTGTGTGTCTGCATTAATGTGTCCGTTACGACTGTCAGAAACATGTGTATGTCTGCATTAATGTGTCCGTTACGACTGTCAGAAACATGTGTATGTCTGCATTAATGTGTCCGTTACGACTGTCAGAAACATGTGTATGTCTGCATTAATGTGTCCGTTACGACTGTCAGAAACATGTGTATGTCTGCAATAATGTGTCCGTTACGACTGTCAGAAACATGTGTATGTCTGCAATAATGTGTCCGTTACGACTGTCAGAAACATGTGTATGTCTGCATTAATGTGTCCGTTACGACTGTCAGAAACATGTGTATGTCTGCATTAATGTGTCCGTTACGACTGTCAGAAACATGTGTGTGTCTGCAATAATGTGTCCGTTACGACTGTCAGAAATATGTGTGTGTCTGCATTAATGTGTCCGTTACGACTGTCAGAAACATGTGTGTGTCTGCATTAATGTGTCCATTACGACTGTCAGAAACATGTGTGTGTCTGCATTAATGTGTCCATTACGACTGTCAGAAACATGTGTGTGTCTGCATTAATGTGTCCGTTACGACTGTCCGATTTTAACCAACATTGTGAATGTGTCGACAAATTGTACTGGAACTCCCCAATACGAAATATCATGCAACTACATTACAGCGTGTTGAGGAACTGGCTGAATGTCTATGTAACAGATGCAGTGTTGCGATGTTCCATGGCCGCACCAACAACAGTGTCAGTATCACATAAACCAACCCTAACAAACTTGGTGATTGGCTCACCACCACACCTGGCAACTACTCAAAAAATCCCGGGTTCAAATCTCACGTCGGATATTGGCCACACCGAAACTTACGTAATTTTCTTCACGCTCTTCAGGCAAAATGCCAGGACATAGCCTTATAATATGCCACGACTTTTCATTCGACGCTATGTGCAGTACAAATAATTCAAAGCCTGGATTCAAGTATTCTGGGATGTGACGCTGTCCAGTCTCAGTGGACTGCTTGTTCCTTGAAGATGGAGACAAAAATATCATTCTAAACGTCTGAAACCACTCACACAACGACACAGCGTCATACCCCGGAAGACTTAGAATTCTTTGCAATACCGCTGTGAGAACCTCAAATCTCGCATTTCAGTCTGTTTTTTAATAAATCGAGTATAAACGTAGAGGGTAGATACGTTCCGCAGAAGCTGACAGTTGCTGTCACGTGGCATGAACTCAATTAGCAGTGTGCATGCTCCTACTCTGCTCCTCAGCAGACCTGTACGAACCTGAAGCCATACAACCATCAGTCTTACCATCACTCTGCTGTGCCATGTGGTTCACAACACAAACAAAACCAGCAGTCTTACTATCACTCTGCTGTGCCATGTGGTTCACAACACAAACAAAACCAGCAGTCTTACTATCACTCTGCTGTGCCATGTGGTTCACAACACAAACACAACCATCAGTCTTACCACCACTCTGCTGTGCCATGTGGTTCACAACACAAACAAAACCATCAGTCTTACTATCACTCTGCTGTGCCATGTGGTTCACAACACAAACACAACCATCAGTCTTACCACCACTCTGCTGTGCCATGTGGTTCACAACACAAACACAACCATCAGTCTTACCACCACTCTGCTGTGCCATGTGGTTCACAACACAAACACAACCATCAGTCTTACCACCACTCTGCTGTGCCATGTGGTTCACAACACAAACACAACCATCAGTCTTACCACCACTCTGCTGTGCCATGTGGTTCACAACACAAACACAACCATCAGTCTTACCACCACTCTGCTGTGCCATGTGGTTCACAACACAAACAAAACCATCAGTCTTACTATCACTCTGCTGTGCCATGTGGTTCACAACACAAACACAACCATCAGTCTTACCACCACTCTGCTGTGTCATGTGGTTCACAAAACAAACACAACCATCAGTCTTACCACCACTCTGCTGTGCCATGTGGTTCACAACACAAACACAACCATCAGTCTTACCACCACTCTGCTGTGCCATGTGGTTCACAACACAAACACAACCATCAGTCTTACCACCACTCTGCTGTGCCATGTGGTTCACAACACAAACACAACCATCAGTCTTACCACAACTCTGCTGTGCCATGTGGTTCACAACACAAACACAACCATCAGTCTTACCACAACTCTGCTGTGCCATGTGGTTCACAACACAAACACAACCATCAGTCTTACCACCACTCTGCTGTGCCATGTGGTTCACAACACAAACACAACCATCAGTCTTACCACCACTCTGCTGTGCCATGTGGTTCACAACACAAACACAACCATCAGTCTTACCACCACTCTGCTGTGCCATGTGGTTCACAACACAAACACAACCATCAGTCTTACCACCACTCTGCTGTGCCATGTGGTTCACAACACAAACACAACCATCAGTCTTACCACAACTCTGCTGTGCCATGTGGTTCACAACACAAACACAACCATCAGTCTTACCACCACTCTGCTGTGCCATGTGGTTCACAACACAAACACAACCATCAGTCTTACCACCACTCTGCTGTGCCATGTGGTTCACAACACAAACACAACCATCAGTCTTACCACCACTCTGCTGTGCCATGTGGTTCACAACACAAACACAACCATCAGTCTTACCACCACTCTGCTGTGCCATGTGGTTCACAACACAAACACAACCATCAGTCTTACCACCACTCTGCTGTGCCATGTGGTTCACAACACAAACACAACCATCAGTCTTACCACCACTCTGCTGTGTCATGTGGTTCACAACACAAACACAACCATCAGTCTTACCACCACTCTGCTGTGCCATGTGGTTCACAACACAAACACAACCATCAGTCTTACCACCACTCTGCTGTGCCATGTGGTTCACAACACAAACACAACCATCAGTCTTACCACCACTCTGCTGTGCCATGTGGTTCACAACACAAACACAACCATCAGTCTTACCACCACTCTGCTGTGCCATGTGGTTCACAACACAAACACAACCATCAGTCTTACCACAACTCTGCTGTGCCATGTGGTTCACAACACAAACACAACCATCAGTCTTACCACCACTCTGCTGTGCCATGTGGTTCACAACACAAACACAACCATCAGTCTTACCACCACTCTGCTGTGCCACGTGGTTCACAACACAAACACAACCATCAGTCTTACCACCACTCTGCTGTGCCACGTGGTTCACAACACAAACACAACCATCAGTCTTACCACAACTCTGCTGTGCCACGTGCTTCACAACACAAAGTCTACAAACTGCAGTTTCCTTTCGCTCTACTCTTCACATTTGCCGTAATACAGACCGAAAGCTTTCACCGATACATTTTCTGTCTCTAAACACGCAATACAAGTGTTCAAACATATTTCCTGCTCCCGTAAAGCTCTTCAGACACATGCATCACTTCACTTTACGTAACGCTATTTAAAGTGGGCCGCAGCTTCAAACATCTCGTTTCACGGTTTAGCCCCTCTGACCCGAGCACCTTTCAGCAGTGCACATGTGCGTAAGGTTCCTACAGGGCGTGCTGAACTTGTTACAAACAAAAATATCATCATCTTATGTGTGGGTGATTTATTGGTGATTTATTGGTGACAGTAAGGTTTTAGGTCCTCACGACGGTAAGTACCGTTTTGGAATTGACGCCATGTCATATGGTAGATGTACCAACATTTCGGAGTAAAATACCGCCTCCATCTTCAGGGTAACAGATGTGAGACGAATGGGGAAAACTACAATACGACTAATACAGAGCAGAAAGGGTTTGTTAGTAATTTGTTTAACGATGTCTTATCAAGGTGAATTCAAATTTCTGGGTTACGCTGACTAGCAGGTCTTGATTTCCGACGTTTCGAAGGAACCTACCGCATTTATCTTTAAGAGTCATGTGGAAAAGAAAGCGATAGGTTCGTTCGAAACGTCGGTAATCAATGACCCTGCTAGTCAGTGTAACAAGCCAGAAGACCTGAATCCTCAGCTTCAACGCTGGGGTAACCTAAAATCTAAGAAGAAAGGTAATTTATATGAAGTATACCTTTCATTTCTGAGTCCTTCTTAGCTCACTCATCCATCAAGATCCAAAGAAACGTACGAACACTTCGGAACGTTTGTCACAAGGTGGCTCTGTACGAATGCCTACATTGTTGCCGGATGTATACATGTCACATGATCAGCGTTAATAACTGTAATATCACAAGCAAAGCGATGTTGCAGTCTGCACTAACACGGGATATAAAGGGAATGGCGGTCAAAGGCAAAGTTGGGTGGCAGATAAGGCTCCATCGATCCTAACCACATAACCCATATAAGACAATACATTCCATTCTAAGCCATCACACCCCATATAAGACAATACATTCCATTCTAAGCCATCACACCCCATATAATAAATACATTCCATTCTAAGCCATCACACCCCATATAAGACAATACATTCCATTCTAAGCCATCACACCCCATATAAGACAATACATTCCATTCTAAGCCATCACACCCCTTATAATAAATACATTCCATTCCACCCCAACACACCCCATATAAGACAATACATTCCATTCTAAGCCATCACACCCCTTATAATAAATACATTCCATTCCACCCCAACACACCCCATATAAGACAATACATTCCATTCTAAGCCATCACACCCCTTATAATAAATACATTCCATTCCACCCCAACACACCCCATATAAGACAATACATTCCATTCTAAGCCATCACACCCCTTATAATAAATACATTCCATTCTACCCCAACACACCCCATATAAGACAATACATTCCATTCTAAGCCATCACACCCCTATAATAAATACATTCCATTCTACCCAACACACCCATAAACAATAATCCATTCTAACCATCACACCCCTTATAATAAATACATTCCATTCACCCAACACACCCATAGACAATACATCCATTCTAACATCACACCCCTTATAATAAATACATTCCATTCTACCCCAACACACCCCATATAAGACAATACATTCCATTCTAAGCCATCACACCCCTTATAATAAATACATTCCATTCTACCCCAACACACCCCATATAAGACAATACATTCCATTCTAAGCCATCACACCCCTATAATAAATACATTCCATTCCACCCCAACACACCCCATATAAGACAATACATTCCATTCTAAGCCATCACACCCCTTATAATAAATACATTCCATTCACCCCAACACACCCCATATAAGACAATACATTCCATTCTAAGCCATCACACCCCTTATAATAAATACATTCCATTCCACCCCAACACACCCCATATAAGACAATACATTCCATTCTAAGCCATCACACCCCTTATAATAAATACATTCCATTCTACCCCAACACACCCCATATAAGACAATACATTCCATTCTAAGCCATCACACCCCTTATAATAAATACATTCCATTCACCCCAACACACCCCATATAAGACAATACATTCCATTCTAAGCCATCACACCCCTTATAATAAATACATTCCATTCCACCCCAACACACCCCATATAAGACAATACATTCCATTCTAAGCATCATCACACCCCTTATAATAAATACATTCCATTCTACCCCAACACACCCCATATAAGACAATACATTCCATTCTAAGCCATCACACCCCATATAATAAATACATTCCATTCCACCCCAACACACCCCATATAAGACAATACATTCCATTCTAAGCCATCACACCCCATATAATAAATACATTCCATTCCACCCCAACACACCCCATATAAGACAATACATTCCATTCTAAGCCATCACACCCCTTATAATAAATACATTCCATTCTACCCCAACACACCCCATATAAGACAATACATTCCATTCTAAGCCATCACACCCCTTATAATAAATACATTCCATTCCACCCCAACACACCCCATATAAGACAATACATTCCATTCTAAGTCATCACACCCCTTATAATAAATACATTCCATTCTAACCCCAAACACCCCATAAAGACAATACATTCCATTCTAAGCCATCACACCCCTTATAATAAATACATTCCATTCTACCCCAACACACCCCATATAAGACAATACATTCCATTCTAAGCCATCACACCCCATATAGTAAATACATTCCATTCCACCCCAACACACCCCATATAAGACAATACATTCCATTCTAAGCCATCACACCCCTTATAATAAATACATTCCATTCTACCCCAACACACCCCATATAAGACAATACATTCCATTCTAAGCCATCACACCCCATATAATAAATATACATTCCATTCCACCCCAACACACCCCATATAAGACAATACATTCCATTCTAAGCCATCACACCCCATATAATAAATACATTCCATTCCACCCCAACACACCCCATATAAGACAATACATTCTATTCTAAGCCATCACACCCTTATAATAAATACATTCCATTCCACCCCAACACACCCCATATAAGACAATACATTCCATTCTAAGCCATCACACCCCTTATAAATAATACATTCCATTCTACCCCAACACACCCCATATAAGACAATACATTCCATTCTAAGCCATCACACCCCATATAAGACAATACATTCCATTCTAAGCCATCACACCCCATATAAGACAATACATTCCATTCTAAGCCATCACACCCCTTATAATAAATACATTCCATTCCACCCCAACACACCCCATATAAGACAATACATTCCATTCTAAGCCATCACACCCCTTATAATAAATACATTCCATTCCACCCCAACACACCCCATATAAGACAATACATTCCATTCTAAGCCATCACACCCCTTATAATAAATACATTCCATTCCACCCCAACACACCCCATATAAGACAATACATTCCATTCTAAGCCATCACACCCCATATAATAAATACATTCCATTCCACCCCAACACACCCCATATAAGACAATACATTCCATTCTAAGCCATCACACCCCTTATAATAAATACATTCCATTCCACCCCAACACACCCCATATAAGACAATACATTCCATTCTAAGTCATCACACCCCTTATAATAAATACATTCCATTCTACCCCAACACACCCCATATAAGACAATACATTCCATTCTAAGCCATCACACCCCTTATAATAAATACATTCCATTCTACCCCAACACACCCCATATAAGACAATACATTCCATTCTAAGCCATCACACCCCATATAATAAATACATTCCATTCCACCCAACAACCAACAACCCATATAAGACAATACATTCCATTCTAAGCCACACACCCCATATAAAAATACATTCCATTCACACCCCCATAATCACACCCCATATAAGACAATACATTCTATTCTAAGCCATCACACCCCTTATAATAAATACATTCCATTCCACCCCAACACACCCCATATAAGACAATACATTCCATTCTAAGCCATCACACCCCTTATAATAAATACATTCCATTCTACCCCAACACACCCCATATAAGACAATACATTCCATTCTAAGCCATCACACCCCATATAAGACAATACATTCCATTCTAAGCCATCACACCCCATATAAGACAATACATTCCATTCTAAGCCATCACACCCCTTATAATAAATACATTCCATTCCACCCCAACACACCCCATATAAGACAATACATTCCATTCTAAGCCATCACACCCCTTATAATAAATACATTCCATTCCACCCCAACACACCCCATATAAGACAATACATTCCATTCTAAGCCATCACACCCCTTATAATAAATACATTCCATTCCACCCCAACACACCCCATATAAGACAATACATTCCATTCTAAGCCATCACACCCCATATAATAAATACATTCCATTCCACCCCAACACACCCCATATAAGACAATACATTCCATTCTAAGCCATCACACCCCTTATAATAAATACATTCCATTCCACCCCAACACACCCCATATAAGACAATACATTCCATTCTAAGTCATCACACCCCTTATAATAAATACATTCCATTCTACCCCAACACACCCCATATAAGACAATACATTCCATTCTAAGCCATCACACCCCTTATAATAAATACATTCCATTCTACCCCAACACACCCCATATAAGACAATACATTCCATTCTAAGCCATCACACCCCATATAATAAATACATTCCATTCCACCCAACACACCCCATATAAGACAATACATTCCATTCTAAGCCATCACACCCCTTATAATAAATACATTCCATTCTACCCCAACACACCCCATATAAGACAATACATTCCATTCTAAGCCATCACACCCCATATAATAAATACATTCCATTCCACCCCAACACACCCCATATAAGACAATACATTCCATTCTAAGCCATCACACCCCATATAATAAATACATTCCATTCCACCCCAACACACCCATATAAGACAATACATTCCATTCTAAGCCATCACACCCCTTATAATAAATACATTCCATTCCACCCCAACACACCCCATATAAGACAATACATTCCATTCTAAGCCATCACACCCCTTATAATAAATACATTCCATTCCACCCCAACACACCCCATATAAGACAATACATTCTATTCTAAGCCATCACACCCCTTATAATAAATACATTCCATTCCACCCCAACACACCCTCACGTTTTACCATACCAATTTCACGCACTTGTGCTATATCTAGTGTCAATTCTGTGACAGTTCACAGCCACACAACCACCACAAGAAGTTCCTTCTGCTCCACAAATCACACAGAAGTGTCTGTCTGTCTGTCTGTCTGTCTGTCTGTCCCACTTCTATCAAAGAGCAGGCAAGAAAATTGCTCTCACGGCGGGTTGCAGTGCAGAACACGTGCCTGGCGCCGCGCAGCCCAACACAAGACAAACCTGACAACTGCCATCTGTCAATTAGACATTTCATTTAAAATGCGAGCCATTTTGAACTTCGGACAGTTGTCGAGACTGAAGTAGCTACTGCAGCATGGGAATATCTCACTGCCATCTTCTGGTCCTATCCTTAAGGATCACCAACCAATCACATGCCTGCATAATAACATGAAATGCTGCTAGATGATAATTGTATGGATTTACAACACTTTTTGCATTTGTTTGCACAATTGTGATAACTGCTTTATTATTATTATTATTATTATTAGTCAGCTGTAATAATTTATTACATTATTTTAAGGTGTTCTTATTAATTATCTAAGCAAGTTATTGTTTGTTTATTTGTTTTGGTTGTGTTTGTTTTATTTTTGTTTTGTATATTGTCCGTTGTTATTTGTGTTTGTATGTTGTGCTGTTTGTGTAATTGGCCTTCTGGCTGTTGATTTATGTCTGTATGTTGTGCTGTTTGTGTAATTGGCCTTCTGGCTGTTGATTCGGCACATTAATAAACTAGAATTGAATTGAATTGAATTGAATTATTATTATTATTATTATTATTATTATTGTTACTGAGTTCAGTTCCTTTCAGTGCTCGCGGCTGTGTACCGATTAACCCCAGTCTGTCACAGTGCTACGCCCTGCGCCATTAAATCACGTATGTTATTTACAAGTACTGTATTTTGTCATATAAAGCACTGGCATTTAACTCCGTGCAAGCACCTACCTAGCTGTACAACTAACTTTGTCAGCACATTCAGTATGCTTCTTCCTTCCTATTTAAACATTCTTGTTTAAAAATTCCTTCTACCAATTTATAGTTTCTAAACAAATCGACAATTTGTACTTGACATCGTCTTCACACAAATATGCAGGCATCTCACTTTATCTCTTTTCTTCCTAATTCCTTTCAAAACCCACACTCCTGCTAGCAACCACCCTATACTTTTTTTCCATTGGCTCGACAGCCCCTTGAGGGCCTAGGCCTCCTCATTATCGAGGCTTCACGATCACACTCAGACACACCACACTTGGTAGGACTCCCTTAGACGACTGATCGGCCCATAGCAGAGACCTCTACCTGACAACACACAACAATCACAACAGACAGACATCCATTCCCCCGGCGGGATTCGAACCCGCAATCCCAGAAAGCGAGCGGCTGCAGACCCACGCCTTATACCGCGCGGCCACTGGGATCGGAAACCACCCTATACTTACAGACGCATATAATGTTAAATATATTGTCACAATTACACCAACAGTTACTAACCTGAAGAAGGGAGTAAATACAACTGCCGAAACGTCATGTATATCAGACATTTGACAAACTCAACCTAACTGGCCTATTGGTATAGAGTGAACAGTAGACAATGATGTCACAGCCTGTTAAGGAGTCTCATACATTTCGTAGAGTGAATGACACAGTGCACTTAGTGTGATTGCATATCGGTCGGTGTCATTCTGCGAAAAGTTATGAAGATTCAAAGAGCAGAAGGTTGGGTTGTGCCACAACCTCTTTTATAGTTCATATTTTCATCAACAGATGTCAGGTTTATTGGTTCTCTTAATGCAAACGAACGAGTTCGCAACCGCAGACAAGACTCGCCTCGCTATTGTGTACATTAATTAACTTGAGGCTCCTTACCAATGTGGATCCGCTGTTCGTCGTCATCCAGTTCTGTTTGTTCCCCTCTCCGTTACAAGGCAGTGCAGCACGAAAGAAATCTAGCGCCTTCAGCCTCTGCACTCGGCGTTTTGAATGTTCAGCGCATAGAGACACCGTTTCGTCGAAAGGTTATACAGAGTGCATCAGAAATGTCCCGGGTTCAAACCTCGACCCAGAGATGTTATCGTAACAGGCCTTCGTCATTTTCCTCAGTCCCCCCAGACGTGTGCTGAGATAGTAGCTAAATTTAGGCCATAACAGTTTCCTGTCACGCCCTTTCCAATTTATTGTTAACACTAATCATCCAGTTATTAGGCACTGTGTAGTACGGGCTGCGAGTAGGGATAGCTCAGTCGATATAGTGACTAGACTACTTACTGGAGCACGAGATTTGTCTGCTCCCTGAAGTCCCAGACCCACTCTGCACCCTCCTCTATTCAATAAACACTGGGGTTTCTTTCACTTGGGGTAAAGTTGTTGGGGCGTGAAGATGATCACTCGCTTCCATCTAGTTCCGAGGTTAAGAATGTATGGATATATATCTCCAATCCCTCCATATGCCTTCACAGCTTGTACAGGCACAAGTGTACAATTTGCCTTTATACTACGTACTACTCAAAGCTTCACTGAATAAATTCTCAATATATATGAATACATAAATAAAATAAAAACTCTACAAATAAATAAAATCCACTAATGTAAACTTCGTGTTTCACGGCACCATCCCTATTACGCGTTCATATTATGTTCATCACAACAAACCCTGATAATGTTTGTAATATGACCTGTGTCGTTCACTGAGCATTTCCCGACGTTTCGACGGAAATATTGCCTTCGTCTTCCTTGGACCGCTTGACCCGGAAGACGAAGGCAGTACGATCCTTCCTAGCAAAATATTTACCCAACTACACGGCGTCACATCCCAGAAGGCCTAACTGAATGTTCATAACACCGCTGTGAGAACCTCAAATACCGACTCGCTACGGGCTGGACGGTCCGGGGATCGAATCCCGGTGAGGCGAGTTTTTAGCACCCGTCCAGACCGGCCCCTGGGGCCCACCCAGCCTCCTGTACAATGGGTACCGGGTCTCTTTCCCGGGGGTAAAGCGGCCGGGGCGTGGAGTTGACCACCCATCCCCATCTAGCGCCGAGGTTAAAGAAAGAGTAGAGCTATACCTCTACTCCCCCTCTGGGCCTTCCTGGCCTGTTACAGGGAGACCTTTACCTTTACTTTACCTTGTACAATTGTACTCCTATTACAGCGAGTTGTTACGAACAGGAGCAGAGAATGACAGTGAATTAAATAGGGAAAAATATGCTTGATTAGGTATTGTAGTTAAAGGTAAAGGTCTCCCTGTAACACGCCATGCAGGCACAGAGGGGGCGTAGAGGTATAGCTCTACTCATTCCGAACCTCGGCGCTAGACAGATGTCAGTGGCCGACGCCACGTCGCGGTCGCTTTACCCGCTCTAGTACCCATTGAACAGGAGACTGGGTAGGCCCCAGGGTCGGTCTGGACGGGTGTGGAGAGAAGAAAATCGTTTGCCCCCACCGGGGTTCGAACCCCACACTGTCCAGAACGTGGGCAGTCGCAGTACCGACTGCGTTACGCCGGCAACGTCGGTATTGCAGTTGCACTGTTAAACTAAGAATTACGGCCATTGAAACCTGACCCTAGGGTCAGTGAACTGGCCGTAGGCCTTCATGTTGCGCTGCAATGTTTTTAGTTTGTACAGTGGCGAGATTTACTGCGCTTTGTAGACGCGACGGCAGGTTCCGATGGCCGGATATTAAATGCTAATGACCACTTCCGGCCGTGAGTGAGTTGGCGAAGGCTGATATTGTTATGGGAAAACCGATGAAATTTTCATGTATGAGGAAGCCGAAAGAGGTTTATGCAGGGCTCAGAGCAGAGGAGATGGCGAGCGAGTCAAAAGGTCGTCAGCAAACAGTCAGTTGTTTTTGATGTGCATTTGAAACTTGAGTGCTTGAAACGAAGTATACAAAAGGGAGGGAGGGGGTGTACAGTGCTGTGCAAATAAATGAGACCTTAAGTATTGGATCGCAATGTTCACAGTCATGACGCAATTTCTGCTTCTGACTGTACCTCAGATTCACTTCGGAAACACAAACACTGTTGTCTTCTTGTCGGAAGGTCCTGGGTTACAGTCTCGATTGACACCGGCTATACCGACTGGGTTGATCGTGGTTCGTCTCAGTCACCCAAGCCTCAAATTAATTCTCGAACCTAAAATTAATCTATGAGTGGCAGTCACAAAATGAGTTTACAATAGATACATTTTTGGTTCTGGTTGGTCGGGGTAGCTCAGTCGTTATAGCGACTCGCTACGAGCTGGAACGTCCGGGGATCGAATCCCGGTGGAGGCGAGATTTTCAGCACCCGTCCAGACCTGCCCTGGGGCCTACCCAGCCTCCTGTACAATGGGTACCGGGTCATTCCCGGGGTAAAGCGGCCGGGGCGTGGCGTTGACCACCACCCCCATCTAGCGTCGAGTTTAAAGAAAGAGTAAGCTATACCTCTACTCCCCCTGTGGCCTTCGTGGCCTGTTTAGGGTGACCTTTACCTTTAGCTTACATTTTCGGTTCTGTATTTTCTGCTGCATTACGGGTTTAATTGCATCGCCATCCCACTAACTTCGCGCTCGGTTCGCGTGGTGGTGATAACCGTGGGACGAGCTTTGCCATTCCCTGTTGATATCTGCCCGTGTCACAACTGTGTCCATCTCGCTATCATCTTTAAATTTCTGGACGCCAAGATTTTGCTTCGGCAATCGAAACAACTGAGCATCACTCGGCGACAAATACCTCTGATATAATCACAGTTAGGGCGGGTACTTTGGTTACGAAATTACAGCGCCAATAAACTGTTTTCAGACCAGCCTTCGTAAATGTTATTCCGCACTTCAGATTCTACCTCACAGAAAACACAGTCCATGTTCATTACAAAGACCAATCATCAGTTAATATTCTTTAGAGAAATCACTGATTTTTTTGAGAGAATTATAAATACGCTGTCTGGGCAAAACGCGAAGATTTTGAACGTCGAAGCAAGCAGCTGTGTGCTCTGAGTGGCACATCATGTTACTGAAGTGTGGACACACCCACGAACAGCCTGATCGCACTAAAATGTGTGTTGTAGCAGCCCAGCCTTTTCACCTTCCCTTACAAAGCAAACATGCTTCATCTCATGTCGTAATTTCATGCCCCATCCTCCCACCGTGTGACGTCACAGGCCGCAAGAACGCTCAGTTGTGTAGCAGAATGTATCCTGCAGCAAAATGGTTGGCGCTGTGACAGACAAAACACAGTCTGGCGTGGCGCGAATTGTATTTCCTGATTAAAACTAGTTACATTTGCAAACAGATAGGAACGGCAGGTTCCCAGTTTGACCGTCTAAAGTTTAGCGGTAAATATACGTACCACCTTCCGCAACTTTAAAAGCGCTGTCGAAAGAATGATGTGCAAACTAATGAAAGATTATTCCGCCTAAACAATATTAAGCGGTTGGTCTTGCTTACATGCACACTGTGTTCTTTGTGAGGTAGGACTTGAGCCTGTATCAGTCTGAGGCTGTCCGTCACGTTACGTGTATACAGTTACATAAATAACACTACGTGTTCCGTCTGGTGGGCCGGGATAGCTCAGAGAGTATAGTGACTCGCTACGGACTGGACGGTCTGGGGATCGTGCCGATCCCAGTGGCCGTGCGGTCTAAGGCGTGGGTCTTCGGCCGCTCGCTTACTAGGATCGTGGGTTCGAATTCCATCCGGGGCATGGATGTTTGTGTTGTGTTGTAAAAAGACGGTTGTGGACCGTAAGTGACATGAAAGGACGGAAAAAAAAGGATTAATACAGAACAAAAATGGATCAAAGGGAAAACCCAGGAATTAGTTAAAAAAAAAAAATCCTGGCGGGGACGAGATTTTCAGCACCCGTCCAGACCGGCCCTGGGGCCTACCCAGCCTCATGTACAACGGGTACTGGGTCACCCCGGGGGTAAAGCGGCCGGGGCGTGGCGTTCACCACCCACCCCCATCTAGTGCCGATGTTAAGGAAAGAGTAGAGCTATACCTCTACTCCCCCTCTGGGCCTTCATGGCCTGTTATAGGGAGACCTTTACCTTTACGCATTCCGTCTGACGCAACCCGTATTTATTACTATTTTTTCAAACACTACATGTTTCGATCAAGCCGATCATCAGGTGTCTGTTTGTACAAAAACTTAAAACTCAAACACCTGATTATGATCGGCTTGATCGAAACATGTAGTGTTAGAAAAAATAGTAATAAATGAAGGTTGTGTCAGACGGAGTACGTAGTGTTATTTGTGTAAACCCTTATCGACAACGTAGACAGATGACGAAGGGTAAATGTGACAGGTGTATCTCCCAGTACTTCAGTTTCCCCTGTCAGTATCATTCCACCAATGCTCCATACTCATTCATACATCTACCACCAACGCTGTATAATGTTTCTCTCCCAGTACTTCAGTTTTCCCCTGTCAGTATCATTCCACCAATGCTCCATACTCATTCATACATCTACCACCAACGCTGTATAATGTTTCTCTCCCAGTACTTCAGTTTTCCCCTGTCAGTATCATTCCACCAATGCTCCATACTCATTCATACATCTACCACCAACGCTGTATAATGTTTCTCTCCCAGTACTTCAGTTTCCCCTGTCAGTATCATTCCACCAATGCTCCATACTCATTCATAATCTACCACCAACGCTGTATAATGTTTCTCTCCCAGTACTTCAGTTTCCCCTGTCAGTATCATTCCACCAATGCTCCACACTCATCTTCACCTATCACCGACGCTGTACAGAGCGGTCCAATAGTCAATTAACCCTATTTTTGTACATTAATTGACTTTTGGGCCATACTGTATTCATTCATTCTGCAGTCTGTCTTACGACAGGTCCGTAGCCTTTTCAAAAGCGAGTTCTCCACAGGGTGCGATCTACTGCTTCCTCTTTGAATTTCCAGTATCTTCTCTTTTCTTTAACGTCATCCAGTAGCTGCTTACGTCTTCTCCCTCGTCTTCCCGTCATTTCTATCCTTCCTTCTAACTTTCCTTCAATCACGTGTTTTACTATACTGTATAATGTTAGCAATTGACAGCGCGTCGTTAAACAAAACGCTTACAAACTTATGAAACAACTGTACAGTTTAGAACGCGCGCCGTTCTGTTATCAGCCTGTTGATATTACCGCTGAACACGGAACTTGCACCGTGAATTCGATTTGTAATTCCTTTTGACTTTTCTGCCACGGCATGTGAGTGCGGGTGTGACGGGGGTTGCGGGGGCGCGAGGGTTAGCAAATCAGGCATCAGACTGTCTGTCAGTGCTCCCCATAAATCAATGGCAAAATATTAAATGTCGCGACATTTCACAGCAAAGCGGTGGTGGTGACGACGTGTCTGCAGATCCTGATATCGCGTCCTGTGTGCAGGAGCCAAACACATTCTTCATTACGTTATTGCGTGCTGATGGTAGGAAGTCACGCGTGCACGAAGTCACGTCGGGGAATTTTGTACATGTCATGTTTACGTATTTAGATTTATGACCAAGTGATTGCTGTACGGATTGTGGAGACTGTGATTGAGAGTGGCGCTGTGATTGAGAGTGGCGCTGTGATTGGAGGCGCTGTGATTGGAGGCGTGGATGAGAGTGGCGCTGTGATTGAGAGTGGCGCTGTGATTGAGAGTGGCGCTGTGATTGAGAGTGGCGCTGTGATTGAGAGTGGCGCTGTGATTGAGAGTGGCGCTGTGATTGAGAGTGGCGCTGTGATTGAGAGTGGCGCTGTGATTGAGAGTGGCGCTGTGATTGAGAGTGGCGCACACGTACAAGGAGAAACAAAAAGATTACACCGGGCGCTGTGAGGGTCGATGGATTGACTTCTGAATTAAAAGCGCGTCAGCTTATCTGTGCTATATAATTTACAAGCAGAATTACCAGTTCTTCGTCCGGGTCATGGTTGGTTTCCTTGCCAATATCATCATATACAGTAGCCAAAAATTTAAAGACGAGAGAACAATGAAATTAAATTGAATTTTGCTTATGTAATTATATACTAATTAAGATGACGATTAACAATCGCACCTAAACATTTCTACCGCGATACTGGCACATCGCTCTAACAGCTGTGGCTACCGTACATATTGGTAATGTTGTGGACTGATATAGTGACAATGAGGATTCGAATTTTATACAATAACTCTACCGCAATTCAGGCACTGGCAAGCAAAGTGGTCACTACTACACATGCAGCTGGCTTGTCTCCAATCATTCACCCCACCATTCAGCACACATTTTGTCCGCAAGGTGTATTTACGTGTTAGGATGTTTCTCACAACAAAAAGGGAACTTTTCCCAGGCAAAAACCCAAAGACCGAAATCTTCAGTAATATTTCGCTGTCATTGGATAAATCGCTGCCGACGTTTTGGAAGATCGTACTGCGTTTATCTTCAGAGCCAAGCAGTCTTTCTTGGTCTGCTTGACCGTAAATATAAAGACACTCTGATCCTTCGAAACGTAGGCAAACATTCACCAAACGACACAGCTTATCATCCCAGAAGACTGCATCATCCCCCAATATCGCTGCTGCGAGAAACGTCTCGCATTCTACTTCAGTGTTTTTGCTGCCAGGTTAAAACTGAACTTTTGTATTTCATCACTCAGATAAAGGTCCTGCTTGGTAATAGCTATCTGAACACCAGGTGATCTGAACATGCCACGGTTTCTCGCTATACAGTGTGGCGCAAAAGCTACTAGACAATTGACGTTTAGCAAAAGAAAGGCCTACTTTTATAGTCTGTATGAGACTGTACATGCCAGCTCTCCAGGAAGACTTACAAAATGTGTCAATGTTGAAAGAATACACTTTGGACATTTTTTTTCCCAATGTCTCGAGAGCCCCTTGGGGGCCTAGGCCGCCTCATTTTTCGAGGCTTCACGATCACACACTTTTTAGACACACCACATTCGGTAGGACTCCTCTGGACGAGTGATCAGCCCGACGCAGAGACCTCTACCTGACAACACACAACCTCACAACAGACAGACATCCATGCTCCCGGTGGGATTCGAACCCACAATCCCAGTAAGCGAGCGGCCGTAGACCCACGCCTTAGACCGCACGGCCACTGGGATCGGCTACACTTTGGACATAGCCTATAAAATAGTCAATAAGTGTTGTGTTTTGTCAGTAAATGTTAATAAACATGCTGCCTCTAGTGCCAAGTAGCTTATGCGCCACTCTGTGTCACATGCCTGCCCTATATCTGTCAGCACTTGCTTCTCAAATCCAAACACTTCCGTCAGCCCTTTGTTCGCAAACAGCGCATGACCACATTTCATTACCCGCTATTCGCTATTGCAGACGCCTGCCTTTATATCATTGTCGCAAAGGTAAATTAAAGTGTAGAGCGTAGCCTAAGACTAGAAAGTGGAAGTGCCAACACCGTCACCAGAACGCCAGCTAATTATCTTCACCTACAAGTGTAAATCGATACGATAGAAAGTTTAGAGACAAAGTTGGATCGTAAAGTGAGGTTAGAGGCGACTATACTGTTCGTCGTGCAGGACCGGCTCCAACTTGCCGAACTTTAAAATTACATGTAACTAGCTGGAAATTAAAAGTAGTCTAGCAACTTCTAGTTTAAAGCGCAAGTACTATTACAGGCACGTGGGGTTTGGATTTTGAGAATCCATAATAAATATAGATTTATACAGGGCATACACAAAAGAATGGTGCGGTTTTAATAGTGTTCTCTATTAAAACCGCACCATTCGTTTGTGTATGCCCTGTATTTAAGAGCTTATTTAAATGTTAGATGTCCCTCGTATTGCCTTTAGAAAGTTTTAGCTGTTTAAAACACCAACAAAATGCACTGCACTATCAATTTTACTATTTATTCATCAACCCCTACATATGTTTCGGTCTTATATAAGGTCATCTTCAGGGGGTTCATAAACTACGTTCATTTTACATCCAATGTTACGTCTGCCATTATAACTAGTCCAATCTCTTTGTATATAAGTTACATTCACAAAGTCAGAATTTAAAGTATACAGGGCATACACAAAAGAATGGTGCGGTTTTAATAGTGAACACTATTAAACCCGCACCATTCTTTTGTGTATGCCCTGTATATAAAAACACAGAATGTAAATTATTGTTAAGTCACCAACTGAATGCACTATTTGTTGTAAAAAATACAACACAGTGAAGCTAGTGATTTAGCATTTATACAATGACCAATGTATAGACGTGTTTTTATACAAGAAAGTTTTCTGACACCCCTGAGGATGGCTTCGTGAGGAAGCCGAAACATATGTAGGGTGTTTACCAAAATATTTTAAAAACCATATAGTGTTTTTTTAAATAAATAGTGCATTCATTTGGTGACTTAACAATAATTGTGAAAAATGCGCGGTGATTATAGAATAAAGTACAGAGTACAAAAACCTGAAAAATTCGTCAAAATCCGTGTTAAAATAATAAAATGAAACAGAGTGGATTATTATGTTAATATGTTATTATGTTATTATGTTATTATGTTATGTTATTATGTTATTATGTTATGTTGTTATGTTATTATGTTATTATGTTATGTTATTATGTTATTATGTTATTATGTTATGTTATTATGTTATTGTTATGTTATAATGTTATGTTATTATGTTATGTTATTATGTTATTTCATCACCTTTGGCTGTTTTTGTTCTTGGTTTTGTATATTTTGATAGTCATTTAGTAATTGTGTCTTGCTCTTTATGTCGTCTGTGTCTCGTGCTGCTGTGTGCACTGCCTGGCTATCTTTGTGGTTAGTTAGATGATTAATAAACGATAGAAAACCATCCAGTATTACTGTAGGCGCTTGGCAGAAAGTTTTTATAATAAGTGTACCGACCACCCAAATCCGTTGGTACGGTCAATTGGAAGATACACACTTCAGGAGCTGCACATGTCGTACAGGATGTACAAACACAAACGCCCCAAGCATTGTCTGCTGTAGCAGATCTGAAAGGATGGTAGTGTTTTTTTATATGCTTTCACCTTTTTCACTACTAAAACGACCGTTCAAGTAATTGGATCCTAGGTCTAAAGGAGGGGCTTGACCTCTCATGTGATGGGACTGCAGCTGGTTTAGTGGTACAGATGATATTGTCAAATTGTATTACACAGTGAATAGAATTAATAAAGCTCTTTTAATAAATAAATAATAATAAACGATACAAATTAAAGTGAAGTGCATTTCGTTGGTGTTTTAAGCAGCGAATTGTAAAAAATGCCCGGTGAGAGTAACATACAAAAACAGTTTTAGCTGTTGTATATTGTGAAACTGAGGACAAAGCAGCAAATTCCGTACAGGAAGTTCCTGAACCGTTTAAAGACAGCCAGAATCAGGTACGATACGGCACATTGGTTTCGAGCCGCGTTTGGGGTCCCATGACATATGTTTTTCTGTTTGTGAATATTACAGTCTTACTCTCTTGTTGGGCTCTCTCTCACGACACACATAGGCTCTCCTTTGTCAAGAGTCACAGTTGTTGTTGTCTGCAGCACACATTTATGTGTGTACACGTGCAGTCAGTAAAGTGTCTCAAAGCCACACGCACTGCGTGCATGACTTCCGTCAGTGTAGCCCTTGTGCAGCGGTTCGCTCTTTGACTTGAGTTTTGCTCTATCGGCGGTTTAGTCAACTGAACGTTCAGAAGCCTGACCGCCGCCAACTTCAAGCCTTTATATTTCCTGAGTTGGGGCTTCGCCTTTTCCTTTGATGCAAAAATTTTCATTCTCATGACATTTTGTATGACTTCGTCTTGCTGCCTGAATAATTTCGTGGTAAAATCACACACGTAGGAAACGTTGAAACCTCAGGTAATTTGTGCGTTGGTGTGCGTTGGGAAGTTATCGGCCGTGCGGACAGCAGGTGGAACTTGAAGAGACGACTGTCTGCGGCAAATTGACAGACGTATTAGACCACGTTTAACCTGAATTATATTTAAACATTCAGCTCGTACCGCGCAGTAAACACACTCCGTCTCAGTTATACAAATCAGTCAGTTAATGTTGTACAGTGAAATAATCGCTGTTTGTTCTGAGATCCACACAAAACACATAAATACAGTCCGTACCGCGCAGTAAACACACTCCGTCTCAGTTATACAAACCATTCAGTTAATGATGTACAGTGAAATAATCGCTGTTTGTTCTGAGATCCACACAAAACACATAAACACAGTCCGTACCGCGCAGTAAACACACTCCGTCTCAGTTATACAAACCATTCAGTTAATGATGTACAGTGAAATAATCGCTGTTTGTTCTGAGATCCACACAAAACACATAAACACAGTCCGTACCGCGCAGTAAACACACTCCGTCTCAGTTATACAAACCAGTCAGTTAATGTTGTACAGTGAAATAATCGTTGTTTGTTCTGAGATCCACACAAAACACATAAATACAGTCCGTACCGCGCAGTAAACACACTCCGTCTCAGTTATACAAACCAGTCAGTTAATGTTGTACAGTGAAATAATCGCTGTTTGTTCTGAGATCCACACAAAAGACATAAATACAGTCCGTACCGCGCAGTAAACACACTCTGTCTCAGTTATACAAACCAGTCAGTTAATGCTGTACAGTGAAATAATCGCTGTTTGTTCTGAGATCCACACAAAACACATAAATACAGTCCGTACCGCGCAGTAAACACACTCTGTCTCAGTTATACAAACCAGTCAGTTAATGCTGTACAGTGAAATAATCGCTGTTTGTTCTGAGATCCACACAAAACACATAAACACAGTCCGTACCGCGCAGTAAACACACTCCGTCTCAGTTATACAAACCAGTCAGTTAATGTTGTACAGTGAAATAATCGTTGTTTGTTCTGAGATCCACACAAAACACATAAATACAGTCCGTACCGCGCAGTAAACACACTCCGTCTCAGTTATACAAACCAGTCAGTTAATGTTGTACAGTGAAATAATCGCTGTTTGTTCTGAGATCCACACAAAACACATAAATACAGTCCGTACCGCGCAGTAAACACACTCTGTCTCAGTTATACAAACCAGTCAGTTAACGCTGTACAGTGAAATAATCGCTGTTTGTTCTGAGATCCACACAAAACACATAAATACAGTCCGTACCGCGCAGTAAACACACTCTGTCTCAGTTATACAAACCAGTCAGTTAATGCTGTACAGTGAAATAATCGCTGTTTGTTCTGAGATCCACACAAAACACATAAATACAGTCCGTACCGCGCAGTAAACACACTCTGTCTCAGTTATACAAACCAGTCAGTTAATGCTGTACAGTGAAATAATCGCTGTTTGTTCTGATATCCACACAAAACACATAAATACAGTCCGTACCGCGCAGTAAACACACTCTGTCTCAGTTATACAAACCAATCAGTTAATGCTGTACAGTGAAATAATCGCTGTTTGTTCTGAGATCCACACAAAACACATAAATACAGTCCGTACCGCGCAGTAAACACACTCCGTCTCAGTTACACAAACCAGTCAGTTAATGTTGTACAGTGAAATAATCGCTGTTTGTTCTGAGATCCACACAAAACACATAAATACAGTCCGTACCGCGCAGTAAACACACTCCGTCTCAGTTACACAAACCAGTCAGTTAATGTTGTACAGTGAAATAATCGCTGTTTGTTCTGAGATCCACACAAAACACATAAATACAGTCCGTACCGCGCAGTAAACACACTCCGTCTCAGTTACACAAACCAGTCAGTTAATGTTGTACAGTGAAATAATCGCTGTTTGTTCTGAGATCCACACAAAACACATAAATACAGTCCGTACCGCGCAGTAAACACACTCCGTCTCAGTTACACAAACCAGTCAGTTAATGTTGTACAGTGAAATAATCGCTGTTTGTTCTGAGATCCACACAAAACACATAAATACAGTCCGTACCGCGCAGTAAACACACTCCGTCTCAGTTACACAAACCAGTCAGTTAATGTTGTACAGTGAAATAATCGCTGTTTGTTCTGAGATCCACACAAAACACATAAATACAGTCCGTACCGCGCAGTAAACACACTCTGTCTCAGTTATACAAACCAGTCAGTTAATGCTGTACAGTGAAATAATCGCTGTTTGTTCTGAGATCCACACAAAACACATAAACACAGTCCGTACCGCGCAGTAAACACACTCCGTCTCAGTTATACAAACCAGTCAGTTAATGTTGTACAGTGAAATAATCGTTGTTTGTTCTGAGATCCACACAAAACACATAAATACAGTCCGTACCGCGCAGTAAACACACTCCGTCTCAGTTATACAAACCAGTCAGTTAATGTTGTACAGTGAAATAATCGCTGTTTGTTCTGAGATCCACACAAAACACATAAATACAGTCCGTACCGCGCAGTAAACACACTCTGTCTCAGTTATACAAACCAGTCAGTTAACGCTGTACAGTGAAATAATCGCTGTTTGTTCTGAGATCCACACAAAACACATAAATACAGTCCGTACCGCGCAGTAAACACACTCTGTCTCAGTTATACAAACCAGTCAGTTAATGCTGTACAGTGAAATAATCGCTGTTTGTTCTGAGATCCCACAAAACACATAAATACAGTCCGTACCGCGCAGTAAACACACTCTGTCTCAGTTATACAAACCAGTCAGTTAATGCTGTACAGTGAAATAATCGCTGTTTGTTCTGAGATCCACACAAAACACATAAATACAGTCCGTACCGCGCAGTAAACACACTCTGTCTCAGTTATACAAACCAATCAGTTAATGCTGTACAGTGAAATAATCGCTGTTTGTTCTGAGATCCACACAAAACACATAAATACAGTCCGTACCGCGCAGTAAACACACTCCGTCTCAGTTACACAAACCAGTCAGTTAATGTTGTACAGTGAAATAATCGCTGTTTGTTCTGAGATCCACACAAAACACATAAATACAGTCCGTACCGCGCAGTAAACACACTCCGTCTCAGTTACACAAACCAGTCAGTTAATGTTGTACAGTGAAATAATCGCTGTTTGTTCTGAGATCCACACAAAACACATAAATACAGTCCGTACCGCGCAGTAAACACCTCCGTCTCAGTTACACAAACCAGTCAGTTAATGTTGTACAGTGAAATAATCGCTGTTTGTTCTGAGATCCACACAAAACACAGTGAAGAGAGATTTAGCATTTATACAATTACCAAATGTAATAGGACGTGTTTTTATACAAGAAAGTATTTCTGACAACCCCTGAAGAGGGCTTCGTGAGGGAAGCCGAACATGATTAGGGTTTTACCAAAATATTTTTTTAAAACCCATATAGTGTTTTTGTTTAAATAAATAGTGCATTCATCAGTTGGTGACTTAACAATAATTGAGAAAATGCGCGGTGATTATAGAATAAAAGTACAGAGTACAAAATACTTAAAATTCGTCCCCAAAATCCGTGTTAAATAGTTAAAATGAAACATATAAAAGTGCATTATTATGTTATATATGTTATTATTGTTTATTATGTTATTATGTTATTACGGTAATTAAGTTAATACGTTGTTCTGTTATTATGTATTAACTTATTATGTTATTCATGTTATATGTTATAATTTATTACTTTATTTGTTATTACGTTTATTATGTAATTCTGTTAATTATGTTATTAAGTCATTATGTTTATTATGTTATTATTTTTATTACGTATATTTAGTTTATTATGTTTATTATGTTCATTGCGGTTATATACGTTATTTAGTTTAATATGTATATGTTATGTTATAATGTTTATTATTTTATTATGTTATTAGGTTAATTACGTTTATTACGTTTATTACGTTTATTACGTTATTCACGTTATTACGGTTATTATGGTTATTATGGTATATGTGTTATGTATTATTATGTAATATTATGAATTATGTTTTAATTATGTTTATTATGTTTATTATGTTATTATTTATTACTTATTACGTTATTACGTTATTACGGTATTACGTTATTGATGTTATTATGTTATTATGTTATTATGTTCTTTCAATCACCTTTGGCTGTTTTGTTCTTGGTTTTGTATATTTTGATGTCATTCAGTAATTGTGTCAGTGCTATTATTATTTTTGTTTTTGTTTTCTATGTCGTCTGTGGCTCGTGCATGCAGTGTGCACGCCTGGCGAATCTTATGGTTCGTTAAGATGATCAATGAAACGATACAAGTTTAAATGTGAAAGTCATGTTTGTTGGTGTTTTAAACAGCGATTTGTAAGAAAGTGTACGTGAGACGAAATTTATAACAAACAGTTTTTAGCTGTGAATATTGTGAAACTGACGACAAAGCAGCAAATTCCTACAGGAAGTCCTGAAACCTGAACCTTTAAAGACAGCCAGAATCAGGTACGATATGCACATTTGGATCGAGCCCCGTTTGGGTCCCATGACATATTGTTTATTCTGTTTGTGAATATTACTGTCTTACTACTCTTGTATTGCGCTCCCTCTCACGACACACATAGGCTCGCCTTGTCAAAGTCTCAGTTGTTCTGCAGCACACATTTATGTGTGTACAACTGCCACAGTCAGTAAAGTGTCTCAAAGCCACACGCACTGCGTGCATGACTTCCGTCAGTTAGCCCTGTGCAGCGGTTCGCTCTTTGACTTAAGTTTTGCTTCTATCGGCGGTTTAGTCAACTGAAGTTCAGAAGCCTGACCGCCGCCAACTTCAAGCCTTTATATTTCCTGAGTTTGGGCTTCGCCCTTTTTCCTTTGATGCAAAAAATTTTCATTCTCATGACATTTTGTATGACTCGTCTTGCTGCCTGAATAATTTCGTGGTAAAATCACACACGTAGGAAACGTTGAAACCTCAGGTAATTTGTGCGTTGTGTGCGTTGGAAGTTATCGGCCGGCGGACAGCAGGTGGAACTTGAAGAGACGACTGTCTGCGGCAAATTGACAGACGTATTAGACCACGTATTAACCTGAATTATATTTAAACATTCAGCTCGTACCGCGCAGTAAACACACTCCGTCTCAGTTATACAAATCAGTCAGTTAATGTTGTACAGTGAAATAATCGCTGTTTGTTCTGAGATCCACACAAAACACATAAATACAGTCCGTACCGCGCAGTAAACACACTCCGTCTCAGTTATACAAACCAGTCAGTTAATGATGTACAGTGAAATAATCGCTGTTTGTTCTGAGATCCACACAAAACACATAAACTACAGTCCGTACCGCGCAGTAAACACACTCCGTCTCAGTTATACAAACCAGTTCAGTTAATGATGTACAGTGAAATAATCGCTGTTTGTTCTGAGATCCACACAAAACACATAAAACAGTCCGTACCGCGCAGTAAACACACTCCGTCTCAGTTATACAAACCAGTCAGTTAATGTTGTACAGTGAAATAATCGCTTGTTTGTTCTGAGATCCACACAAAACACATAAATACAGTCCGTACCGCGCAGTAAACACACTCGTCTCAGTTATACAAACCAGTCAGTTAATGTTGTACAGTGAAATAATCGCTGTTTGTTCTGAGATCCACACAAAAACATAAATACAGTCCGTACCGCGCAGTAAACACACTCTGTCTCAGTTATACAAACCAGTCAGTTAATGCTGTACAGTGAAATAATCGCTGTTTGTTCTGAGATCCACACAAAACACATAAATACAGTCCGTACCGCGCAGTAAACACACTCTGTCTCAGTTATACAAACCAGTCAGTTAATGCTGTACAGTGAAATAATCGCTGTTTGTTCTGAGATCCACAACAAAACACATAAACACAGTCCGTACCGCGCAGTAAACACACTCCGTCTCAGTTATACAAACCAGTCAGTTAATGTTGTACAGTGAAATAATCGTTGTTTGTTCTGAGATCCACACAAAACACATAAATACAGTCCGTACCGCGCAGTAAACACACTCCGTCTCAGTTATACAAACCAGTCAGTTAATGTTGTACAGTGAAATAATCGCTGTTTGTTCTGAGATCCACACAAAACACATAAATACAGTCCGTACCGCGCAGTAAACACACTCTGTCTCAGTTATACAAACCAGTCAGTTAACGCTGTACAGTGAAATAATCGCTGTTTGTTCTGAGATCCACACAAAACACATAAATACAGTCCGTACCGCGCAGTAAACACACTCTGTCTCAGTTATACAAACCAGTCAGTTAATGCTGTACAGTGAAATAATCGCTGTTTGTTCTGAGATCCACACAAAACACATAAATACAGTCCGTACCGCGCAGTAAACACACTCTGTCTCAGTTTATACAAACAGTCAGTTAAATGCTGTACAGTGAAATAATCGCTGTTTGTTCTGATATCCACACAAAACACATAAATACAGTCCGTACCGCGCAGTAAACACACTCTGTCTCAGTTTTTACAAACCATCAGTTAATGCTGTACAGTGAAATAATCGCTGTTTGTTCTGAGATCCACACAAAACACATAAATACAGTCCGTACCGCGCAGTAAACACACTCCGTCTCAGTTACACAAACCAGTCAGTTAATGTTGTACAGTGAAATAATCGCTGTTTGTTCTGAGATCCACAAAACACATAAATACAGTCCGTACCGCGCAGTAAACACACTCCGTCTCAGTTACACAAACAGTCAGTTAATGTTGTACAGTGAAATAATCGCTGTTTGTTCTGAGATCCACACAAAACACATAAATACAGTCCGTACCGCGCAGTAAACACACTCCGTCTCAGTTACACAAACCAGTCAGTTAATGTGTACAGTGAAATAATCGCTGTTTGTTCTGAGATCCACACAAAACACATAAATACAGTCCGTACCGCGCAGTAAACACACTCCGTCTCAGTTACACAAACCATCAGTTAATGTTGTACAGTGAAATAATCGCTGTTTGTTCTGAGATCCACACAAAACACATAAATACAGTCCGTACCGCGCAGTAAACACACTCCGTCTCAGTTACACAAACCAGTCAGTTAATGTTTGTACAGTGAAATAATCGCTGTTTGTTCTGAGATCCACACAAAACACATAAATACAGTCCGTACCGCGCAGTAAACACACTCTGTCTCAGTTATACAAACCAGTCAGTTAATGCTGTACAGTGAAATAATCGCTGTTTGTTCTGAGATCCACACAAAACACATAAACACAGTCCGTACCGCGCAGTAAACACACTCCGTCTCAGTTAACAAACCAGTCAGTTAATGTTGTACAGTGAAATAATCGCTGTTTGTTCTGAGATCCACACAAAACACATAAATACAGTCCGTACCGCGCAGTAAACACACTCCGTCTCAGTTATACAAACCAGTCAGTTAATGTGTACAGTGAAATAATCGCTGTTTGTTCTGAGATCCACACAAAACACATAAATACAGTCCGTACCGCGCAGTAAACACACTCCGTCTCAGTTATACAAACCAGTCAGTTAATGCTGTACCGTGAAATAATCGCTGTTTGTTCTGAGATCCACACAAAACACATAAATACAGTCCGTACCGCGCAGTAAACACACTCCGTCCTCAGTTATACAAACCAGTCAGTTAATGTTGTACAGTGAAATAATCGCTGTTTGTTCTGAGATCCACACAAAACACATAAATACAGTCCGTACCGCGCAGTAAACACACTCCGTCTCAGTTACACAAACCAGTCAGTTAATGTTGTACAGTGAAATAATCGCTGTTTGTTCTGAGATCCACACAAAACACATAAATACAGTCCGTTTCCGCGCAGTAAACACACTCCGTCTCAGTTACACAAACCAGTCAGTTAATGTTGTACAGTGAAATAATCGCTGTTTGTTCTGAGATCCACACAAAACACATAAATACAGTCCGTACCGCGCAGTAAACACACTCCGTCTCAGTTATCACAAACCAGTCAGTTAAGTGTGTACCGTGAAATAATCGCTGTTTGTTCTGAGATCCACACAAAACACATAAATACAGTCCGTACCGCGCAGTAAACACACTCCGTCTCAGTTATAACAAACCAGTCAGTTAATGCTGTACAGTGAAATAATCGCTGTTTGCTCTGAGATGCACACAAAACACATAAATACAGTCCGTACCGCGCAGTAAACACACTCCGTCTCAGTTACACAAACCAGTCAGTTAATGTTGTACAGTGAAATAATCGCTGTTTGTTCTGAGATCCACACACAAAACACATAAATACAGTCCGTACCGCGCAGTAAACACACTCCGTCTCAGTTACACAAACCAGTCAGTTAATGTTGTACAGTGAAATAATCGCTGTTTGTTCTGAGATGCACACAAAACACATAAATACAGTCCGTACCGCGCAGTAAACACACTCCGTCTCAGTTATACAAACCAGTCAGTTAATGTCTGTACAGTGAAATAATCGCTGTTTGCTCTGAGATGCACACAAAACACATAAATACAGTCCGTACCGCGCAGTAAACACACTCCGTCTCAGTTACACAAACCAGTCAGTTAATGTTGTACAGTGAAATAATCGCTGTTTGTTCTGAGATGCACACAAAACACATAAATACAGTCCGTACCGCGCAGTAAACACACTCCGTCTCAGTTACACAAACCAGTCAGTTAATGTTGTACAGTGAAATAATCGCTGTTTGTTCTGAGATCCACACAAAACACATAAATACAGTCCGTACCGCGCAGTAAACACACTCCGTCTCAGTTATACAAACCAGTCAGTTAATGTTGTACAGTGAAATAATCGCTGTTTGTTCTGAGATCCACACAAAACACATAAATACAGTCCGTACCGCGCAGTAAACACACTCCGTCTCAGTTATACAAACCAGTCAGTTAATGCTGTACCGTGAAATAATCGCTGTTTGTTCTGAGATGCACACAAAACACATAAATACAGTCCGTACCGCGCAGTAAACACACTCCGTCTCAGTTATACAAACCAGTCAGTTAATGTTGTACAGTGAAATAATCGCTGTTTGTTCTGAGATCCACACAAAACACATAATACAGTCCGTACCGCGCAGTAAACACACTCCGCCTCAGTTATACAAACCAGTCAGTTAATGTTGTACAGTGAAATAATCGCTGTTTGTTCTGAGATGCACACAAAACACATAAATACAGTCCGTACCGCGCAGTAAACACACTCCGTCTCAGTTACACAAACCAGTCAGTTAATGTTGTACAGTGAAATAATCGCTGTTTGTTCTGAGATCCACACAAAACACATAAATACAGTCCGTACCGCGCAGTAAACACACTCCGTCTCAGTTATACAAACCAGTCAGTTAATGTTGTACAGTGAAATAATCGCTGTTTGTTCTGAGATCCACACAAAACACATAAATACAGTCCGTACCGCGCAGTAAACACACTCCGTCTCAGTTATACAAACCAGTCAGTTAATGCTGTACCGTGAAATAATCGCTGTTTGTTCTGAGATGCACACAAAACACATAAATACAGTCCGTACCGCGCAGTAAACACACTCCGCCTCAGTTATACAAACCAGTCAGTTAATGTTGTACAGTGAAATAATCGCTGTTTGTTCTGAGATGCACACAAAACACATAAATACAGTCCGTACCGCGCAGTAAACACACTCCGCCTCAGTTATACAAACCAGTCAGTTAATGTTGTACAGTGAAATAATCGCTGTTTGTTCTGAGATGCACACAAAACACATAAATACAGTCCGTACCGCGCAGTAAACACACTCCGTCTCAGTTACACAAACCAGTCAGTTAATGCTGTACAGTGAAATAATCGCTGTTTGCTCTGAGATGCACACAAAACACATAAATACACTGTGTGGGCAGAACGTACAATTTGTGAATGTTAAACATGGCGGTACATATAGTAACCACTGGACTTTAAAGGGTTAAAATTTGGAGCCATCACCGTGTTTATGAAATCTGCTCTCTTTTGGGACATTACGCGACGTCGTGTGGTAATTGTTTACCGACGTTTCGGGATAACGTATCGGTCCCACCTTCAAGGGTCAAGATGGGACCAATACGTTGTCCCGAAACGTCCGTAAACAATTACCACACGACGTCGCGTAATATCCCAGAAGAGCGCAGATCTCATGAACATCACGGCGGAAGCCTATAATCACCGTGTATGTCTGCAACACATATAAAGCAAACAGCGCCCACCAGTACCTGCAGTTACTTCATAATCCAGCTTCGTAACCAGTCAGTGCCCTCTGGCTCATCCGTAAGTACACGCTATCCACAATTTATGACCGCTGCAGTGTTGTAGATCCTGCAGTAAAACACTACAATCTTAAGTTACGTTATCCAGTACTAGGGCTGAGGCTTGAACCCAAGACCTTCTGAACACAAGACAGAACAGTAAATCACAGACTGTGAAATTGTTTGTGACAGTTCTAACATTAAATAAAATTATCTATAAAAATTTCGGTGTCTGTATATCTGGTTATATATATTTTTTATACATATATACCGTGCATTTCAGTAACTAATTAATTATTTTATTCCAACAAATGCACTACACTATTTTAGTGTTTTCTTGTCCCTACACATGTTTCGGCACTACCTGTGCCATCATCAGGGGTGTCTGGATGCATTGAGGATTGTGAACTATCGACGACACCCCTGATGATGGCACAGGTAGTGCCGAAACATATATAGGGACAGAAAACACTAAAACAGTGTAGCGCATTTGTTGGAATGAATGAATGAATTAATTAATCTGATTATATATTCAATAAAATATTGACATGCCTGTAGTTGTCACTGTCTTGCACTAGAAGTTTTCTTGTAAGTGTTTCATTTAACAACACTTTTAGGTGCTAAGGTTTTGGGTGGGGTAGAGTCAGTGGTCTACTGGCATGACTGAGTATGATGCATTGATGAAACGTCCCTGGCAGGGGAAAACTGAAGTGCTCAGAGTGAAACTTCTCCCAGGGCCACTTTTCCCAGCACAAGTTTCATATGGACTTGCCTGGGATAGAACCCAGTTCTTCGCCGTGGGAGACTGCGGATTAACAGTCTGAGACATGACACGCCCCATTACACTAGATTTTACATTTACAACACAGTGGTAACAATATATACCAGCTGCTTTAACATCAATACCTCTGCATTTTAACCCCACAGTGTATTTGTGTATTCCGTATGATTCTCACAATAAACAGTAATTATTTCCCTATACAGCATTAAAAGGGTTGTTCTTTATAATTGACACGCCACACGTTTTCTGTGGTGCAGAAACTGAATTTTTAAATACTATTTACGTAAAAGTCATGCGTCGAATGATTAATTAAAACTGTAATTACGCGACGTTTGCGTTCCACGTCGAATTACGAGTAAAATGCTAGGTCACAATTGTGTTTTATTCGTCTGTACGCATTCGTGTGTGTGGGCACGTGGAAGGCAACCGCGGTGCCTCTGTCGGACAGAATATGCAACAAGCATTTGTATTTCTATATTTGTTAAGTCAGCATCAACAGAGCGGTCATGGAAACATTAGAGAAAAATTGTTACAGAAGCACATGGAGAAATGTACAAACTTATGAAATTATGAAGTACTGTTATTGAAATATGAGGTGCTGTTGTTGAAATGTGAAGTACTGTTGTTGAAATGTGAAGTACTGTTATTGAAATGTGAAGTACTGTTGTTGAAATGTGAAATATGTTATTGAAATGTGAAGTACTGTTATTGAAATGTGAAGTACGTTTGAAATGTGAAGTACTGTTGTTAAATGTGAAATTTTGTTATTGAAATGTGAAGTACTGTTATTGAAATATGAAGTACTGTTGTTGAAATGTGAAATATTGTTATTGAAATGTGAAGTACTGTTATTGAAATGTGAGCTACTGTTATTGACATGTGAAGTACTGTTATTGAAATGTGAGGTACTGTTATTGAAATGTGAAGTACTGTTATTGAAATGTGAGCTACTGTTATTGACTTGTGAAGTACTGTTATTGAAATGTGAGGTACTGTTATTGAAATGTGAGCTACTGTTATTGACATGTGAAGTACTGTTATTGAAATGTGAGGTACTGTTATTCAAATGTGAAGTACTGTTATTGAAATGTGAAGTACTGTTATTGAAATGTGAAGTACTGTTATTGAAATATGAAGTACTGTTATTGAAATGTGAAGTACTGTTATTGAAAATGTGAAGTACTGTTATTGAAATATAAGTACTGTTATTGAAATGTGAAGTACTGTTATTGAAATGTAAGTACTGTTATTGAAATATAAAGTACTGTTATTGAAATGTGAAGTACTGTTATTGAATGAGTACTGTTATTGAAATATGAAGTACTGTTATTGAAATATGAAGTACTGTTATTGAAATGTGAAGTACCTTTATTGAAATGTGAAGTACTGTTATTGAAATATGAAGGTACTGTTATTGAAATGTGAAGTACTGTTATTGAAATATGAAGTACTGTTATTGAAATATGAAGTACTGTTATTGAAATGTGAAGTACTGTTATTGAAATGTGAAGTACCTTTATTGAAATGTGAAGTACTGTTATTGAAATATAAAGTACTGTTATTGAAATGTGAAGTACTGTTATTGAAATATGAGGTACTGTTATTGAAATATGAAGTACTGTTATTGAAATATGAAGTACTGTTATTGAAATGTGAAGTACCTTTATTGAAATGTGAAGTACTGTTATTGAAATATGAGGTACTGTTATTGAAATATGAAGTACCGTTATTGAAATATGAAGTACTGTTATTGAAATATGAAGTACTGTTATTGAAATATGAAGTACTGTTATTGAAATGTGAAGTACTGTTATTGAAATGTGAAGTACTGTTATTGAAATGTGAGGTACTGTTATTGAAATGTGAAGTTACTGTTATTGAAATATGAAGTACTGGTATTGAAATATGAAGTACTGTTATTGAAATGTGAAGTACAGTTTTGAAATGTGAAGTACTGTTATTGAAATAGTGAGGTACTGTTATTGAAATGTGAAGTACTGTTATTGAAATGTGAAGTACCTTATTGAAATGTGAAGTACTGTTATTGAAATATGAGGTACTGTTATTGAAATGTGAAGTACTGTTATTGAAATATGAAGTACTGTTATTGAAATATGAAGTACTGTTATTGAAATATGAAGTACTGTTATTGAAATGTGAAGTACTGTTATTGAAATGTGAGGTACTGTTATTGAAATGTGAAGTACCTTTATTGAAATGTGAAGTACTGTTATTGAAATGTGAGGTACTGTTATTGAAATGTGAAGTACTGTTATTGAAATGTGAAGTACTGTTATTGAAATGTGAGGTACTGTTATTGAAATGTGAAGTACTGTTATTGAAATGTGAAGTACCTTTATTGAGATGTGAAGTACTGTTATTGAAATATGAGGTACTGTTATTGAAATGTGAAGTACTGTTATTGAAATATGAAGTACTGTTATTGAAATGTGAAGTACTGTTATTGAAGTATGAAGTACTGTTATTGAAATATGAAGTACTGTTATTGAAATGAGACGTAATAAACGTGATGTTTTCTGTCATCTGAAACACTTTTCTCGTCGCGTTCTAAAAGAAGTTCTGTGATATTAATATCGCGTTCATCTAAGGAAAGTTTCTGTAATTTAGTGTTACGATTTCCAATTTCTAACACAATCAGGACTGGTTGGTTGATACATTTAAGAACGAACGTGTGGTTACCGGCATGCTTCACTGACGGAAGGTTCTACATGTTTCCCCCTTCCAGCCACCCAATCCAGTCCCGCAATACTACTGCATATATGTTCCGCGATGTGTCATGACCACTTATATGTTCCGCGCTGTGTCACGACCATTATAGCGTCTTATAAAAAGAAACTATGCCAACGTTCTTCTGAATCTACAGTAAATTAAGGGGCACGCGGTGACACAGTCGGTTGAGGCACTACGCTACAAGTCGGAAGGTCGCGGGTTCGATTTCCGATGGTGTAATTAGGAATTTTTATTGTCCTAATCCTTCCGGCCGCATATGGCCCTGGTGTCGACAGAGCCTCTAACAGAAATGAGTTCCAGGGATAGCTCCGGAGGGTAAAGGAGACCGGAGCGTAGGTCTGAGAACCTTACCACCTTCATGTGCCGATTGTCTATAAATTCCGTAAGCTTCAACTTCCTGTAATGAGATTGCTTTAGCCTTTGCAATAAAATAATTAGCTCCATAGAGCAGACACTTCTGTACTGCCACGTGTTGCCCAGGCACTTCTGTATCTGCCATGTGTTTCCCAGACACTTCTGTATCTGCCACGTGCTGCCCAGACACTTCTGCATCTGCCACGTGTTGCCCAGACACTTCTGTATCTGCCACGTGCTGCCCAGACACTTCTGTATCTGCCACGTGTTGCCCAGACACTTCTGTATCTGCCACGTGTTGCCCAGACACTTCTGTATCTGCCACGTGTTGCCCAGACACTTCTGTACCTGCCACGTGTTGCCCAGACGCTTTCATAAAACCGGAAGGCCCGTTTCCAAGCAGAGGTAGCTACTGCAGTCCCATCCAGAGGCAGTCTGATTCAGTCCACAACACCCAGGCTGCTCATTTAAGATCCACTTCAATATTACCCTCCCACATACATCCACGACTTCCACAATTCCCCTTCTCTTCAGTTTCTTAGACCCATTTCAGTCTTCTCCTCCCATCAAAGCCTAGTTATTCCAACTGCTCTCCTCCCTCCACAATTTCCTACAAAGTTATTGCATGCATAGCTATTTCTCCAATACGTATTTCGTGCACCGTCCACGTCATATTCCATTGCTTTCGTCAACCAATCTCTTAACTACGTAGTTTTCTTCAGCTTCCTGCTAACTGCTCTTCCTGCCGTGCCGTCAGCTCCCTTCAAAGTGGCAGATCAACTGATTCACTTCACCATTACTAGTAAGCAGACGATTGAAAGCGGAAATAAACCGGTCAGGCCTTGTTAGTGACTGACAAATGTAATTTACATGATGTAAAGACGTTTGTAATGACAGTGCTCAGAATGGGGATGGCTGTGATGATGATGCTGATGACAGTAATACATTATAATGGAATTTTTGTAAGCGACAGGTTTGAAGACAGGTGCGGGTTTTTTTTATGGCTCGACAGCCCTATATGGGCCAGGGTATCCTCGTTTCGTCGAGGCTCTCACGATCACACTTCTTAGACACACCACAGTCGGTAGAACTCCTCTGGACGAGTGATCAGCCCGTCGCAGAGACCTCTACCTGACAACACACAACACTCACAACAGACAGACATACATGCCCGGTGGGATTTTCACCAATCCCAGCAAGCGAGCGGCCTTAGACCCACGCCTTAGACCGCGCGGCCACTGGGATCGAGGTGCGGTTTAGCTGGACCTAATATTATCGTATGCAGAAAGTTACGATGGAGTAATATGTAGAAGGACTGTAAATTAAGAATGAAATGCAAAATTTCTGACTGAGAAATGCAGTACAAAGCGAGCAGAACAGCGGTGAGCAAACACTTTAACCCGAGGGCAACTCAGACGCGAGTTACTTGCGTAACTGCAACTGAAAGCTTTTGAAACACAATATTAATGTGTTAAGTGTGTTAATATTGTGTGTTACTACAGGCTCCACGTGCCACTTAGGAAAGGCCGAGGACCACAATTGGCTCGCAGGCCACAGGATTCCCACCACTTATCTAGAACGCGACGAAAGACACCTACTGTACCCGAACATCAAACTGAACTCCGCATTTCGTCACTAACGACACCTTACGTCACAAGTGTCACAGGCTGTCCCAGTCTCATTCTGTTAACACTCGATACGGTAGGCAGCAGATTTTCCCCACTTTTTCTACCATCAGAACCGTCAAAATGTTTCACGGGCCCCCGACATATTGCTAGTTATAAGTTTAGCATCTCTTATTTGAAAAAAATGTGTCAAGACAGACACTGTTATAAGCTGGAAACTGCTGCAAATAAATTGAAATTTTATTCAACACAATATAATAATAATTATAATGAGGATAAAAGAATAAATCGAGCGGTAGCTGGCAGCAAGACGTGCTGTGAAGGTAGGAGATTGTCGCCGTACCCGCAGTAACCTCGTAATCCCCTTGAAATACCCTTCTGCTACCCAGAGTCCGCGCCTCGCAGGCTTACAACGACTACTGTAGGTTCAACCTGCCCACTTTCATTGTACAGCGTTCTGCATTCACCATGAAAGCCTACACACTGTGTTCTACAGTCTCATTTTAAGGGCTCTCTACTGACGGCTGCATAACAATACGTAGGCTCTAAGCCCTTCAACTGAAACAAGCCCTGGGCCGTCAGTTTCCAGCTGTTGGCACCGCTCGGCTACGAACAGCAACGTACAGCAAATATAAACAGCTCTCCAACTTTCCGGGCTGAAACTAACTCCGAGAGGAAAAATTTCAACTAGACGGTATGACATTTATTTTGCCTCGCATGTATACAGAACGAGGACCAGCGACTTAGGCACAACAAAGTCACAGTGACTTGACGCTTCGAGCAGTTTGGATTGTTTAGACTCGATTGTGAAAGTTTTATGACTGCTGCTGCAATCACCGTCCGAACCGTGAATCATTCTCTGCTCTCTGGCTAAAGTGCCACTGTACAGTGAGTGTCCAACCCAGGTCCATAGGGTCCTTATTGGCAAGCTGACGGTTGCTCAGAGCTTACGAATTTCCGGCTGTTTATGTAGACAAAGATACAAAGAATAACAAGGGCAAGAACAGTAGCACGCAATGGAAATGAGAAAGCAACAATCTCGAAGGAAGACACCAACTTGGAAAACCTTAAAGTAGAAGGGACAGAAATAGGGTGGGGGGATAGGAATTGGAATGATTTAGCCTAGAATTGAGACTGGCAGCTGGCTTGTCAACACTGAAATGAAACTGGGGGATCCATAAAAGTTTTGATTATGTAACTGACTGTTTCTGAAGAGACACTGTGCTTTGGGAGATATTGTGGTCAATGACTGTGCTTATAACTGGCTGTCACTGGTCTGCGGTCTGAGGCGGGTCAAGACATTGCTATCGCGTACCTCGAACTTAAACTGTCAAAATAACACAAGCTTAGAACAGCTGTACTTGTCTGTGTACACCTGTACACAGGCAAGTACATCTGTACACAGGCAAGTACACCTGTACACAGGCAAGTACACCTGTACACAGGCAAGTACACCTGTACACAGTCAAGTACAACCTGTACACAGTCAAGTAGACCTGTACACAGTCAAGTACATCTGTACATAGTCAAGTACACCTGTACTAAGCTTGTGTTATTTTGACAGTTGCCTTGCCTGTGTACAGGTGTACTTGCCTATGTACAGGTGTACTTGACTGTGTACACCTGTACACAGCAAGTAGACCTGTACTCAGGCAAGTACACCTGTACTCAGGCAAGTACACCTGTACACAGGCAAGTACACCTGTACACAGGCAAGTACACCTGTACACAGGCAAGTACACCTGTACACAGGCAAGTACACATGTACACAGTCAAGTAGACCTGTACACAGTCAAGTACATCTGTACACAGGCAAGTACACCTGTACACAGGCAAGTACACCTGTACACAGGCAAGTACACCTGTACTCAGGCAAGTACACCTGTACACAGGCAAGTACACCTGTACACAGGCAAGTAGACCTGTACTCAGGCAAGTACACCTGTACTCAGGCAAGTACACCTGTACACAGGCAAGTACACCTGTACACAGGCAAGTACACCTGTACACAGGCAAGTACACCTGTACACAGGCAAGTACACATGTACACAGTCAAGTAGACCTGTACACAGTCAAGTACATCTGTACACAGGCAAGTACATCTGTACTCAGGCAAGTACACCTGTACACAGGCAAGTACACCTGTACACAGGCAAGTACACATGTACACAGTCAAGTAGACCTGTACACAGTCAAGTACATCTGTACACAGGCAAGTACACCTGTACTCAGGCAAGTACACCTGTACACAGGCAAGTACACCTGTACACAGGCAAGTACACCTGTACACAGGCAAGTACACCTGTACACAGGCAAGTACACATGTACACAGTCAAGTAGACTTGTACACAGTCAAGTACACCTGTACACAGTCAAGTACACCTGTACACAGGCAAGTACACCTGTACACAGGCAAGTACACCTGTACACAGGCAAGTACACATGTACACAGGCAAGTACACATGTACACAGTCAAGTAGACTTGTACACAGTCAAGTACACCTGAATTTCATTAATTCACCGTTTGAAGATCAAACACTTGGAGGAGTAAACAAGAAGAAGATGAAGATGAAGAAGGAGAAGGAGGAGGAGGAAAAAGTAGGAGTGTCGTGAGAGACACGTTTGTTACAGGCTGAAACAAAATTCACGTCTGTGAAGTTTCCCCAACAGTGTCCTCTCGTCCTTCTGGAAGAGGTTGGCTGGAGATAAGGTACAGCGGTGGAAAAATAAGAAGGTGATGGGAAGTGGGTTGCTGGAGTATGCTGGAATTATGGCGCCATTTTGATCACGTTGGGAGGGTTACGATTGGACGGATAATTTGAAGATAGTGGAAATTAAAATTTATTTAAATAACATATAAGACGTCAGTTCGTACCTCACAGAAAACCGTTTGTCTCCACTACAAAGACCAACCGGTCAGTGCTGTACCGGCAATATCGCAGCCTGTTGCAACGATCATTCACCCATTCATTCATTCATTCATTCATTCACCCTGCAATCTGTCTTACGACAGGTCCGTAGCCTCTTCCAAAGCGAGTTCTCCACACAGTGCGATCTACTGCTTCCTCTTTCAATTTAGAGTATCTTCTCTTTTTCTTAAGGTCATCCAGTAGCTGCTCACGTCTTCTCCCTCGTCTTCCCGTCATTTCATGGATCATACGGAGTACGTAAATACACTGAGTGAGCGAAGGGAGGAGCGTGGAACTACCGCACACGGCGTGCAGAGCAGTCACTGTGTTGCTGCAACTAAGCTATGTCGTGCTCTCTCCTGCGATAGCAGCAATAAGCAAAGCACTGAGGACTGCGGCCGTCAAAGAATGCCGACGGCGTTATACCGTGGTACAGCGGAGGAGTCGTGGCGCTGGTGGTGGCAGTGCCGATCCTGCCGCCTTTGAGCGGCAGCAACCTGAACACGGAGCGTCGTCTTGCAGAGCACTTTGATGTGTGCGGTCTGTGACGAGACGCGTTCGTCTGCACAGCGTTTCGCTTTCAATGGACATATTGCATAGCGGTAAACATGACGCTAGATATACAAGGGTAGAGTCTGTAACGCCTCATAAAGGGGACATTAACCCTCTAAAGCCCAGTGGTTACTATATGTACCGCCAGGTTTAACATTCACAAATTCTACGTTCTACCCACACAGTGTATTTATGTGTTTTGTGTGGATCTCAGAACAAACAGCGATTATTTCACTGTACAACATTAACTGACTGGTTTGTATAACTGAGACGGAGTGTGTTTACTGCGCGGTACGGACTGTATTTATGTGTTTTGTGTGGATCTCAGAACAAACAGCGATTATTTCACTGTACAACATTAACTGACTGGTTTGTATAACTGAGACGGAGTGTGTTTACTGCGCGGTACGGACTGTATTTATGTGTTTTGTGTGGATCTCAGAACAAACAGCGATTATTTCACTGTACAACATTAACTGACTGGTTTGTATAACTGAGACGGAGTGTGTTTACTGCGCGGTACGGACTGTATTTATGTGTTTTGTGTGGATCTCAGAACAAACAGCGATTATTTCACTGTACAACATTAACTGACTGGTTTGTATAACTGAGACGGAGTGTGTTTACTGCGCGGTACGGACTGTATTTATGTGTTTTGTGTGGATCTCAGAACAAACAGCGATTATTTCACTGTACAACATTAACTGACTGGTTTGTATAACTGAGACGGAGTGTGTTTACTGCGCGGTACGGACTGTATTTATGTGTTTTGTGTGGATCTCAGAACAAACAGCGATTATTTCACTGTACAACATTAACTGACTGGTTTGTATAACTGAGACGGAGTGTGTTTACTGTGCGGTACGGACTGTATTTATGTGTTTTGTGTGGATCTCAGAAGAAACAGCGATTATTTCACTGTACAACATTAACTGACTGGTTTGTATAACTGAGACGGAGTGTGTTTACTGCGCGGTACGGACTGTATTTATGTGTTTTGTGTGGATCTCAGAACAAACAGCGATTATTTCACTGTACAGCTGTACTGGTTTCTTTTTGTAAGGGACACACGACGTCTCTTCTGAGAATTCTGAAATCTAACTGCGTCTGGAGAAGTTTGAGAACAGAGGCCCAGCAGAACAACGCGGAGATGTAAATTCAACTATTTTGGGCTTGCGTAAGCTAAAGCTATCCGTATACAGGCCTGGACAGGCCCCTAGATTTCCAGCAGTTTGAGGCTCCCAGATTTCCAGACAATGCACATAAAGGTGGTAAGGTCATCCCTAAGCACCGGCCCCCTTTACTCCCCAGAAGCTAGTGCTGGTACTCATTTCTGTTAGCGGCTGAGTCGAACCGAGGGCCATAGTGCGACCGAAAGGATTAATGACTTCAATGACTCCATCGGGAATCGAACCCGCGACCTTCCGGCTTATAGATCAGTGCCTCAACCAACTGCGCCAGAGCGTGCCCCTTTGAGCTTGAGGCGTTGCTGGGATCCGGGGAAACATTGCTCGTGAAACACTCAACATGCAATTGTAGCACCACTGCTAGGATACAGAAGCAGCAACAACTGTCCTCAGATTTCATCGGACAAGACAGGCAATGAACATAATCAGCGGAACATTTCAGCTGCTAGTTTACTGCGACTTTTCTGACCAAAATTTTTTGCACGCATTTTTTATTTCCCACGTCCTCAACGTATCATCTCTTTTCATTACATTTGCTTTGAGATACCGAATTTGGATGTAGAAGGAACACATTGCTTCCTTCTTCAGAGAAAGAGCAGGGAAAGGGACGTAACAGGTTCCTCCAAAACGTCGGTATATTTCTACCTACCTGCAGGCCATTAACGCTCAGAACAGCGTAGTCTGAATATTAAATTCTAAGAAGACCTCAAATCTGATAATAGTGCAATTAGCTGGCTGAGTGTACAAATTATGAAGCTATTCGCTGTTGAGTGTGTCTAAGCACAAAGGGCAGAGCGGCTGTAGGTGAAACAAAGAGCTGATATCAAGGGAACGACAGCCGGCCACACAAACACACATAAAGATAATTGCTTTGAGAGGAACCTTAAAGGGACTTTGGACGTCTTTACATCCAGATAAGTTGCTCTTCAAAATGGCTGCTAATTCTGGCTAGGAGTAACGAAAACTGAGTAGGTTGAATAATCACGAGCTGCAATCTGGGAAGGACTGAGAGGCAGCTGTCGTGGCCTACTTCAAAAACGAAAGGAACAAAAACATAACAGCTGAACTGTAGTAAGATTACTGTAGTCTGGAGTGTAGCGTCATACCATGAAGATGGTGGCAGGAGCGTCTTACGAAACAGTGGTCACTGGCGCTCAGAATACACGGCGTCAAATACCAAAAAAAAAAAAAAAAAAAACAGTGAGGTTTGTAATCACCGTCGTGAGAATGTGTAAACTGTCATGATACCGAAAATTGTTAAATTAGACAATGGCGGGCGTTTGACTTGAACGCTTTGTGCACGTGTTGCTGAGACACGTGTCAATATTTGTGTTTCGGGCAGAAGGTGCGAAGAGAAATGAAACACATTTTATGTCCCAAGCAATATCTCCGTTACGTTGCTGTTTTGGAGATAATTAAACAGAAATGGCGGACAGCGACGTGTTAGGAGTCTAAGGGCATTAAACGCTTCACATTATTTCCCACTTTGCTTTGAAAAACGCGGAGAAGAATGTGCAGAAAATTCGAACGTCAATGGGTTAAAGAGCTGCAGACTAAGGTAGAGGAAGACATATTTTTGTTATTTTCATGTGGTGCTTTGACTATCGGACTAATGGGCCCTCTCTCCATCCGGATACTACATGAATTACCGGAACCTGGCACAGGACACTGTCAGGTTGTCCAACTCAGACCTCAGCTGGGGTGATCGTGTTGAGAGGCCTGAGCTGTGGTACTTCAGGGGTACAAAGAGCGCCCCCCTCCTATGGCGTAACAGCCCCTAGTGGGCCAGGGCCTCCTCAATGTCGAGGCTTCACGATCACACTCAGACACACCAAACTCGATAGGACTCCTCTGGACGAGTGATCAGCCCGTCGCAGAAACCTCTACTTGACAACACACAACACTCACAACAGACAGAAATCCATGCCCCCGGTGGGATTTTTTATCCTTTGACCCATTTTGTACCTTTTTTGTGGAGAAGGGCTCCGCAGCAGAAGCTACGGACGCACCGCAGCCTTAAGGCTTATTGTCCAACCGTGTGATGAAGATGAAGACGAAAGACAATTAATTTTTTCATTTTTCCAAGTAAAGGAGCGCCGGTGGAATGAAATTGAAAAGGAAAAACCGAAGTACTCGGAAAACCGAAGTACTCGGGGAAAAACCGAAATACTCGGGGGAAAACCAGTGCCACTTTGTCCACCACAAATCCCACATGGACCGACCCGGGATCGAATCCGGGCATCCACAGTGACAGGCCGGCGACTAACCGCCTGAGCCTTGGCACGGCCGTATTTTGTATTTTTAAATCCTTCTCTCCTTCTTCATGTCACTTATGTTCCATACTACTGTCCTTATACAACAAACACAACACAGACATCCATGCCCCCGGAGGGATTCGAACCCACAATTCCAGCAAGCGAGCGGCCGCAGACCCACGCTTTAGACAGTGCGGCCACTGTGATCGGCGGTATAAGGAGTCAGCCGTGCTGATATCAGACATGATGGATTGTTGCAGGAATTCAGCGCATCCAAACATCAGTCTCGCTGATAACACACAATCTACCAGCTGGAGTAACTATTAGACAGTGGATATCAGGCAGGTGCAGGCAGAAGCGTAGCAAAGCAGAACTAATTTAGCTGCGATACGAAGAATTTAATCATAAAGGCAACTTAACTTGGAACACAGCTTAGTGTATCTGACGTTTCAAGGTAATGAGATGTCTGTCGTTGCTCATCTGTTTAATGAAAAGGCTACATGAACCAATCGAAATGCATTATCGTCTTTAACCTGCACACGTCAGCACAAAGCTTTAAAATTCACGTAAATATGTCTTTGAATGTCCCGCTAATTGTTCGATTTTCTATACAGTTTCCTGCCCACTTAAGGCTGCTACTCTGAGTCGTGCATATCCATTAATAATTTGAAGCTGAAGTAACAAAATGATACCACTTTCTGACCAATGTTACCTGCACACCCGAAAGAGCATTGCTTTGTTTGAAGATTCACAAGCTTCGCTCGCTTTTCCTTGTGATTAAAGTAGTATTAAGATGAAGATGAATATGGATGCATAGGTGGAATGATACTAACTTTAGCTCGAATTTTTGTATAAACATTCAGTCCGTACCGCGAAGTAAACACACTCCGTATCAGTTATACAAACCAGTCAGTTAATGTTGTACAGTGAAATAATCGCTGTTTGTTCTGAGATCCACACAAAACACATAAATACAGTCCGTACCAGCGCAGTAAACACACTCCGTCTCAGTTATACAAACCAGTCAGTTAATGTTGTACAGTGAAATAATCGCTGTTTGTTCTGAGATCCACACAAAACACATAAATACAGTCCGTACCGCGCAGTAAACACACTCCGTCTCAGTTATACAAACCAGTCAGTTAATGTGTACAGTGAAATAATCGCTGTTTGTTCTGAGATCCACACAAAACACATAAATACAGTCCGTACCGCGCAGTAAACACACTCCGTCTCAGTTATACAAACCAGTCAGTTAATGCTGTACAGTGAAATAATCGCTGTTTGTTCTGAGATCCACACAAAACACATAAATACAGTCCGTACCGCGCAGTAAACACACTCCGTCTCAGTTATACAAACCAGTCAGTTAATGCTGTACAGTGAAATAATCGCTGTTTGTTCTGAGATCCACACAAAACACATAAATACAGTCCGTAACCCGCGCAGTAAAAAACTCGTCTCCAGTATACAAACAGTATTAAAGTGTAACAGTGAAAATCGCTGTTTGTTCTGAGATCCACACAAAACAATAAATACCAGTCCGCTACCGCGCCAGTAAACACACTCCGTCTCAGTTATACAAACAGTCGTTAATGCTGTACAGTGAAATAATCGCTGTTTGTTCTGAGATCCACACAAAACACATAAATACAGTCCGTACCGCGCAGTAAACACACTCCGTCTCAGTTATACAAACCAGTCAGTTAATGTTGTACAGTGAAATAATCGCTGTTTGTTCTGAGATCCACACAAAACACATAAATACAGTCCGTACCGCGCAGTAAACACACTCCGTCTCAGTTATACAAACCAGTCAGTTAATGTTGTACAGTGAAATAATCGCTGTTTGTTCTGAGATCCACACAAAACACATAAATACAGTCCGTACCGCGCAGTAAACACAACTCCGTCTCAGTTATACAAACCAGTCAGTTAATGTTGTACAGTGAAATAATCGCTGTTTGTTCTGAGATCCACACAAAAACACATAAATACAGTCCGTACCGCGCAGTAAACACACTCCGTCTCAGTTATACAAACCAGTCAGTTAATGCTGTACAGTGAAATAATCGCTGTTTGTTCTGAGATCCACACAAAACACATAAATACACTGTGTGGGCAGAACGTAGAATTTGTGAATGTTAAACATGGCGGTACATATACTCGTAGTATCAAACAGGTAATTAACAGGGGAAACAGATGTACTCGGGAAAAGTCCTATCACAGTGCCACTTTGTCCACCATATATCTACACGCACTAGCCCAGTACCAGGACGTGTCCACGCGCTGCCAGGCCGACAACTGCCTTCTAAGCCATGGCAAAGCCTTTTGAACCTAAATCGTATCTAACGACACTCAGACCGTTAGCTGGTACATCACAGAGAACGTTAGGCGGTGTTTGGTGTGACAGTCATACAGCAGCACATCAATACCCTGTGGCCAACATGCAGATATTAGTAATGCTAAAGCAGATGGTACATACTGTTACCACTGTGAATTACAGGTTTAATAACTACCAGTTAATAATCTGGCGATAAAGTGATAGTAGTTTACATCCTTCTGTCCTAAGCAGTCACCAATTACGGACGCAGTACGTTGTTAGCAGTAAAGACGTGGGCGATTGTCGACCTATCGAATTATTGACCTATCGACTGCTGCACCACGACGTCATCGGTCTATTATACACCCCTTTCGTGGAGGCAGCAATTTCTTCCGACACTTTGTTTAGCTGTCTACCAGAAACACGACGTCACATAGACCATAGCCTAAGATGAATGTAATTATACATGGTGCATTCTAATGCATTGCTGTTCGTCTAAATGGTTAGCACTTCAACATGTGTCTGTTCTACAACACAACTTACATTCCAGTGTATGTTACAAGTGTTGTCAGTTCTACAATCTCTGCTGAAGTGTATGCACCTGTCGTTAACCACCGCTGACATGTAAGCACCTGTCTACAATCTCCGGTGACATGTATGCACCTGTCTACAATCTCCGGTGACATGTATGCACCTGTCTACAATATCCGCTGACACGTATGCACCTGTCTACAATTTCTGCTGACATGTATTCACCTGTCCACAATCTCTGCTGACATGTATGCACCTGTCTACAATCTCCGCTGACATGGATGCACCTGTCTACAATCTCCGCTGACATGTATGCATCTGTCTACAATCTCCGCTGACATGTATGCACCTGTCTACAATCTCTGCTGACATGTATTCACCTGTCTACAATCTCCGCTGACATGTATGCACCTGTCTACAATCTCTGCTGACATATATGCACCTGTCTACAATCTCTGCTGACATATAAGCACCTGTATACAATCTCTGCTGACATGTATGCACCTGTCTACAATCTCCGCTGACATGGATGCACTTGTCTACAATCTCCGCTGACATATATGCTGACATAAAAACACGTCAGTGCGTTCGTGCACGAACGCACTGACGTGTTTTTAAACAAATGCAGTTGAGTGACACCCCATGAAGATGGCTTTCTAAGGAGTCGAAACATATATAGGGGTATTTTAAATGTTTTAAAGAAACCTTATATTGATTTTTAAAATAAAGTGCATTTAGTTGGTGATAAGACATTGAGCAATATGTCAGCTCACTAGCAGCAACTTCGCCATATCTCCTCCTCTCTTCGCACTTAAGCACTGCAGAGTCTGATGAATACTTCCCTCGTCTGAGGTTTGACACCGTGCAATCCTGTACAAAAGATCTGAGGTTTTAGAAAAATGTACCGCTTCCATCTTGAGTACAGACGAGCGTCTTGCGCCTCGGGCTTTGGGGTTCTGCTAACACAATTTCTGTAGGAATCACAGTACTGTGAGTGAAACACTATGCTAGGTCAGACGCAGAAGAGAGTATTGAATGATTCTAGGTGTTAATTTATTTAAGACTGCAGTGTGATGCAGTGCTGCGAAGTGCAGACATAACAAATTGTAATATGAATAATGCATAGAGACTGATATAGAAGGAACTTGCAGTGAGACTTGCAGCTTACTGTTCCAAGCTGGCAGGAACCGAAATAACAGCGGCCAATTCTGCTACTGAAAATGATTTAGATTACCAAAGATATATGCCAGCCGTATCATTATCTTTGGATAGAACCAAAGACCAATAATTTGACACTTTCCAAGTCGGTCTTTGTTTCATATTCATCGCATGAAGATAGCCGCACAAACACAATAATTATCACCGTATCACCAAAATTAATCAGAAAGATTGAACTGAATTTCGTAAATGTGTACAATGTGCGTGTACCTGAGGCTGTATGAGGAGAGATTTTAATTACACACGTCCTAAATAAGGTCACGAAAATGTTGGAACTGAACATAACTTGAAAGTATCATGCGGTGCATGAAACGTAACAAATATCAGAATTATAGAAACACTGGGCTATGGTCTTCGCCCCCCCCCATGGCGCAAGAGCCCTTAGTGGGCAGGGTGTCCTCATTGTCAAGGCATTGTCACACTCGCTTAGATACACCACATTCGGTAGGACTCCTCTGGATGAGTGATCAGCCTGTCGCAGAGACCTCTACCTGACAACACACAACAATCACAACAGACATTCATGCCTCCTGCGGGATTCGAACCCGCAATCCCAGCAAGGGAACGGCCGCGGACCCACACCTCAGACGGTGCGGCCACTGAAATCGGCCACTGGGTTATGGTACTGTGTTCGATTTCACTTCGTAGTGAACGTAACAAACCAAAATTTAGCGAAACACAGAGGCTAACAAGTATTACTTCCAGTACTTTCTGTTTTATACGCACAGAAAGATTAAATGAATTCACACGAGACAACGAAAACTCCAATTCGTACCATCTCTAGGAACTGTGTACAATCTCACGCCCATAACAAGAATATTCCAAGCAAAATGCGCATCCCCGTGAGGTCAGAAGGTACACTGCATGTCAACAAATGTTCAGTGTAACAAGACTCGGCTTTGAAACGTCGCGCAGCATGCCAGACGAACGGAATACTCGTACGGTGCTAAATGTAGTTGTGTAGAGGACTGGACTGAAATTGTCGTATTAATGTAATCGCAAATTAACAACTAACAGCATGGTTACATTTAGACGTACTTGGTCACTGGCTTTCGCTGAACTCGGCGAGGTACTTGGGTTCGTCAGAGGACAGAGCGAGGTGAGAAGTCAGTATGAGGGATCCAGTCTCTGGGTCCTCACTTCGAGTTCCAGTGTCTGTTACGGTCACCACCCAGCAGTTGCCAACAAATGTGCACTCACGATCTTATTAACACGACTTCTACCCTGCAGACAAAGGCAGTACTTGCTCACCTACAACAGTAACTAGCTACACGCAGCAGGGTCCACCTCGAGAAGCCACCGGGTCCTCGGGCAAATAATTTCCCGAATTTTATGGATAACGAAATCTCATTATCGTTTTTACATAAGTATCCTCCTTGTCGCTACTCTGAGTCATTAAGCCAGTCCACACTCTCAGTCATTAAGCCAGTCCACACACTCAGTCATTAAGCCAGTCCACACTCTCAGTCATTAAGCCAGTCCACACTCTCAGTCATTAAGCCAGTCCACACTCTCAGTCATTAAGCCAGTCCACACTCTCAGTCATTAAGCCAGTCCACACTCTCAGTCATTAAGCCAGTCCACACTCTCAGTCATTAAGCCAGTCCACACTCTCAGTCATTAAGCCAGTCCACATATTCAGTCATTAAGCCAGTCCACACTCTCAGTCATTAAGCCAGTCCACACTCTCAGTCATTAAGCCAGTCCACACTCTCAGTCATTAAGCCAGTCCACACTCTCAGTCATTAAGCCAGTCCACACTCTCAGTCATTAAGCCAGTCCACATATTCAGCCATTAAGCCAGTCCACACTCTCAGTCATTAAGCCAGTCCACACTCTCAGTCATTAAGCCAGTCCACACTCTCAGTCATTAAACCAGTCCACACTCTCAGTCATTAAGCCAGTCCACACTCTCAGTCATTAAGCCAGTCCACACCTCTCAGTCATTAAGCCAGTCCACACTCTCAGTCATTAAGCCAGTCCACACTCTCAGTCATTAAGCCAGTCCACACTCTCAGTCATTAAGCCAGTCCACACTCTCAGTCATTAAGCCAGTCCACACTCTCAGTCATTAAGCCAGTCCACACCTCTCAGTCATTAAGCCAGTCCACACTCTCAGTCATTAAGCCAGTCCACACTCTCAGTCATTAAGCCAGTCCACACTCTCAGTCATTAAGCCAGTCCACAACTCTCAGTCATTAAGCCAGTCCACACTCTCAGTCATTAAGCCAGTCCACACTCTCAGTCATTAAGCCAGTCCACACTCTCAGTCACTAAGCCAGTCCACACTCTCAGTCATTAAGCCAGTCCACACTCTCAGTCACTAAGCCAGTCCACACTCTCAGTCATTAAGCCAGTCCACACTCTCAGTCACTAAGCCAGTCCACACTCTCAGTCATTAAGCCAGTCCACACTCTCAGTCATTAAGCCAGTCCACACTCTCAGTCATTAAGCCAGTCCACACTCTCAGTCATTAAGCCAGTCCACACTCTCAGTCATTAAGCCAGTCCACACTCTCAGTCATTAAGCCAGTCCACACTCTCAGTCATTAAGCCAGTCCACATATTCAGTCATTAAGCCAGTCCACACTCTCAGTCATTAAGCCAGTCCACACTCTCAGTCATTAAGCCAGTCCACACTCTCAGTCATTAAGCCAGTCCACACTCTCAGTCACTAAGCCAGTCCACACTCTCAGTCATTAAGCCAGTCCACACTCTCAGTCACTAAGCCAGTCCACACTCTCAGTCATTAAGCCAGTCCACACTCTCAGTCACTAAGCCAGTCCACACTCTCAGTCACTAAGCCAGTCCACACTCTCAGTCATTAAGCCAGTCCACACTCTCAGTCACTAAGCCAGTCCACACTCTCAGTCATTAAGCCAGTCCACACTCTCAGTCACTAAGCCAGTCCACACTCTCAGTCATTAAGCCAGTCCACACTCTCAGTCATTAAGCCAGTCCACATATTCAGTCATTAAGCCAGTCCACACTCTCAGTCATTAAGCCAGTCCACACTCTCAGTCATTAAGCCAGTCCACACTCTCAGTCATTAAGCCAGTCCACACTCTCAGTCACTAAGCCAGTCCACACTCTCAGTCATTAAGCCAGTCCACACTCTCAGTCACTAAGCCAGTCCACACTCTCAGTCATTAAGCCAGTCCACACTCTCAGTCACTAAGCCAGTCCACACTCTCAGTCACTAAGCCAGTCCACACTCTCAGTCATTAAGCCAGTCCACACTCTCAGTCACTAAGCCAGTCCACACTCTCAGTCATTAAGCCAGTCCACACTCTCAGTCACTAAGCCAGTCCACACTCTCAGTCATTAAGCCAGTCCACACTCTCAGTCACTAAGCCAGTCCACACTCTCAGTCATTAAGCCAGTCCACACTCTCAGTCACTAAGCCAGTCCACACTCTCAGTCATTAAGCCAGTCCACACTCTCAGTCACTAAGCCAGTCCACACCTCTCAGTCTATTCCTTTCATACCCATTTTAACATTATTCTCCCACTTACGCATGTCTTCACAGCGCTCACCTAACAAAGCACAAGTTTTAATAATCATAACAATATGTATCTTGCATCTCACGTCGAATTAGTAGTAGTAGCAGCAGCAGCAGTAGTGGTGGTGGTAGTGGTAGTAGTATTGTTAGTGGTGGTAGTGGTATTAGTAGTAGTAGTGGTAATAGCAGTTGTATTAGTAGCAGTGGTGGTAGTAATAGTAGTACTTGTAGCAGTTGTAGTAGTAGCAGTGGTGGTAGTAGCAGTAGCAGTAGTTGTAGTAGTAGCAGTGTAAGTAGTAGTAGCAGCAGTGATAGTAGTTGCTGCTGCAGTTCAGTTCGTAAAATGCAAACTATTTTTTATAATCGCATGCTCCACGCTCATGCTCACGCTCACTCTCATGCTCACGCTCACTCTCATGCTCACGCTCACTCTCATGCTCACGCTCATGCTCCTGAAGGCGGCCTGACACATTCCGTTTGCACACAGCTGTCATTACTGTATGCTAAGCACAATGTGTCAGCTAGTGCCGCAACGTCTTTGTATTCAGACAGCTGTCATTACTGTATGCTAAGCACAATGTGTCAGCTAGTGCCGCAACGTCTTTGTATTCAGACAGCTGTCTTTACTGTATGCTAAGCACAATGTGTCAGCTAGTGCCGCAACGTCTTTGTATTCAGACAGCTGTCATTACTGTATGCTAAGCACAATGTGTCAGCTAGTGCCGCAACGTCTTTGTATTCAGACAGCTGTCATTACTGTACGCTAAGCACAATGTGTCAGCTAGTGCTGCAACGTCTTTGTATTCAGACAGCTGTCATTACTGTACGCTAAGCACAATTTGTCAGCTAGTGCCGCAACGTCTTTGTATTCAGACAGCTCGGAACTTCTTCAGCGTCTTACAGACAAACCGAAACGCACGTAGCGATTCAAGTAATGGCGCAAATACACAGAAGTGCCTGCGGGAAAGAAATTTATTTCTTCTTGACGCTTTATTAATTTCTGTTGACTTTCCAATGAAAGTTGCTCAAAGTACGTGATTTTCAGCTGATGGTTTACATTGACTTTAGACTCCGAACACGCACGCAGCGCCAGCGGGGTTCGTCCGAACACAGCTAACCTTTTGAAGACTGAAGTGTGATTACATTATGCAGTTCGTACCTCACAGGGAACACAGTTTGCTTCCATTACAAAAACTAAACAGTTACTAAAGCTGTTTATGTGACAATCATAAACAGACAAACAGAGTTTTGTATTATATATATACACCGTGCATTCTAATAATTAATTAATTATTTCATTCCAACTAATGCACTACACTATTTTAGTGTTTCCTTGTCCCTACACATGTTTCGGCACTTCTTGTGCCATCCTCAGAGGTGTCGTCGACAGTTCACAGTTTTCAAATGCATCCAATTCACTTCCACAACATAAATTCACTATCACTTAATATCACTTATCTTCCTGTTCATGGTGGTCAGCTTGTCTTGTTTGGTGTTTTATTAAAACTGAATAATTGAAACTTTATAAATGAAGACAGTCGTAGTGTAAAATATTAAAAGTTTTTAAGACTTTGTTCGACTGTCTTCATTTATAAAGTTTTAATTATTCAGCTTTAATAAAACACCAAACAAGACAAGCTAACCACCATGAACAAGAAGATAAGTGATATTAAGTGATAGTGAATTTATGTTGTGAAAGTGAATTGGATGCATTTGAAAACTGTGAACTCTCGACGATACCCCTGAGGATGGCACAAGGAATGCCGAAACATGTGTAGGGACAAGAAAACACTAAAATAGTGTAGTGCATTTGTTGGAATGAAATAATTTTAATTAATTAGGTAAATAGAATATTTTGGAGGAAGGTTCAGACAGCTGTTTCTACTGTAATGGTGTTGCAGACTGACCGCACAATATGTCAGGGGCCCAACACCGACACCAAGCAACCCGAAACACCATTGTTATAAGCAATAGCGTCCCAAAGGGCAAACACCACACGGCTTCTGCCTCGTTGGTGTGGCATCGGAAAGGAGTTAGATTCTACGCATAGCAATAATAGTAACACTTACGTTGGTGTACATATATATATATATATATATATACAGCACACAAATGACTGCAGTGTTCTGAACAGGCCGCCTCGGCCAGCCTTAACCGACTTCAGCTAGCTTTCTCAAATTTTCTGAGTCCAAAATAGTAGTCAGTTTGTATATTGTGACTTATTGCACATCGAGTTGTCACTTGGACAGACTTATGGATCTATGGAATGTATGTATGTATGTATGTATGTATGTATGTATGTATGTATGTATGTATGTGTGTATGTATGTATGTATGTATGTATGTATGTATATATGTATGTATGTATGTATGTATGTATGTATGTATGTATGTATGTATGTATGTATGTATGTATGTATGTATGTATGTATGTATGTATGTATGTATGTATGTATGTATGTATAAACTCACAGCAGGTAACCACAAATTACACACCAACAAAATGCACTATATTTTCACTTTTTATTCTTTAACCCCTACATATGTTTCAACCCTTAAAAGGCCATCTTGTAGGGTTAAAGAATAAAAAGTGAAAATACAGTGCATTTCGTTGGTGTGTAATTTGTGAGTTGTTAAACAATGCACGGTGATAATAATATAAAATTCACAGCAGGCAATTCCTATACTAAGGTCCTGCCTTCAGAATTGTTTGCCAGCAGACGAATGCAAAAGCCATTTTTCAATATTATTAAAACTGGCGATAGGGAGGTACCTAGCAGGTCCTCCACCAGTCTACCAATTCTACGTGTATATAGGCCTGTAAGGTCTTCGTGCTGCATCAGCATCTAGTTACGTAAGGAAATGTAAATCCGTGGGCCAGTTAAATTACTGTACGCGTGCACACGCACATTGTGTCTTGACACAGCTGACATGTAACAGCCCAGTTACAGTTAATTATGATATTAGCACATTGTACAGTGCTGCAGTTAGGCCTGGCGCTAACGGGCCTTCAGGTCTAGCGATATACATCGCACTGTCAGCTACACACAACGGCACTGTAACTCGCAACAAACTGTGCTCTTTGCCCACACATTTATGTGGTTTGTGAGGCGGCTAGCCCGCTATACAGCATCAGTCGCTCTCTGTGAGATACGAAATAAATTTTGACCTGTTATTTAGATTAAGTTCTGACTTCAAATGTACAGAAGCTTTACACTTTTGTGTGTCAGTTCCACGTCTCTGATACGAACAGTTGGCGGGCTCTTGTGAATGCGGTAATGAACCTTCGGGTTCCATAAAACGCGGGAATTTCTTGACTAGCTGACGACCTGTTAGCTTCTCAGGAAGGACTGTGCTACATGGAGTTAGTTAGTTAGTTAGTTAGTTAGTTTGTTAGTTCCACAAATCTTGTCCAACTATCTGCTGTCTAAAAACGTATCATATGGACACTTCAATACATTGTGTGCACAAAATGAGGAGTTTCTAAGTGTTATAGCAGGTGGTGCTTATATTTACCACTGCGACTTAAGGAATTAACTTAATATACCGTCGGCTGTAATTATCCTCATAATATATATCTCTTCTTTTCATTTGTCACTCTCTCCTAGTTTCTCTGTAGCATATGATAATGGCCGATCACAGTGGCCGCGCGGTCTAAGGCGTCGGTCTGCGGCCGCTCGCTTACTGGGATTGTGGGTTCGAATCCCGCCGAGGGCATGGATGTCTGTCTGTTGTGAGTGTTGTGTGATATCAGGTAGAGGTCTCTGCGACGGGCTGATCACTCGTCCAGAGGAGTCCTACCGAGTGTGGTGTGTCTGTGTGTGATCGTGAAGCCTCGATAATGAGGCGGCCTAGGCCCCCAAGGGGCTGTCGAACCAATGGAAAAATAATCAAAATGTGTCAATTAACGCACGCTAAGACCATCCTACAAATAAATTGCCTTACGGTTTCTAACGTCATTTACTGTGGTAGGCAAGTACCGACGTTTCGGATAAACCTGCTACCTCTCTCTTTAAGGCAGGATATTCTACGTTGCAAACGAAGAGACACTGTAATCATCAGAGGCACAGACGTGTGAACCTCAGCATTCAGAAACTCGGACTAGCTTTAGGTGTAACAAAGTCATCCTCAAACTGCACGTAGTAGAGCGCGGAGGGATATGAATGTGTTATATATAGACCTGCATGGCAGAGCGAGAAACGAGATTGCTAAGGACGAGGGAGCGCTTTATATTGTGTCTGGCGGTAAAAGACGCGCATTTTCGAACTTGGCAGAATTCATAACGCTACTAGACAGGTTTACTCTTCCTTTTACTATCTTTATCTCGATCTCTCCTCCACGTGCCTTTCTTCAGAAACTGTTCTCTCTCTCGTATAATGAGATTCTTCTGGGTTTGCCTACAATTTTTGTGTCTTAGAAATTTTTAAAGTAAATTTTATGAGACAAAGACAAGGAAAAGTAATTTGTAAGCGCTTCATCTGTAACACAAGCAATATGACATGACGAGGTCGAGCGTATCTTGTGTCGTAACGTAACGGTACACAGAGCGTATCTTGTGTCGTAACGTAACGGTACACAGAGCGTATCTTGTGTCGTAACGTAACGGTACACAGAGCGTATCTTGTGTCGTAACGTAACGGTACACAGAGCGTATCTTGTGTCGTAACGTAACGGTACACAGAGCGTATCTTGTGTCGTAACGTAACGGTACACAGAGCGTATCTTGTGTCGTAACGTAACGGTACACAGAGCGTATCTTGTTCGTAACGTAACGGTACACAGAGCGTATCTTGTGTCGTAACGTAACGGTACACAGAGCGTATCTTGTGTCGTAACGTAACGGTACACAGAGCGTATCTTGTGTCGTAACGTAACGGTACACAGAGCGTATCTTGTGTCGTAACGTAACGGTACACAGAGCGTATCTTGTGTCGTAACGTAACGGTACACAGAGCGCATCTTGTGTCGTAACGTAACGGTACACAGAGCGCATCTTGTGTCGTAACGTAACGGTACACAGAGCCTGCCTAGCTGAGGCGACTTAGACGAGTACAAGTATGAAACGTGGCGCCATGCAGTATTTCTCTCTAACTAACAACTAATAACTAACTACTAACTCATGCAGCACAGTCCTTCTTGAGAAGCTAACAGTCGTCACTAGTCAAGAAATTCCCCGCGTTTTGTGGAACCCGAAGGTTCATTACCGCACTCACAACAGCCCGCCACTGTCCCTATCCTGAGCCATATCAATCCAGTCCATGCCCCCCATCCCACTTCCTTGAAGATCCATTTTAATATTATCCTCCCATCTACGCGTGGGTCTTCCAAGTGGTCTATTCCCTCAGGTCTACCCACCAAAATCCTGTATGCACTTCCCCTCACCTATACGTGCTACATGCCCCGCCCACCTCTTCTTCTTGATTTGATCACCGAATAATAATATTTCTTCTACTTATAACAAAATTCAAATTAAAACATTTTTCCAAAATATCATGTCATTTCTAAAGAATTGTGCAGGAAACAATCTCGTATCTTAACACTATAAAGCCCAGTGGTCAGTATATTTACCACATGATGCATCATTACGAAACTTCTTATTCTGTCACAGTCAGTAGCTTTATGCTTCTCACACTGACTGTCGTTTGTTTCCCAAAAGAACCTAAATGATGGCGAGGTGGAGCTTTTACTGCGAGGCAGCATTACTTAGCATTACTTAGCTGTGAAACAATAGATATGTTGGGCGTTTGTTACGGGGGATTCAACTTCTGATTTTCGGACTGCAGGCTAGAAGTCGTCATGCATCCGGGACGGCCCTGCGACCTGCCATCTAGACACAGGCTTCGTTGGTCTTTACCTGTCTTCAAGCAACTGCTGAGATGGTTCCCAATCTCCAAGTTGTTACTGCACGCATCTCACGCACCTTTCCCATTTAAATTCACATAATTATTGCCCGTATGTGTAGCCGTGACCAATTATACTTTCTAATTAGTCACATCACCAGTAGCCCTGCTAACGCCATGCAGTCTGTATCTTCACCTTCGTGCTGTACTTTATCGGACGTCAGATGTTCGAGCAGACAAAGCAGGCTAATTATAACACAAAGTGACGCTCGTTCCGGCGCCTTCCCCAGATATCGCTTACTCATTATTGTTTCCTTTTGTCTAAGTTCAAAAATTTAAATCGTTACGACAAAGCAACGTGATTATAGCTACAAAATATGAGATAACAGAAATGGAACATTAATTTCCTTTAATCAAAGTAAACATGTTTGGTGAAATTTAATGCAAATTTCAAAATAATGTAGTATAATTTTGTACAATTATCATCTAATTTTTTTCCAATATCGCAATAGCCCCTAACGGGCCTAGGCCGCCTCATTATCGAGACTTCACGATCACACTCAGACACACCACACTCAGTAGGACTCCTCTAGACGAGTGATCAGCCCGACGCAGAGACATCTACCTGACAACACACAACACTCACAACAGACAGACATCCATGCCCTCGGCGGGATTCGAAACCACCGTCTTATCAAACGAGCGGCAGCTGACCCACGCCTTAGACCGCGCGGTCACTGCGATCGGCATCATCTAAGTACACAAGTGAAATATGACGTTTTTTAAACTTTATGACATTTGGCACTGTGACTGGTTCTTCTCCAAGTACTTCAGTTCCTCCCTCAAAAGTACGACTCCAGCAATGACCAACACTCATTCAACCGGTCCGTCGCCACTCTGCATATCAGCACAGGACAGCGATATAAACAACTAACGTACGTCTAACGTCACTAGATGTGACCTTTCTGTTGAGAAAGGAAGCTTGGCGGAAATATATCGGACACTTAACTTTAAGCCTAAAATTATACACGTATGTATATGTTATATATATTATATGTATATATAGTCGGTATAGCGACTCGCTACAAGCTGGACGGTCCGGGGATCGAATCACTTTGCGGGCGAGATTTTCAGCACCCGTCCAGACCGGCCCTGGGGCCTAACCAACCTCCTGTACGATGGGTCCTGGGTCATTCCCGGGGGTAAAGCGGCCGGGGCGGGACGTTAACCACCCACCCCCTTCTAGCGCCGAGGTTAAAGAAAGAGTAGAGCTATATCTCTACTCCTCTCCTGTTCTAGGGTGTAATTTACCTTTACCTTTATATATATATATATATATAATTCCATTGACGAGATTTATGATTGTGAAGCTGCTATCTCCTGAGCTAGTAGAGAAATTCCCCGCATTTTATGGAAAACGAGGGTTAGTGTCTGTGCTGTATATATATATATATATATATAATATATATAAAATATTCCGTGTGTACGTCACAGAGAACAGAATTTACTTCCATTATGAAGAACACTCAGCCAATACTGTCTACAGAAATAGTCACTGTTGACTGTGGTAATCATATGGAACACATTAACACACCGCGCTGGCAAAATGTAGACATTTTATTGTTAAAGTTAGTGGTACATATACTGACCACTAAAATTTAAAAGCTGAAATCATACGTGTTCAGTACTGTTCGCAATGTCAGCGTGTCCTTATTAAATATGTTATGTCATTACACTGTCATGGATAATAGCAGAATGGCACAGATGACTCGCCTGTCCCGATCAGCGCCGTTCTGAACGCACTGAGCACTCGTTACTGGCTGCACTATATTGAAATTAAGAGATGCTGTTGTTTGAAATGATACAGAATAATAAAGATATCTTTGCTCTCCGAAAGGAAAGGACATGTCAAGGAGTGACATGTATCAAACACAAGGAGGCACGGATGATTACAAGCACAGAGCGAGCATGCAAAGTGGCCCTGAAACAGACCGGATCCGACCAGGGTGGAGCTGGTAACAACTGTAGAAGACTGGAGAATGCAGTGCGCGGGAAGAAATATTGACTGCAATAAATACGAAAGTTTAAGGAGCAGAGTGTAAGTGCTGCTTAGCTACACAAGAGACTGCCTCTGTTTTATGCAACAAGAACTTTCACAACAGCCCGCTGTTGGTGCCTTCTTCAGTAAATAAATACATTCCACGCCATATTTATTTTTAATTCCAGCATGAGCTTGCAAGTACTGCATCAGCGGTTTAGGTGAAAAGTCTCTATGCAGTGCTACAGTACCGGGTTCAAACCCAGCACACTGTTTGTGGTATTCTTCTGTCCCTCCAGGACAATTCCGCAAGGTAACTCAAATTATGCCACGACCAATATCGAGGTTGATACATCTTTCGAATTCATCCAGTCTTTTGAGCTACAATTACTGACAGCGTCGTTAAACAAATACAGGCTGCCACCAACATTCAGACCAGAATTTTACACGCAGATTTGTACGTCTGTAGTGACTTCATGCTGACAGTACAACGGTGGCTGTGCGTACGAGGAAGACGCCGAAAGTTTCTGGAGTGTCATACACAGCGCGTGTTACGGATTTTGTTGTGATTTTCTGAACAGAGGCACATGTTCTTAAAGATTACGTTATTTTAACAGACGACGTGGTTTCTATAAGGAAGGAAGTCAGTTTTCAAACGCGTTATATCAAACTTGCCTGCTTGAAAGCTTTAGGGAGATTTATTGTAAAGAAAGCTTTGCGCTGCTGACACTTCTAACAGCACGCCTTCTAATAACACGAGGCTGGCTGACACTACTGACACTATTGACACTATTGACAATATTGACACTATGACAATATTGACAATATTGACACTATTGACAATATTGACACTATGGACAGTGACTGTCACAGCATTATGATGTGAGCTAAGAAACTAACACCGTACCTTTCGAGAGGCAAGTGACACAAATGACACAAGTGACACTGCAATATTTTACAGGAATTGAGGAGAAAGTAGGAAAGAGATGGGAGGTGCAATATAAACTGCAAGAGAGCAGCTTTGGGTATCAGTTACTGACACTAGTACACGCTTCAGTAAACTAGCACAGTGGCACTTTCCTTGCCGAGGACTGATAAAATGGAAAATTAAAGTTTTCGTCTCGTGCCACACTACAGTACTCGTTGTGTGTTTCTTTCTTTGTCCTGTAATTAACGTCGCGCCGCTGTGTCACAGATTTACCCTAATGCTGCAACTTTTAGCTGCCGCCGGACTGCAGTACAATGTTGATCGTCATATGCTTGAGTACATCTGTGTAGGACTGCAGTACAATGTTGATCGTCATATGCTTGAGTACATCTGTGTAGGACTGCAGTACAATGTTGATCGTCATATGCTTGAGTACATCTGTGTAGGACTGCATGACAATGTTGATCGTCATATGCTTGAGTACATCTGTGTAGGACTGCAGTACAATGTTGATCGTCATATGCTTGAGTACATCTGTGTAGGACTGCATGACAATGTTGATCGTCATATGCTTGAGTACATCTGTGTAGGACTGCAGTACAATGTTGATCGTCATATGCTTGAGTACATTTGTCTAGGACTGCAGTACAATGTTGATCGTCATATGCTTGAGTACATCTGTGTAGGACTGCATGACAATGTTGATCGTCATATGCTTGAGTACATCTGTGTAGGACTGCATGACAATGTTGATCGTCATATGATTGAGTACATTTGTGTAGGACTGCAGTACAATGTTGATCGTCATATGATTGAGTACATTTGTGTAGGACTGCATGATAATGTTGATCGTCATATGCTTGAGTACATCTGTGTAGGACTGCATGACAATGTTGATCGTCATATGCTTGAGTACATCTGTGTAGGACTGCATGACAATGTTGATCGTCATATGCTTGAGTACATCTGTGTAGGACTGCAGTACAATGTTGATCGTCATATGCTTGAGTAAATCTGTGTAGGACTGCAGTACAATGTTGATCGTCATATGCTTGAGTACATCTGTGTAGGACTGCATGACAATGTTGATCGTCATATGCTTGAGTACATCTGTGTAGGACTGCAGTACAATGTTGATCGTCATATGCTTGAGTACATCTGTGTAGGACTGCATGACAATGTTGATCGTCATATGCTTGAGTACATCTGTTTAGGACTGCAGTACAATGTTGATTGTCATATGCTTGAGTACATCTGTGTAGGACTGCATGACAATGTTGATCGTCATATGCTTGAGTATATTTGTCTAGGACTGCAGTACAATGTTGATCGTCATATGCTTGAGTACATTTGTGTAGGACTGCATGACAATGTTGATCGTCATATGCTTGAGTACATTTGTCTAGGACTGCAGTACAATGTTGATCGTCGTATGCTTGAGTACATCTGTCTAGGACTGCAGTACAATGTTGATCGTCGTATGCTTGAGTACATCTGTCTAGGACTGCAGTACAATGTTGATCATCATATGCTTGAGTACATCTGTCTAGGACTGCAGTACAATTTTGATCGTCATATGCTTGAGTACATCTGTCTAGGACTGCAGTACAATGTTGATCGTCGTATGCTTGAGTACATCTGTCTAGGACTGCAGTACAATGTTGATCGTCATACGCTTGAGTACATTTGTCTAGGACTGCAGTACAATGTTGATCGTCGTATGCTTGAGTACATCTGTCTAGGACTGCAGTACAATGTTGATCGTCGTATGCTTGAGTACATCTGTCTAGGACTGCAGTACAATGTTGATCGTCATATGCTTGAGTACATCTGTCTAGGACTGCAGTACAATGTTGATCGTCATATGCTTGAGTACATCTGTCTAGGACTGCAGTACAATGTTGATTGTCGTATGCTTGAGTACATCTGTCTAGGACTGCAGTACAATGTTGATCGTCATATGCTTGAGTACATTTGTCTAGGACTGCAGTACAATGTTGATCGTCGTATGCTTGAGTACATCTGTCTAGGACTGCAGTACAATGTTGATCGTCGTATGCTTGAGTACATCTGTCTAGGACTGCAGTACAATGTTGATCGTCATATGCTTGAGTACATCTGTCTAGGACTGCAGTACAATGTTGATCGTCATATGCTTGAGTACATCTGTCTAGGACTGCAGTACAATGTTGATCGTCGTATGCTTGAGTACATCTGTCTAGGACTGCAGTACAATGTTGATCGTCATATGCTTGAGTACATCTGTCTAGGACTGCAGTACAATGTTGATCGTCATATGCTAGAGTACATCTGTGTAGGACTGCAGTACAATGTTGATCGTCATATGCTAGAGTACATCTGTGTAGGACTGCAGTACAATGTTGATCGTCATATGCTTGAGTACATTTGTGTAGGACTGCAGTACAATGTTGATCGTCATATGCTAGAGTACATCTGTGTAGGACTGCAGTACAATGTTGATCGTCATATGCTAGAGTACATCTGTGTAGGACTGCAGTACAATGTTGATCGTCATATGCTTGAGTACATTTGTGTAGGACTGCAGTACAATGTTGATCGTCATATGCTAGAGTACATCTGTGTAGGACTGCAGTACAATGTTGATCGTCATATGCTAGAGTACATCTGTGTAGGACTGCAGTACAATGTTGATCGTCATATGCTAGAGTACATCTGTGTAGGACTGCAGTACAATGTTGATCGTCATATGCTTGAGTACATCTGTCTAGGACTGCAGTACAATGTTGATCGTCATATGCTAGAGTACATCTGTGTAGGACTGCAGTACAATGTTGATCGTCATATGCTTGAGTACATTTGTGTAGGATTGCAGTACATCTGTCTAAGACTGCAGTACATCTGTCTAGGACTGCAGTACATCTGTCTAGGACTGCAGTACATCTGTCTAGGACTGCAGTACATTAGTTTCCCTTATTTTAATATTTAGAGTATAATTTGTCAACATTGAAATGTAAAGTTATTGGTACTTCACAAAACACAGATCGGACATGACGTAACGCCGCATTCCAAAGAGTCTCTTATGCCTAATTAATACGAGTAAAATTATATGTAGTTGCAGTTTCGTTCAGAAGAAAAACAGTTAAATTTTTGGCTCGTACTCAATAAAAATTTACAAAAAACGCCCATATTACACGATCTTCACTACACGGTGCTGTGTAAACACTGTGTAAGCTCTGAACCAATATACATATGCTCACTTTGCAAGCATATCCGCGTGGGAATTTCACGTTTTGTATATCTGCTGTGCTATAATTTGTCATGTGTAATCTAAACGTGAGACCTATATTTGAGATACCAAAAGCACATTTCTAGCCGACTGGCTCAGCGACGAGCTTCCGTGCAGCCAGCAAAAAGTCAACGTGCATCAGGTTAAGAAATAACAACATGTGAAAGAGTCATAAAGTTTTGAACAGCAATTGGAAGCGTAAATTGGATGATGGCGTCAGAGCCGATAATAATAGGCGTAACAATGTGGCGCTGCTTATGTAACTTGCTGTAGAATTCAAAGAGGGTCAGCGATATATGGTCACGTAATAATAATAATATAATAATAATATGTCAAGAATTGGCTATCAAATGTTGACTGTCAAAGGGACAACCAATGCTGTGTTATAAACTATTAGCAACAGTCATTGTTATGCAACTCATATTATAAATTGCACTAAGATATTTACGTAACAACTGATCGAACTATCCATAACAATACGACAGACCGCACACAGTTACACTTGACACAACCATCAAACAATCACACTCAGTAGATGTAACAATTCCCAACAATCACAGCCTTCACAGTTCATCACCGAGAAGCTACAGAAGTATACAGACTTGAAAGAAAAGTTATAAGAATGTGGCAACTGAAAACGGCGTATATAACACCACTAGTACTATCGACAGCTGATATTATTGCAAACAAATTACACGAAAGTTTGAAACTGCTTCATCTCCGCCTTGCTGTATATTCTGATGCACAAAGCAGTAATACTTACTACATGCCGTAGAGTCAGAAAGTTTTTGGCAGAGCAGTGAATATGAAGTGTTTGGTGAGTGAGACCGGTACTTTTGTGAGAACGAGCTGAACTGCTGTGAGGTGAGGAATGTGGTTGATGATGATGGTTGTGATAATACATTGCAAGGTGATGGACAATTGTTATTTTGTGTTTTGTTTCGCCCTCGATATCTCCGAGATTTCGCTAAGTTGTACCGTGGCTCTTCTCTTAAAACTTGTCCTAATGATGGTTACCATCAGTGGAAACCTCGTCTACAGTCACATTTATTGAAAAATGTGAAGTTCTCCCAAAACTGGCCCACAGGGGAATAGAGGTATAGCTCTACTCTTTCTTTAACCTCGGCACTAGATGAGGTGGGTGGTCAACTCCACGCCCCGACCGCTTTACCCCCGGGAAAGAGACACGGTACCCATTCTACAGGAGGCTGGGTGGGCCCCAGGGCCGGTCTGAACGGCTGCGGAAAGTCTCGCTCCCAACGGGATTCGATCCCCAGACCGTCCAGCTCGTAGCGAGTCGCTACACCGACTGAGATATCCCGGCCCACACATTTATTCAAAACACAAGTTAATCTTCTACATCAGAGTTTACATTAGCTGTCTGTACGCTGCTTGTATCGGCAATATTCAAGCACAGTACGTGTTCTATATACACTACATCTGTCAAGCAACGTGTGCTTGTTGTGTCTGCTGTTGCTTGTAGAGCTCCTTTTGTTACGCTATATCAGTGCTGATTCTGTAACTGGCCGTCAGATTATTGAGTTAGGACTTTTATAAGCAAGAAATGAGCTTTTTTATTATTGGAACTATTAAAGCAGGAAGCAAAGCCAGCAACCTATAGCCACAGTCACGAACACACACTGCACAGTGTTGCCACTGTGTTGTGAAGCCTGACAGTGAGGAAAGGAACACGTAGCTGGCAGCGAGACGTCAGTATGCTTGAGCCGGTACTGCAGTCTACAACTTTGCCTACTTCTGTTTCACATGGATAGTGTGTATTGTTTGTGAAATGGTGATCTGAAGGTGTCCTGCCTGGACACAGCGTGTCAGAGTGGATAAATCGAAAGCTTATCGGCTGAAACCGTGACTGGAAATGGCACTGGCCAAGATTAGCGCTGCGTTTTGTAAGCTTATTACACTGCTAAGCAAACAATAACTGGACTTTACCCATTGACTGTACTCGCACATTCAGTGATGGGCGACAGAAGGGGGGGGGGGGGCGAGGGGGAGGAGGGGAGCAGAGAGTATCCTCTTTGTTGAATACGAGTGAGCAGTGGTTATAGAAACGTTAATCATGAGAAGATAAATTTGTCACGATGGAATGTTCGAATTGCAAGAAATGAAAATATAATTTTGTGTTTAAATTAGTACAAAATAGTGATCAAAATGGCAGTAACTGTCATGCATAGCACATATCTAACTTTAGCATTAAAAAAAGAAAATTCTACTTTCTGCCTACAGAGTGCATTTTTGGGTTTTGTGTGGATCTCAGAACAAACAGCGATTATTTCACTGTACAACATTAACTGACTGGTTTGTATAACTGAGACGGAGTGTGTTTACTGCGCGGTACGGATTGTATTTATGTGTTTTGTGTGGATCTCAGAACAAACAGCGATTATTTCACTGTACAACATTAACTGACTGGTTTGTATAACTGAGACGGAGTGTGTTTACTGCGCGGTACGGATTGTATTTATGTGTTTTGTGTGGATCTCAGAACAAACAGCGATTATTTCACTGTACAACATTAACTGACTGGTTTGTATAACTGAGACGGAGTGTGTTTACTGCGCGGTACGGCTGTATTTATGTGTTTTGTGTGGATCTCAGAACAAACAGCGATTATTTCACTGTACAACATTAACTGACTGGTTTGTATAACTGAGACGGAGTGTGTTTACTGCGCGGTACGGACTGTATTTATGTGTTTTGTGTGGATCTCAGAACAAACAGCGATTATTTCACTGTACAGCATTAACTGACTGGTTTGTATAACTTAGACGGAGTGTGTTTACTGCGCGGTACGGACTGTATTTATGTGTTTTGTGTGGATCTCAGAACAAACAGCGATTATTTCACTGTACAACATTAACTGACTGGTTTGTATAACTGAGACGTAGTGTGTTTACTGCGCGGTACGGACTGAATGTACCGCCATGTTTAACATTCACAAATTGTACGTTCTGCCCACACAGTGTATTTATGTGTTTTGTGTGGATCTCAGAACAAACAGCGATTATTTCACTATACAGCATTAACTGACTGGTTTGTATAACTGAGACGGAGTGTGTTTACTGCGCGGTACGGACTGTATTTATGTGTTTTGTGTGGATCTCAGAACAAACAGCGATTATTTCACTGTACAACATTAACTGACTGGTTTGTATAACTGAGACGGAGTGTGTTTACTGCGCGGTACGGACTGTATTTATGTGTTTTGTGTGGATCTCAGAACAAACAGCGATTATTTCACTGTACGGCATTAACTGACTGGTTTGTATAAGTTAGACGGAGTGTGTTTACTGCGCGGTACGGCCTGTATTTATGTGTTTTGTGTGGATCTCAGAACAAACAGCGATTATTTCACTGTACAACATTAACTAACTGGTTTGTATAACTGAGACGTAGTGTGTTTACTGCGCGGTACGGACTGAATGTACCGCCATGTTTAACATTCACAAATTGTACGTTCTGCCCACACAGTGTATTTATGTGTTTTGTGTGGATCTCAGAACAAACAGCGATTATTTCACTATACAGCATTAACTGACTGGTTTGTATAACTGAGACGGAGTGTGTTTACTGCGCGGTACGGACTGAATCTCCTACTATAACACAGAGCAGCACGTAGCCTTATACAGAGCCAAGCCGTGCGGTGTGTTACATTATCCTGTTGCAAGTAAGTCGATAATTCCGTGATTAATTGTACCACGTCTCCTATTCCTTTAGAAGCTGAAGACGGTGTCGTGTGGACAATACGTCCTGTGCAGCGCTCGGCTTTGCAGGCACAAGGCACAACGTCACAGCTAGACTACGTAACGTCGGCTAGGTAAGTGATAGGACGCAACAGTCTATAGAGTCATTAATATTTCAGAGTTACGGGAAAATATTCGCGTCAAGAAGTGAATGTCTGTGTAACTTGTGGTAACTTACACGAAACGCCATAATGAGACACGCGATGTTTCGCAAGATATTGTAACAATTTTTTATAAAGGTAATCAATCACAAGGAATTATGTTAGTTACAGACTGACGGACTAACTATGTTATCATTGATTTTTTTCTGTTATTTTTATTTTTTCATCTCCTTTCCAAAGTTTTTGTGTTTACTCCTTTACGTTTATGTTTTAAAGTTAATTATTTTAAATTCACCTAATTTATTCACATTTTATTTTATATTTGAATATTTCCATTTCTTCATATATTTACATTCTAGAATTCTGCTGCTCTTACCTTCACCGCACCTGTTATTTCGATTTTAGCCACTCTTTTTGTCCTCTTCCTTGTATCATGCACCTTCTTCCGCAAGAGGCACACATTTTTACTCTGAAGATGCAGGCACCACTTTCCCTCGAAACCTTGGCACCTAAGCACCAAAACGTTACGCATGACGTCAAAACCGACCGCACACTGTACAGCACTGCTATGACGTCACTTTCCTTTTATGCGCAGATTAAGAAAAGTCCTCTCAACACAATTTTCTTTGGAAAATACGACAATGTGTCAAGTATCTCCAATATGCGACTTGGTGAAAGAAAACCTGGAAGCTGTTGGTTAATAGCTAAACTGACGGCATGAGAACTAAGCAGTTGATTCATTTCTCTACAGAAACGAAAATTTGTCTCTCATCCACCGCATTTAGATCAGCTCTGGGGCCCATCCAGCTTCCTTCTCATTGCACAGCACGAAGAGCTAGGATTCGTTCTACGTGGGTAAGATGGAAGGGGCGTGAAGCTAACCCTGCGCTTCGAGATTGTGTCAATGTTGAGAACGAATGAAACTAATCTCCAGTACATATTGTGTTTACATGCCGTGGCGCTTAAAGTCACCACAAACGGCTTAGTGACTAAGAGTCTCAAATAGCAAGAAAAATAGTTTTAAATAACTGTCTTTTAGAAAGAACGCAGACGCTAACCGCCGGACTAGTGTGATGTCAGAGGGTGTGTAAGAAAGCGCCACTACCGGTGATTACAATCGCCAAAGGCTTCCTTTACTAAATAAATTATCTGTCTTAGGCGGGGCTCGATCCCAAAACAACGGCCCGCCCACAGTGCTATTAATTACAAATTATGCGCCAGCTTGGCGTTGAAAGTCGTTTTGTTTATACAGCGAATGAGCAGTGCAGAACAGCGTTTATTTTATGCAACAGTGGTTACTGGAAACTGCACTAATGCCTTAACAAGAGAAGCTGCACGTTCTACCTACACAGTGTATTTATGTGTTTTGTGTGGATCTCAGAACAAACAGCGATTATTTCACTGTACAACATTAACTGATTGGTTTGTATAACTGAAACGGAGTGTGTTTACTGCGCGGTACGGACTGTATTTATGTGTTTTGTGTGGATCTCAGAACAAACAGCGATTATTTCACTGTACAACATTAACTGACTGGTTTGTATAACTGAGACGGAGTGTGTTTACTGCGCGGTACGGACTGTATTTATGTGTTTTGTGTGGATCTCAGAACAAACAGCGATTATTTCACTGTACAGCATTAACTGACTGATTTGTATAACTGAGACGTAGTGTGTTTACTGCGCGGTACGGACTGTATTTATGTGTTTTGTGTGGATCTCAGAACAAACAGCGATTATTTCACTGTACAGCATTAACTGACTGGTTTGTGTAACTGAGACGGAGTGTGTTTACTGCGCGGTACGGACTGTATTTATGTGTTTTTTGTGGATCTCAGAACAAACTGCGATTATTTCACTGTACAACATTAACTAACTGGTTTGTATAACTGAGACGGAGTGTGTTTACTGCGCGGTACGGACTGTATTTATGTGTTTTGTGTGGATCTCAGAACAAACTGCGATTATTTAACTGTACAGAATTAACTGACTGGTTTGTATAACTGAGACGGAGTGTGTTTACTGCGCGGTACGGACTGTATTTATGTGTTTTGTGTGGATCTCAGAACAAACAGCGATTATTTCACTGTACAGCATTAACTGACTGGTTTGTATAACTGAGACGGAGTGTGTTTACTGCGCGGTACGGACTGTAATTTTGTGTTTTGTGTGGATCTCAGAACAAACAGCGATTATTTCACTGTACAACATTAACTGACTGGTTTGTATAACTCAGACGGAGTGTGTTTACTGCGCGGTACGAACTGTATTTATGTGTTTTGTGTGGATCTCAGAACAAACTGCGATTATTTCACTGTACAACATTAACTGACTGGTTTGTATAACTGAGACGGAGTGTGTTTACTGCGCGGTACGGACTGAGTCTTTATGTGTTTATGTATATTTATATCAGGCTTAAAAGAATTAAGGAAGGTATATTGAAGGAAACTAACTAAGTCGCTCTGTACCTAACGCGATGGACGTTTTCTTGATAAGTTGTTAATGGCTTAACTAGTGAATGTAATTCCCCCCCCCCCCCCCGCTGTTGTCATAAGCATGTTTCTGGATCCTATCCTGACACACATAAATTCTACCAATAGAGTCACATCTTAATTGTTGACAATTCATTTTAATATTATCCTCTCATCTATATAGTCCGGTATCCAAGTGTCAATTCGTTTGAGGTTTCCTGATCAATATTCTGTACGCGTCTTGCTATTTACTTCTTTCCCAATATCGCACGTTTTCCACCAAGATACGGCCCACAAAATCAGAAATGTAGCCCTTTATGTTGATCGTTTGGCACTTAGAAGTTAACAACTGTAAGGTAGCAACGTCGGTTCGTTTTTGAAGTCTGGAAAGGCTGTCAGACAGTTGCCATAAAATGACACAATCACATCACTTCAGGCTGTCAGACAGTTGCCATAAAATGACACAATCACATCACTTCAGGCTGTCAGACATTTGCCATAAAATGACACAATCACATCACTTCAGGCTGTCAGACATTTGCCATAAAATGACACAATCACATCACTTCAGGCTGTCAGACATTTGCCATAAAATGACACAATCACATCACTTCAGGCTGTCAGACATTTGCCATAAAATGACACAATCACATCACCTCAGGCTGTCAGACAGTTGCCACAAAATGACACAATCACATCACTTCAGGCTGTCAGACAGTTGCCATAAAATGACACAATCACATCACTTCAGGCTGTCAGACAGTTGCCACAAAATGACACAATCACATCACCTCAGGCTGTCAGACAGTTGCCATAAAATGACACAATCACATCACTTCAGGCTGTCAGACAGTTGCCATAAAATGACACAATCACATCACTTCAGGCTGTCAGACATTTGCCATAAAATGACACAATCACATCACCTCAGGCTGTCAGACAGTTGCCATAAAATGACACAATCACATCACCTCAGGCTGTCAGACATTTGCCATAAAATGACACAATCACATCACCTCAGGCTGTCAGACAGTTGCCACAAAATGACACAATCACATCACTTCAGGCTGTCAGACAGTTGCCATAAAATGACACAATCACATCACTTCAGGCTGTCAGACAGTTGCCACAAAATGACACAATCACATCACCTCAGGCTGTCAGACAGTTGCCATAAAATGACACAATCACATCACTTCAGGCTGTCAGACAGTTGCCATAAAATGACACAATCACATCACTTCAGGCTGTCAGACATTTGCCATAAAATGACACAATCACATCACCTCAGGCTGTCAGACAGTTGCCATAAAATGACACAATCACATCACCTCAGGCTGTCAGACATTTGCCATAAAATGACACAATCACATCACCTCAGGCTGTCAGACAGTTGCCACAAAATGACACAATCACATCACTTCAGGCTGTCAGACAGTTGCCATAAAATGACACAATCACATCACTTCAGGCTGTCAGACAGTTGCCACAAAATGACACAATCACATCACCTCAGGCTGTCAGACAGTTGCCATAAAATGACACAATCACATCACTTCAGGCTGTCAGACAGTTGCCATAAAATGACACAATCACATCACTTCAGGCTGTCAGACATTTGCCATAAAATGACACAATCACATCACCTCAGGCTGTCAGACAGTTGCCATAAAATGACACAATCACATCACTTCAGGCTGTCAGACAGTTGCCACAAAATGACACAATCACATCAATTCAGGCTGTCAGACAGTTGCCATAAAATGACACAATCACATCACCTCAGGCTGTCAGACAGTTGCCACAAAATGACACAATCACATCACCTCAGGCTGTCAGACAGTTGCCATAAAATGACACAATCACATCACCTCAGGCTGTCAGACAGTTGCCACAAAATGACACAATCACATCACTTCAGGCTGTCAGACAGTTGCCACAAAATGACACAATCACATCACCTCAGGCTGTCAGACAGTTGCCATAAAATGACACAATCACATCACTTCAGGCTGTCAGACAGTTGCCATAAAATGACACAATCACATCACTTCAGGCTGTCAGACATTTGCCATAAAATGACACAATCACATCACCTCAGGCTGTCAGACAGTTGCCATAAAATGACACAATCACATCACTTCAGGCTGTCAGACAGTTGCCACAAAATGACACAATCACATCACTTCAGGCTGTCAGACAGTTGCCATAAATGACACAATCACATCACTTCAGGCTGTCAGACAGTTGCCACAAAATGACACAATCACATCACCTCAGGCTGTCAGACATTTGCCATAAAATGACACAATCACATCACTTCAGGCTGTCAGACAGTTGCCATAAAATGACACAATCACATCACTTCAGGCTGCACGTATGATCCCCTCAATCTGTAATGCGGTCTGTAATTTGTGGTAGCTGAGAACTGTACAAGTAGAGACAGTCATGCCGTGACTGTACGTCTACATTGCTGCAGGAATATACATATGTAATGTACTTGCACTGACAGTTTAAATAACTTTTTTTCAATGGCTCCACAGCCCCTTGGGGGGTCTTGGCCTCCTCATTATCGAGGCTTCACGATCGCACTCAGACACACCACACTCGGTAGGACTCCTCTGGACGAGTGATCAGCCCGTCGCAGAGACCTCTACCTGACAACACACAACAGTCACAACAGACAGACATCCATGTCCCCGGCGGGATTCGAACCCACAATCCCAGTAAGCGAGCAGCCGCAGACCGACGCCTTAGACCGCTCGGCCACTGGGATCGGCTTAAATAACTTTTAGCGCAAATAAAGCCCCAGTCACTCGCCCAGAAAACTAGATAGCAAATGCTTAAAACTGATCCAAAGAATTGTAATCACAACTGTATATATGTATATGTATACACAGGGGGTTAACAAATGTTGGGTCAATTGACCATTCAGAAAACAGTAAGACGTATCCACAAACATCTGTTCTTAGCAGCGTCACGCAACGCGCAGACACACACATTCCACATCACTGTGCGTGATATTGGTATTACACCGTGCGGTACTGTTATCGCTATATTTAGCATCGTAGCTGTCAAGGCATGTTCCGGCGAAAGAAAGCTTTCTATGGGATAAATCTGCCATGCTCGGCAGGCTATAAAATAAACACCATGTACTATATATTCTCAAGTCATCATTTCCTGTTTATATTTACTCTCTGAAGTCGGTGGATAAATAAAAATGAGAAACAGACGGAATATTAAACAATAAATCCAAACATTTTCCTACTCGTCCCGGGTGAGTTGAAGAGTGGATTTGTTGTTTATAAACAAACACGTGCGTGCTTGTGCGTGTGTGTGTATACGCACAGTGGCGCAACAGTCACTTGAATCTACAGGTCACATTTCACGTTTTGTTCAACGTGAATTTTGATATCACTCAACAATTAAACCAACAAATGCACTTAATTTCTTAAGTATGTCCAATAAGATCATCCATACACAGCACAATACGCATGCGCCAAACAAGATACTGATATACGTAGCACAACCACAACAGAACAGTCAGTAACAGCCACACCACAAGACACTGATATACGTAGCACAACCACAACAGAACAGTCAGTAACAGCCACACCACAAGACACTGATATACGTAACACAACCACAACAGAACAGTCAGTAACAGCCACACCACAAGACACTGATATACGTAGCACAACCACAACAGAACAGTCAGTAACAGCCACACCACAAGACACTCATATACGTAGCACAACCACAACAGAACAGTCAGTAACAGCCACACCACAAGACACTATATACGTAGCACAACCACAACAGAACAGTCAGTAACAGCCACACCACAAGACACTATATACGTAGCACAACCACAACAGAACAGTCAGTAACAGCCACACCACAAGACACTGATATACGTAGCACAACCACAACAGAACAGTCAGTAACAGCCACACCACAAGACACTGATATACGTAGCACAACCACAACAGAACAGTCAGTAACAGCCACACCACAAGACACTGATATACGTAGCACAACCACAACAGAACAGTCAGTAACAGCCACACCACAAGACACTCATATACGTAGCACAACCACAACAGAACAGTCAGTAACAGCCACACCACAAGACACTGATATACGTAGCACAACCACAACAGAACAGTCAGTAACAGCCCACACCACAAGACACTCAAGATATACGTAGCACAACCACAACAGAACAGTCAGTAACAGCCACACCACAAGACACTCATATACGTAGCACAACCACAACAGAACAGTCAGTAACAGCCACACCACAAGACACTGATATACGTAGCACAACCACAACAGAACAGTCAGTAACAGCCACACCACAAGACACTGATATACGTAGCACAACCACAACAGAACAGTCAGTAACAGCCACACCACAAGACACTGATATATGTAGCACAACCACAACAGAACAGTCAGTAACAGCCACACCACAAGACACTGATATACGTAGCACAACTACAACAGAACAGTCAGTAACAGCCAGTAACAGTCAGTAACAGCCACACCACAAGACACTAACAACAAAACAGTTAAGCCACACTACAACCTACTCGTATATACATAACGCCAACAATGACAAGTACTAATCTTTACAAAATTGACACCGTATGTTGTTACAGGGCTCGGACAACAGTACTTGTATACAAACCAATTACCGGCAATTTAATAATTTTAACAACTTTTAATTACATTGTATTATCATCGTTTACGCCTTTAACTCAAAGATAAAAACAACCTACGCCAAGATATTTAGAATAAATTGTATAGTTGTATAAATGAAACAGTGAGTGTTATCGACTGCTAAAAGAAACTTGACATACATTGTGGTGTATATGTGATGATACCAGATAGATTAGTGAATGTGAAGTGAACGTGACCTTGAACCCCTAAGATGGCTCTGATTGCAGCTGAAACATATGTAGGGTTATTGGACATGCTTTAAGAAATAAAGTGTGTTTGTTGGTTTAGATTGTTCAGTACACCACATTTTAAAACATCTATTGTCAACTGATTTGCGCCACTCTTTAGCTTGCATTATATTATATATATATGTACTTATATATAGCCTCTATATATACAAACACATGCACACACAGACATATATATCAGTTATTACACAGAACCCGCTCAGGCTGAGGTGTTTCAACTGTGCTGTAACTTGCATTAATTCCACTACAATTTGTCGCTCCTTGACATCGGTAACAAGCACATTACATGACGAACCACTCGTGCTTTTGCCTGCAATTCGAACACGGCTTCCTAAATATTTATCGGAACTTAGATTGCATGGAGCAAAGACTTGTAAAGAAACACTTAACAACTTGTTTAAACTCAATAAAAGTTTTGTGCACATATTAGTGTTTTAAGGACGATCCCAGTGGTCGCACGGTCTAATGGCGTGGGTCTACGGCCGCTCGCTTACTAGGATTGTGGGTTCGAATCCCGCCGGGGAGTGTTGTGAGTGTTGTGTGTTGTCAGGTAGAGGTCTCTGCGTCGGGCTGATCACTCGTCCAGAGGAGTCCTACCGAGTGTGGTGTGTCTAAAGTGTGTGATCGCGAAACCTCGAAAAACGAGGAGGCCTATGCCCCTTTGGGGCTGTTGAGCCATAGGAAAAAAATTGATGTTTTAAGAGACAATTAAGCTAAAGATAGGAACTATAGGGAACCGCTAATTTCCGTCTGTATTTCGTAAATGTTTAGGGCATAATGTAACAGTTTGTACCTGACCACAATAAAATATCGACTTTGTGGAAGACGTAAATAACAGCGGCTGTAAAAGTTGACATTTCGATAAGTTAAGAACTTGTGAAGTAATGACATTTGAAAGAAGCGGAAAAAATAAGTGTCACGGGAAAATTTGCTTCACATTGCGGGGAAATATCATGAGAAAGAGGAAAATAAGGAAATAGTGGAGCAGAAACGAGACGAGTGTACAGCACACATCTCCTCTCAGAGAGTTGCTTTTGAACAGTAAATGTTAATTGACACAGAACATAACACTGCTCCCGGTAATGAAGATAAGATACGAGTAATCTGCTCTAAATCTCCTTTTGACCTCCCTTTGTTTCAATTAAGCTTGTGAGGATTTTCTCTCGCTTATTGTTGCCAGAATGGGGACTGCGCATGCGCACTGTGTTGTGATTCCCCGAAGTGAATACCAGCAGCAGAACGGAGCTGCGTGTTTCTTTCTCTTAAGCAACTGCAATAATTCAGTGTCAATGACAGACGTGTCGATCGTTCAGACCACAGATGGTGCCGTGACACATGTCACGGTTACCGCCCTACAGCTGCACTTTTTTCGGTCAGTACTGCAGTAATGTATGTGGAAAAAACTAAGGTAATGAGAATCTCAAGGCAACCATCCCAAAAAAATTATGATAGATCAAAAGCAATTGGAGAATGTGGAATATTTCAATTATTTGGGTAGCATGATAACAAATGATGCAAGGTGCACACGTGACATTGAATGTAGAATTGCCCTGGAAAAGCAGCATTCAACAAGAAGAAAAATCTTTTCACCAGCAAACTGGAATTAATTTAAGGAAGAAACTAGTAAAGTGCTACATTTGGAGCGTAGCTTTGTGTGGTGCTGAAACGTGGACACTTGGGAAAGTAGATCAGAAGTATCTGGAAAGTTTTGAAATGTGGTGCTGGAGAAGAATGGAGAAGACCAGTTGGACCGATCGTGTGAGAAATGAAGAAGTATTACACAGAGTCAAGGAGGAGAGGAATATCGTACATACAATAAAAAGAAGAAAGGCTAACTGGATTGGTCACATCTTGCGTAGAACTGCCTTCTGAAACATGTGATTGAAGGAAAGTTAGAAGGAAGGATAGAAATGACGGGAAGACGAGGGAGAAGACGTAAGGAGCTACTGGATGACCTTAAGGAAAAGTGAAGATACTGGAAATTGAAAGAGGAAGCACTAGATCGCACCTGTGGAGAACTCGGTTTGGAAGAGGCTACGGACCTGTCGTAAGACAGACTGCAGCATGAACGAATGAATGAACTGCAGCCCGTATCGTCACCCACTACAGGCTGCACGATCGATGACAGGTTACTGGACATCCCGGCAAGTACAGAAGATATTTCTTGCCTTCAAAGCTCCCACACCGTTCTGTGAAACCCACCCAGTAGCCTATTAAATTGGTACTGCTGGTATAAAGCTGACCTGAGCTTAATAGTGTGGCAGGTCAATAAAGTCTGCAGCAGTGTCTAAATGTTTGCCATTCGACTTAAATTGGCGGTGCTTAATCAAGGATGAGGAAGATTTATCTTTGATTTTAAGCGCGTTCGCAAAACTACGAAAAGCTGCTATTAGCTTCCTCGTGTCTGTCCGTCCGCATGGAACATCTCGGTTCCCACTGGACGGATTTTTATGAAACTTGATATTTGAGATTTTCGAAAGTCTGTCGGGAAAATCCAAGTTTCATTAAAATCTGACAATAAGGACCACAGAAGATTTATATGATAATATCTCGCTGAATTCTTCTCAGAATTATGTTTCAGACAGAATTTGTACAGAAAATCAAAACACACATTTTATGTTCAATAAATTTTTCAGAAGTCGTGCCGTTTATGAGATAATGTGGGAAAATATTGTAAGGGCCAGACAGGCCACAGATGTAACATAACACGGCGCAGAAAAATGCGATTTGCATGCTGGATAACTGGGGCAAAATAGAGACACACACATATAATATTAAATACTTATCGCTTTTCCACTGCAAACTTGGTTACGCGAACGCAACTCAATGTTACATTTTAAGTACATTGCCTGTCTTGATGAATTTCAATGAGAACTGAACAGCAAGTTATACAAAACAGCAACTCTAAATAAAGGTAAATTTGAAGATCAGCCAAGAAGTAAAACAAAATTTTAGGTTTTGGAAGTTGTCTTAAATTTTCCACTATTTTCTACTGTTAAAATATTCCATATTTAAATGACATATCCGTTACACAACAGATGGCGCAAAAAGCGATGTGTGACCGCTGCAATATAAAAGCTTTTGGGCGGCGGGGATTAGATAACATTTGAAACAAGAATTCAACTTAAGAGGACAGAAAGAAGGATTATTAAAGTCAATTATGTGCGACACTCAGGCTAAGGTTCTTATGGTTGTGGGTATAAAGAACATTATTATTGGAAAGTGACCCCGTGTAACCTGATAGAAATTTATTGCCTTGTCGTAGAAATCTACTGCCTACAATCCCTTGGTTCCATGAGGTTGAGGCTCCCAGAATTTCTAGACAATCGTTACATGAAGGTGGTAAGGTTGTCAGACCTACGCACCGGCAGCCTTTACCCGCAGGAAATATTCCTGGTACTCATTTCTGTTAGAGGCTGAGTCGATCCCAGGGCCATAGTGCGGCAGGAAGGATTATGTCAATGAAAAATTCTAGTGACACCATCGGGAATCAAACCCGCGACTCCCGGCTTGTAGCGCAGTGCCTCAACCAACTGCGCCACGGCGTGCCGCCACAGAAGACAGTATTCTTCAAAATTAATTCACTTTTGTCCTTCCGTAGCCCTACAGCCCAAGCATTATTCACAGCAACTCAGACGACAGATATGACAGTCACATCCCTTCCTTATCGAGGCATCTGACTGTTCTGGTAACCGAAACATAACAAAGCGGTAACGCGTTCCGTGCTGCGCATTTCATCACGAGGCGCCACAACGTAATTTAAGAATTCTGCACGCAGCGCCAGCGTCACAACACGACGTGCAGTGCAGGTTGCTGTACGGCGCCGTGTGACCTGGGATTTGTATGCGCAACTTGCGAGCTACAAGCTGTAATTTAGGGGACGAATTAACACTATCTGCATTGACACGGCGCCTACAGGCCGTGGCCCACACCGTGACGAACAGGTGCCTGCAGCACTGTGCAGGAAAACCTGGTACAGTGCGAGATGAAGATGAAGAGAATGGTCCTGAGTTTAATATAAGAAGCACTGTGCTGAAGAACAAGCAGTTCACGTGAGAACCAATTTGGGTACTGCAATGCACATTTGTGTAATTTAAGGGTTTTTAAGTGGGGATTAAATGGAAATAAGGGAAGTGATGTGAAGTGAAGGGGCGTGAATTGATGTAAAGTGAAGTGTTTTGGTTTCGAAGTGAAGTGAAATGAATTAAGTTCTTGGGGATAAAAGTATCACGTACTTTGGTCTGACTTTATACTGAGGATACTCTAACGTATTGAGATTATTTAATGTGTGGGTGTCTTTGTAATGTGCGTGTTTTTTGGTATTGTGTGTGGGTGTTTTTGTAAGGTGTGGATGTTTTTGTTAAGGTGAGAATGTTTTTGTAATGTGTGGATGTTTTTGTAAGGTGTGGATGTTTTTGTTAAGGTGAGATGTTTTTGTAATGTGTGGATGTTTTTGTAAGGTGTGGATGTTTTTGTTAAGGTGAGGATGTTTTTGTAATGTGTGGATGTTTTTGTAAGGTGTGGATGTTTTTGTTAACGTGTGGATGTTTTTGTTAAGGTGTGGATGTTTTTGTTAAGGTGAGGATGTTTTTGTTAAGGTGTGGATGTTTTTGTTAAGGTGAGGATGTTTTTGTAATGTGTGGATGTTTTTGTAAGGTGTGGATGTTTTTGTTAACGTGTGGATGTTTTCGTTAAGGTGTGGATGTTTTTGTAATGTGTGGATGTTTTTTTTAAGGTGTGAATGTTTATGTAATGTGTGTACGGTGTTCTAATGTGTGTACTTGTATTTACTGTATGTATTGTTATGTAATTGTGTATAGTTTGTTTTGTATTGTTATTTTTATGTATATTATATGTCCATTTGTATTGTGTGTACTAGTGTAAGGACTACTGCCACCGGGTGAAAACATTTGTATTGTGTGTACTAGTGTAAGGACTACTGCCACTGGGTGAAAACATTTGTATTGTGTGTACTTGTGTAAGGACTACTGCCACCGGGTGAAAACATTTGTATTGTGTGTACTAGTGTAAGGACTACTGCCACCGGGTGAAAACATTTGTATTGTGTGTACTTGTGTAAGGACTACTGCCACCGGGTGAAAACATTTGTATTGTGTGTACTTGTGTAAGGACTACTGCCACCGGGTGAAAACATTTGTATTGTGTGTACTAGTGTAAGGACTACTGCCACCGGGTGAAAACATTTGTATTGTGTGTACTAGTGTAAGGACTACTGCCACCGGGTGAAAACATTTGTATTGTGTGTACTTGTGTAAGGACTACTGCCACCGGGTGAAAACATTTGTATTGTGTGTACTTGTGTAAGGACTACTGCCACCGGGTGAAAACATTTGTATTGTGTGTACTAGTGTAAGGACTACTGCCACCGGATGAAACATTTGTATTGTGTGTACTAGTGTAAGTACTACTGCCACCGGGTGAAAACATTTGTATTGTGTGTACTAGTGTAAGGACTACTGCCACCGGGTGAAAACATTTGTATTGTGTGTACTAGTGTAAGGACTACTGCCACCGGGTGAAAACATTTGTATTGTGTGTACTGTGTAAGGACTACTGCCACCGGGTGAAAACATTTGTATTGTGTGTACTAGTGTAAGGACTACTGCCACCGGGTGAAAACATTTGTATTGTGTGTACTAGTGTAAGGACTACTGCCACCGGGTGAAAATATTTGTATTGTGTGTACTAGTGTAAGGACTACTGCCACCGGGTGAAAACATTTGTATTGTGTGTACTAGTGTAAGGACTACTGCCACCGGGTGAAAACATTTGTATTGTGTGTACTAGTGTAAGGACTACTGCCACCGGGTGAAAACATTTGTATTGTGTGTACTAGTGTAAGGACTACTGCCACCGGGTGAAAACATTTGTATTGTGTGTACTAGTGTAAGGACTACTGCCACCGGGTGAAAACATTTGTATTGTGTGTACTAGTGTAAGGACTACTGCCACCAGGTGAAAACATTTGTATTGTGTGTACTAGTGTAAGGACTACTGCCACCAGGTGAAAACATTTGTATTGTGTGTACTAGTGTAAGGACTACTGCCACCAGGTGAAAACATTTGTATTGTGTGTACTAGTGTAAGGACTACTGCCACCAGGTGAAAACATTTGTATTGTGTGTACTAGTGTAAGGACTACTGCCACCAGGTGAAAACATTTGTACTGTGTGTACTAGTGTAAGGACTACTGCCACCGGGTGAAAACATTTGTATTGTGTGTACTAGTGTAAGGACTACTGCCACCGGGTGAAAACATTTGTATTGTGTGTACTAGTGTAAGGACTACTGCCACCGGGTGAAAACATTTGTATTGTGTGTACTAGTGTAAGGACTACTGCCACCGGGTGAAAACATTTGTATTGTGTGTACTAGTGTAAGGACTACTGCCACCGGGTGAAAACATTTGTATTGTGTGTACTAGTGTAAGGACTACTGCCACCGGGTGAAAACATTTGTATTGTGTGTACTAGTGTAAGGACTACTGCCACCGGGTGAAAACATTTGTATTGTGTGTACTAGTGTAAGGACTACTGCCACCGGGTGAAAACATTTGTATTGTGTGTACTAGTGTAAGGACTACTGCCACCGGGTGAAAACATTTGTATTGTGTGTACTAGTGTAAGGACTACTGCCACCGGGTGAAAACCCAATTGCAGTAAATAATAATAATAATAATAAAAAGAACACAACTCTACATGCGTCTGGTAGACTACTTCACCAATTTCACACCGTCTGTCTCTTCGGTGTTCAGATGTTAACAACGGTGATGAATGAGCATAAACTTGGATATGTTTAGTCAGATCTTTAGAACATGAATTTCAAGCAACACATGTTTAAAAACTGACCGTTTGGAAGACCAAGACGTAGGTGGGAGAATAATGTTAAAATTGATTTTAAAGAAATGGGATGGGAGGTCTTGAGCTTTTGGCTCAGGATAGGGAGAAGTGATGAGGTATTTGGAACTCGGTAATAAATTTTCGGATTTTATAAAATGCGGGGAACTTCTTGACTAGAAGAGGAACCTTACTTCGAACGTAAGACAGAAAAAGAAAAGTCAAAATAGGCCTATTCTTCTTTCCAGTGCTACCCGACATATAAACGTATATTGCTATGTTTAAATAAGACGTCGATGAGTGTGGAGTACTGCTGAAGTGATACTGGCAAGTGTGGAGTACTGCTGAAGTGATACTGGCAAGTGTGGAGTACTGCTGAAGTGATACTGGCAAGTATGAAGTACTGCTGAAGTGATACTGGCAAGTATGAAGTACTGCTGAAATGATACTGGCAAGTGTGGAGTACTGCTGAAGTGATACTGGCAAGTATGGAGTACTGCTGAAGTGATACTGGCAAGTGTGGAGTACTGCTGAAGTGATACTGGCAAGTGTGGAGTACTGCTGAAGTGATACTGGCAAGTGTGGAGTACTGCTGAAGTGATACTGGCAAGTATGAAGTACTGCTGAAGTGATACTGGCAAGTATGAAGTACTGCTGAAATGATACTGGCAAGTGTGGAGTACTGCTGAAGTGATACTGGCAAGTATGGAGTACTGCTGAAGTGATACCGGCAAGTGTGGAGTACTGCTGAAGTGATACTGGCAAGTGTGGAGTACTGCTGAAGTGATACTGGCAAGTGTGGAGTACTGCTGAAGTGATACTGGCAAGTTTGAAGTACTGCTGAAATTATACTGGCAAGTGTGGAGTACTGCTGAAGTGATACTGGCAAGTGTGGAGTGCTGCTGAATTGATACTGGCAAGTATGGAGTACTGCTGAAGTGATACTGGCAAGTATGGAGTACTGCTGAAGTGATACCGGCAAGTGTGGAGTACTGCTGAAGTGATACTGGCAAGTGTGGAGTACTGCTGAAGTGATACTGGCAAGTGTGGAGTACGGCTGAAGTGATACTGGCAAGTGTGGAGTATTGCTGAAGTGATACTGGAAAGTGTGGAGTACTGCTGAAGTGATACTGGCAAGTGTGGAGTACTGCTGAAGTGATACTGGCAAGTATGAGTACTGCTGAAGTGATACTGGCAAGTATGAAGTACTGCTGAAATGATACTGGCAAGTGTGGAGTACTGCTGAAGTGATACTGGCAAGTGTGGAGTGCTGCTGAAGTGATACTGGCAAGTATGGAGTACTGCTGAAGTGATACTGGCAAGTATGGAGTACTGCTGAAGTGATACTGGCACGTGTGGAATACTGCTGAAGTGATACTGGCAAGTGTGGAGTACTGCTGAAGTGATAATGGCAAGTGTGGAGTACTGCTGAAGTGATACTGGCAAGTGTGGAGTACGGCTGAAGTGATACTGGCAAGTGTGGAGTACTGCTGAAGTGATAATGGCAAGTGTGGAGTACTGCTGAAGTGTTACTGGCAAGTGTGGAGTACTGCTGAAGTGATACTGGTAAGTGTGGAGTACTGCTGAAGTGATACTGGCAAGTGTGGAGTACTGCTGAAGTGATACTGGCAAGTGTGGAGTACTGCTGAAGTGATACTGGCAAGTGTGGAGTACTTCTGAAGTGATAATGGCAAGTGTGGATTACTGCTGAAGTGATACTGGCAAGTGTGGAGTACTGCTGAAGTGATACTGGCAAGTGTGGAGTACTGCTGAAGTGATACTGGCAAGTGTGGAGTACTGCTGAAGTGATACTGGCAAGGAGAAAACAGAACTTTATACTATTCATACTGTGTACTTCAGTCTATCACACATCACTTTAACCAACAAATGCACACTTATTATTCTTTACCATAAAACTAGTCCGATATGTTTCGAATCCCTATTTTGGGATCATCTTTAGGGATATTGATAAAATTTATATTATTCATACCGTGCATTTTTAGTCTATCATACATCACTTTAACCAACCAATGCACACTTATTCTTTATTATACAATACAATTTACCATAAAACTAGTCCTATATGTTTCGAATCCCTATTTTGTGATATCCTACATTTTAACTTTTATACTTTTAAAACGTACCATTATTGTTAATTTGTAATTTGTGTAATTCACAATCCAAGACCCTGAAGATGATCCCAAAATAGGGATTCGAAACATATCGGACTAGTTTTATGGTAAATTCTATTGTATAATAAAGAGTAATAAGTGTGCATTTGTTGGTTAAAGTGATGTGTGATAGAAAACATAAGATTTTCCAAAAATACTGACATTTAATATTTCATAAAAATCCGTCCAATGGCAGCCAATATGTCCCATGCGAACGGACAGACAGATATGACGAAGCTAACAGCCGCTTTTCACAATTTTGCGAAAGCGCGTAAAATGGTAAGAACTGTAGAGCACTGCCACCTCAAGTCCCTGCCAGCACAGTATTGACTGCGCACCTGCTGTTATTGTCACTGCGCGCTCATCAAACTAATCTCATTACTAAAAGTTTGCTGCAGCCACACCGTCTACTCCTACGTTTAATTCTGTGTATCTTTTAAACGCTCTTGCCAGCCCCATCAACCTGAAAGCCAAGTTATTTTAACAGAAGAATTAGCAGCTTATACTCGAGACTTGAACACAGCTTATAATACATCTTTCACTTATGCAGGCAATATCCACAGTAACATTACAATTTAAACTTCAGTATTTCGCAGTATTTTATGAAAGAGACGAAGTTAAGGACACAAGTTTTAGCATGAAAAAGTCGTCTAAAATATTGCTTTGACAATTATAAAGAGGACACTTTAGAAGTTGCGCTGTCATGTAATTTGAAACAAGCTTCCTTATTTTGCTGAGTCGATAATGTCTGCTTACATGCATCAAAACAAAGGACTGTAATACACACGAACTTACTGACGCCGTCCGCCGCAGACTGTTACAGCTGCTTGAAATGGGAAACATAAGAAGGAAATTTGCAAAATCCTGACATCGAACGTTAGCCGGAAGTTATACGGATGTCAATAAAAAGTTCCTTTATGACAATATGTGCTGGTATTATATTACGGAAGGTCGGACCCGATCTTCACATTACACTTCCATGACTTATGCTTCAAATAATCTAGAATAGAAATGTTTATTTGTGTGTTTCTTTTAAAGCCTAATCCATGTGACACACTTTTAAAACCACATAAAAACCAGATTAATCTGAACTACATTTAAAGATTCAGCTCGTACCGCGCAGTAAACACACTCCGTCTCAGTTATACAAACCAGTCAGTTAATGCTGTACAGTGAAATAATCGCTGTTTGTTCTGAGATCCCACAAAACACATAAATACAGTCCGTACCGCGCAGTAAACACACTCCGTCTCAGTTATACAAACCAGTCAGTTAATGTTGTACAGTGAAATAATCGCTGTTTGTTCTGAGATCCACACAAAACACATAAATACAGTCCGTACCGCGCAGTAAACACACTCCGTCTCAGTTATACAAACCAGTCAGTTAATGTTGTACAGTGAAATAATCGCTGTTTGTTCTGAGATCCACACAAAACACATAAATACAGTCCGTACCGCGCAGTAAACACACTCCGTCTCAGTTATACAAACCAGTCAGTTAATGTTGTACAATGAAATAATCGCTGTTTGTTCTGAGATCCACACAAAACACATAAATACAGTCCGTACCGCGCAGTAAACACACTCCGTCTCAGTTATACAAACCAGTCAGTTAATGTTGTACAATGAAATAATCGCTGTTTGTTCTGAGATCCACACAAAACACATAAATACAGTCCGTACCGCGCAGTAAACACACTCCGTCTCAGTTATACAAACCAGTCAGTTAATGTTGTACAATGAAATAATCGCTGTTTGTTCTGAGATCCACACAAAACACATAAATACAGTCCGTACCGCGCAGTAAACACACTCCGTCTCAGTTATACAAACCAGTCAGTTAATGTTGTACAATGAAATAATCGCTGTTTGTTCTGAGATCCACACAAAACACATAAATACAGTCCGTACCGCGCAGTAAACACACTCCGTCTCAGTTATACAAATCAGTCAGTTAATGTTGTACAGTGAAATAATCGCTGTTTGTTCTGAGATCCACACAAAACACATAAATACAGTCCGTACCGCGCAGTAAACACACTCCGTCTCAGTTATACAAACCAGTCAGTTAATGTTGTACAATGAAATAATCGCTGTTTGTTCTGAGATCCACACAAAACACATAAATACAGTCCGTACCGCGCAGTAAACACACTCCGTCTCAGTTATACAAATCAGTCAGTTAATGTTGTACAGTGAAATAATCGCTGTTTGTTCTGAGATCCACACAAAACACATAAATACAGTCCGTACCGCGCAGTAAACACACTCCGTCTCAGTTATACAAACCAGTCAGTTAATGTTGTACAATGAAATAATCGCTGTTTGTTCTGAGATCCACACAAAACACATAAATACAGTCCGTACCGCGCAGTAAACACACTCCGTCTCAGTTATACAAACCAGTCAGTTAATGTTGTACAATGAAATAATCGCTGTTTGTTCTGAGATCCACACAAAACACATAAATACAGTCCGTACCGCGCAGTAAACACACTCCGTCTCAGTTATACAAATCAGTCAGTTAATGTTGTACAGTGAAATAATCGCTGTTTGTTCTGAGATCCACACAAAACACATAAATACAGTCCGTACCGCGCAGTAAACACACTCCGTCTCAGTTATACAAACCAGTCAGTTAATGTTGTACAATGAAATAATCGCTGTTTGTTCTGAGATCCACACAAAACACATAAATACAGTCCGTACCGCGCAGTAAACACACTCCGTCTCAGTTATACAAATCAGTCAGTTAATGTTGTACAGTGAAATAATCGCTGTTTGTTCTGAGATCCACACAAAACACATAAATACAGTCCGTACCGCGCAGTAAACACACTCCGTCTCAGTTATACAAACCAGTCAGTTAATGTTGTACAGTGAAATAATCGCTGTTTGTTCTGAGATCCACACAAAAACACATAAATACAGTCCGTACCGCGCAGTAAACACACTCCGTCTCAGTTATACAAACCAGTCAGTTAATGCTGTACAGTGAAATAATCGCTGTTTGTTCTGAGATCCACACAAAACACATAAATACAGTCCGTACCGCGCAGTAAACACACTCCGTCTCAGTTATACAAACCAGTCAGTTAATGTTGTACAGTGAAATAATCGCTGTTTGTTCTGAGATCCACACAAAACACATAAATACAGTCCGTACCGCGCAGTAAACACACTCCGTCTCAGTTATACAAACCAGTCAGTTAATGTTGTACAGTGAAATAATCGCTGTTTGTTCTGAGATCCACACAAAACACATAAATACAGTCCGTACCGCGCAGTAAAACACACTCCGTCTCAGTTATACAAACCAGTCAGTTAATGCTGTACAGTGAAATAATCGCTGTTTGTTCTGAGATCCACACAAAACACATAAATACAGTCCGTACCGCGCAGTAAACACACTCCGTCTCAGTTATACAAACCAGTCAGTTAATGCTGTACAGTGAAATAATCGCTGTTTGTTCTGAGATCCACACAAAACACATAAATACAGTCCGTACCGCGCAGTAAACACACTCCGTCTCAGTTATACAAACCAGTCAGTTAATGCTGTACAGTGAAATAATCGCTGTTTGTTCTGAGATCCACACAAAACACATAAATACAGTCCGTACCGCGCAGTAAACACACTCCGTCTCAGTTATACAAACCAGTCAGTTAATGCTGTACAGTGAAATAATCGCTGTTTGTTCTGAGATCCACACAAAACACATAAATACAGTCCGTACCGCGCAGTAAACACACTCCGTCTCAGTTATACAAACCAGTCAGTTAATGTTGTACAGTGAAATAATCGCTGTTTGTTCTGAGATCCACACAAAACACATAAATACAGTCCGTACCGCGCAGTAAACACACTCCGTCTCAGTTATACAAACCAGTCAGTTAATGCTGTACAGTGAAATAATCGCTGTTTGTTCTGAGATCCACACAAAACACATAAATACAGTCCGTACCGCGCAGTAAACACACTCCGTCTCAGTTATACAAACCAGTCAGTTAATGCTGTACAGTGAAATAATCGCTGTTTGTTCTGAGATCCACACAAAACACATAAATACACTGTGTGGGCAGAACGTACAATTGTTGAATGTTAAACGTGGTGGTACATATAGTAACCACTGGGCTTTAAAGTTTCTGCAGTGTCAAGAGAGAGAAAGATCTGAGGGACATGCCGGTATGGGGCAGTTTCTTACACGAACGTTAAGAAGGCTCTCAGTAATGCTCATTAAACTACGCTCCGCAGGTACCTCTGTTACTTCAAGTTGCGTTCTAAATTTCTTGCAGCTTCCTTTGTACAGAAAGCCTCCGTTGGTATAAACAGTGGTTTTACGTAGGGCCGGACGTTTTGCTTAATGCGAATTGTGGCTGCAGCGTCAGAGTACTTGATTGTGACGGACTTAAACAGGAAGCTTGCAGTAGCAAATTGGAACTTGGAAACATCTCAGGCTTTTATGAAAACAGAGGAAATGCAGTCAAACGTTGTTGAGACTGCTGAAGTTAATCAAAACAATACGTGAATACTGAGCTACCACCTCACCTTAGACGCCGCGTCACGCTACGAGATAAACCTGTAAACGTTGGCAGAGGAAATAACCGTTGTTTAATCTGGATTCATACTGTTCTGATGATGTAATAATAATAATAATATAATAATATTATAGATAAAAGACACCGTCCATTACAACTAAGAATGTTTTTATATTATATGAGAAATTTTGCTTACAACATGTTTCGGCCGAAATGGACCGTCGTCAGGTGATACATATATCAATATGTCTAATACATATTACTGTAATATAAGTTGTTTGAACTGATTGAGCTCTCGCTTACAATTAACCATCATATATATATATATTATGTTTATTACGAGAATCATAAGACAGACACAAATACACTCTGTGGACAAAATGTATAGCGGTACATATAATTACCACTGTGTTGTAATGGTTTAAGGCTCTTCTGGTGGTATGTACTGTAGTTTCAGAAGCGAGTATATTTTGCAACGAGTGCTTTCACAAGAGGCACCGAGCTCATTCCTGCTCACTTTACATTCCAACACCCACATATCCCAAAACTTGTAAAAGCGTGATTAGGCAAAAGAAACTTTCTGACTGCTTTCGGATTTCGTTGAGAAACCACTCGGAAACACAATTCAATTACGCAGTGTACAAGTTCGCGGAACTTGCTAATCTTCACTACCCCTTGTAATTAGATTGCTAACAGAACACGTCTGTCTGCCAGCCGAATGTCCATACCGGCTCGCTCCAGGTAAAGCGCTTATGGGATATTGAAACATGGGCGGCTTGCTGGCTGGCAACAAGAGGTGGAAACATTATGCAACGGGCTGTACCGTCTGTAAGAATGGGAGAAAGCAAAAATGAATTGTCGACTAAAATTTGTTGAGACATTGGAATTGCGGTTAAAATTTGTTGAGACATTGGAATTGCGGTTAAAATTTGTTGAGACATTGGAATTGCTGTTAAAATTTGTAAGAGACATTGGAATTGCGGTTAAAATTTGTTGAGACATTGGAATTGCGGTTAAAATTTGTTGAGACATTGGAATTGCGGTTAACATTTGTTGAGACATTGGAATTGCGGTTAAAATTTGTTGAGATATTGGAATTGCTGTTAAAATTTGTTGAGACATTGGAATTGCGGTTAACATTTGTTGAGACATTGGAATTGCGGTTAACATTTGTTGAGACATTGGAATTGCTGTTAAAATTTGTTGAGACATTGGAATTTCGGTTAACATTTGTTGAGACATTGGAATTGCGGTTAAAATCAGACAAATGTTACTGGCATTTTGCATGAAGAAATGTGTAAGCCAATGCGGATATACGAGGCGTAATTCGTGCGTCACTTGCTGAAAAAATTTGTACAAAACCGTATTATACATATCTTACGCAGACCGCAGTTCATCTAAGGCCTTGCGCTGTGAGACAATTACAGGCAAATGAGCGAATTCACAAACCTTATTGTGTTATGTGTGCATAAAGTAGATCATCACAGCAACAGGTTGCATGTTGCGTGCTACATGCCCTGGGAATCAGAGATGAATGCGATGTCCGTAGACTCGTGAGGCCTTCGCTTTACACAAAGTTCATTACCTTGCTCACAACAGCCCACATCTTGTCCCTATCATAAGCCAAAGCAATTCAGTCCACGCCGTCTAATTCAATGTCTTTAAGACCTATTTTAATGTTAGTCTCACCTCTACGTCTAGTTCTTTCAAGTGTTGTCTTCACTTCAGGTTTCCCCACCAAAACCCTGTAAGCACATCTTACCACTCCCCATAAATTCTACATTCCCTGCCCATTTCATCGATCTTGACTTGATCACCCGCGGAGTACAAACTATGAAGCTCATCCTTACACAATTTTCTCCAGTCCCCCGTTACTTCCTCCCTCTTAGGCCCCAAATACATTTTCAGTGCCCCATTCTTCTACACTCTCAACCCATGTTATTGTTTTAATGCTAAAGACCAAGTTTCACGCTACTAAAAAGCAAGTAGAATTACATTGCTGTGTGTTTTGACCTTTGCGTCCTCAGACACGTGGTGCCAGACGTTATGAACCTCACGTGCCATAACGCCTAGCATATTTGTGACACGTCTTCAAATTAAATAGATGGGCCGCGATAGCTCAGTCGGTATAGCGACTCGCTACGAGCTGGACGATCCGGGGATCGAATCTGCCAATCCCAGTGGCCGTGCGGTCTAAGGCGTGGTCTTCGGCCGCTCGCTTGCTAGGATCGTGGGTTCGAATCCCACCGGGGCATGGATGTTTGTGTTGTGTTATAAAAAGACGGTTGTGAACCGTGACATGAAAAGGACGAAAAAGGATTAATACAGAACAAAAAGGGATCAAAGAGGAAAACCCAGGAATTAGTAAAAAAAAAAAAAAAATCCCGCCGGGGCATGGATGTTTGTGTTGTGTTTGTTGTAAGGACGGTAGCATGGAACGTAAAGTGACATGAAGGACGAAAGGATTTAAACAGTACAAAAATGGATCAAAGGGGAAAAACCCCGGACAGGGAAAAATAATCCCGGTGAGGGCAAGATTTTTCGCAGCCGTCCAGACCGGCCCTGGGGCCTATCCAGCCTCCTATAAAATGGGTACCGGGTCTCTTTCCAGGGGTAAAGCGGCCGGGGCGTGGAGTTGAACACCGACACCAATTTAACGCAGAGGTTAAGGAAAGAGTAGAGCTATACCTCTACTTCCCCTCTGGGCATTCATGGCCTGTTCTAGGGAGAACTTTACCTTTACCTTGAAACTAAATACGGTTGCTGAAGCAAATTAACAGCATTATAATCCACATAATCCCAATTCCATCGTCTGCACGGACATTTTCATAAAGAGAGCACCATACACAATTTTATACATGTTCATTATTCTATTTTCCAACGATAGTCATATCTGACGCTACTGCGACGATCACATTATGGAGGGTGTTTTAGGCAGTACATGTAGCACGTAAGGGAATTGTGAGAAATACAAGCAAAACGCTAGCTACGAAACTTAAAGGGAAGAAACCTCCTGGAAAAACAAGATGTAGATGAGAATTTATTAAAATGGCTATCATACAGGAAATAAGGACAGGGATTGGATTCTTCTAGCTCAGAACGCTGTCAGGTGAACTTGGTGATCTATCACAAATGGCGGGGAACTGTTGACTAACTGTGAAACTGTAAGCGTCTTAATATGGATTATATGTCATGGATAGGAATCAGCCTGCACAAAGAATGTCGTTATGAAGGACATTCCTGCTCGGCGACCCAATCAGATGCCTCTCGTGCCGAAGCAGTGACCAGACGCAATGACCCTAGTTTCACTGTTTGCCCCGGCAAGTGGTGGCTCGCATCTGAATGCACAGCGCTCGGCTGTGTCAATAAGCGTAACCTCTCTTGCGTACTCGACTTTCCTTTCCGTAGCGTTTTTACTATATTTACGGTCCTTATGCAAGTACATATTCAGTTTTATTTCTTATGAACAAGTTTTAAACTGCGGCTGTAGTATAGTTACGTCTCTACACAACTTTAAACTACGGCTGTCGTATAGTTACGTCTCTACACAGCTTTTTCCTTTTAATGAGATTCCTCGTCTTTCCCATCATATTTTCAACATTCATCTGGAGTAGGAACTAAACCCACCCCAACGCACCCTACCCCCACCCCAACGCAACCTACCCCCACTTCAACCACCCTAACCCTTATTCTCCGTAGTGCTAATTTATTCTGCTGAGTGGAAAAATGTCTTGTGGCTGAAAATTTATAGTCCCGGTATCTGAGCCACTGTGACTTTCTCGACAGTAAAGAGATTTCGTCTCTGTAATCCACTGCTGGGTCACACAAAACACCCTGTACATAGGGAGACACAAGTAGCTGTCTTTGTAAGCAGTTTCCTACAGATTTCGGCCAACCTGAACAGTTATAAAGGACCTTGATTTCAGGTTTCCGCCGTGATGTTGATGTAATCTGTGGTCTTCTGGGTAATTACACTGCGTCGTGTGGTAATTATTTACCGACGTTTCGGGACAATGTGTCGGTCCCATCTTCACGGTCAAGATTCTAAGAAGGAATCTTGACCCGTGAAGATGGGACCGACACGTTGTCCCGAAACGTCGGTAAATAATTACCACACTACGCCGTGTAATTACCCAGAAGACCACAGATTACAATTATAAAGGAGTTTCCAGCAGTATAACAAGAAATGTATAAAAATTTAACAGTGAATATACCGAGTAAAACAGCTATAAGTATAAAATAAAAAATTAGCATGTGATTTGTTTAAATATATCTGTTGTGAGTTATCTTTCTACAGATTATACAGGGCATACACAAAAGAATGGTGCGGTATCAAAAGTGAATAAAAAATGTATTTCTCACCTTACACGGGCACAACATACACCGTCAGCGGCGGCAACTGTCCAAGTTTCTCATTTGGTAATTACAATCCTTCAATGTGTGCACCCTGGGTCACACGACACACATCCACACGGTAATCAAACTCATCCCAGACCCGGTGTAGCATGTCCGCTGTAATGGTCTGCAGTGCATGCGTTATCCGATCACGAATTTCATGGATGGACGTGGGCAATGGTGGTACATAAACGCTGTCTTTAACGAACCCCCAAAGAAAGAAATCGCACGGTGTAAGATCTGGCGAACGGGGTGGCCAAGGGAGAAGGTTCTTGTCTCCATTTGCAGCAGCACGTCCGATCCAGCGCTGTGGAAGAACACGATTGAGAAGCAGGCCGGCACGCAGTAAGCATGAGAAGCGAACTGCTGGTAGCGCACGAGAAACTTGGACAGTTGCCGCCGCTGACGGTGTATGTTGTGCCCGTGTAATGTGAGACATAAATTTTGTATTCACTTTTGAAACCGCACCATTCTTTTGTGTATGCCCTGTATTGCCAGCAGTCTTATGGATGAAATAACTGGTTTTTTTCTTGACATTAGTTTTTGGAATAATTTTAAGTTATTTATCCCGTGCATTTTGCTAAAATATTCATTTATAAAATCAAACAAACACAAATTGTATGGTCTTTCACTACTGCCACATGTTTCGGTACATCTGTGCCATCCTCAGGAGAACATTACATCAAATTTTAAAACTTACTGAAATATAATAAATTACGTCCGTAATACTCATTATATGTAATATTCAACAGCTAAATTCAAAGTGCAGGATGGCTGATATACATAATATATTATGAGTATAATAATTTATAAAAAGTATTATATATACAGTGTGTCCACAAAGTCCCTTCGGGGTTTTGAAAAATTGTGGCGCGCAAACAAATTGAGCTAGCCACATGCGGTTTGCGGCAGATTACAGTGAAACTCTGGAAGTTTTTTTTGCCGCCAACAGATTACTTGATGACCTGAAGACCCGTATCAGGAATGCGATCTCGGCTATTCCAGCGGACATGCTCCACAGAACATGGCAAGAGCTCGAATATCATCTGGACGTTCTGCGTGCTACCAAGGGAGACCACATCGAGGTCTACTGAGGTCAGTAAAAAACTTCCAGAGTTTCACTGTAATCTGCCGCAAACCGCATGTGGCTAGCTCAATTTGTTTGCGCGCCACAATTTTTCAAAACCCCGATGGGACTTTGTGGACACACTGTATATCATACCGATTTTTGCAATTGATATAAAATATATAAAATCATAGACGATGGGTAAAACTATGTATTTATGATATCGTTGCGGCATTCGACTATGTATAAAAACATCTAGTGTTTTGCACAATTGTGCACCACATATACTGTCCAAAGTCAAGATTGCTGTGTTCAAACATGCAGACTTTGTACAGAAAACGCCAACTGTACAGCGACGTTTAGATTTGCTGTCTGAAATGTGTCTATCCTGAAGTCCAGTGTTCATTACTGTGGGCAACTGTAGGACGTCTGCAGTGTGGTTTCGGCCCAACTTGCAGCATTACTTGACTTGTAGTTATATATATATATATATAAAATAATAATTGAGGGGCACGCGGTGGCGCAGTTGGTTGAGGCACTTCGCTACAAACCGGAACGTCGTGGGTTCGATTCCCGATGGTGTCACTGGAATTTTTCACTAACATAATCGTTTCGGTCGCACTATGGCCCTGGGGTCGACTCAGCCTCTAACATAAATGAGTTTCAGGAATCTTTCCTGGGGGGGTAAAGGCGGCCGGTGCGTAGGGCTAACAACCTTACCACCTTCATGTTCCGATTGTCTAGAATTCTGGGAGCCTCAACCTCCTGGAACCCTAAGGGCCTGTAATGGGATTGCTTTTGCTTTATATATATAATATATATAAAATATATATATGTAATGTGTTGTATGTATTTAAGTGTACAAAGAGAATAAGAAGAGTGTCTGGGGAAAGGGTGGGGAGTGTAGTGAGGGGGACTACATTTACGTATAACTACGTGGGCGGAGAAGAAATAATTCAGTGTTTTGAAAGTTTCCAGATTGTGGCCGCTCGTCCTTCTGCTTTTCAGCACCCTAGTCTCAACGACCCTCAGCCTATGTTCCTCCCTTCAATGTGAGAGACCAAGTTTCACACTCGTACAAAGCAACAGGCAAAATTACAGTTCTTACATATTAATCCTTACATTTTTACGAATCCTTTCACGTTTATCCTGACATCTTAGGACCTACTTAATAAGCAACAGGAGTGACATCTAGGTGACGCTAAGTGCAGCTGAAGTGTCATCAGACTTTGGCCTCTTGAAGCCTCACGCTTTCTGAACAACATGAACATCCAGTTCGTACTCACAGGACCGACGCTGCAGATTCGACGCAAGGAACAACCGGATAAGGCGCTGACGAGGGTTAATTGCTGTTTACTAAGGAAAACATTTCTGGTAACGAAAATACATGAGTTTTGAAAAAGTGATTTTGTAGTTGGATACCGACGTTTCGGACATACATGCTGCCTTCCTGTTCAATTCCAATCTTGTAACTAATCCTTCCTTCCTTCTATATGGAGGCACGTTCCACCATCAAAACTACAGACTGCCAACACATAAGAGGACTGGAACAGAAACCTTTCGTGCCTTGACCACAAGTAGCTTGTGTGTGTGCAACATGCACAGGTAAATCGAATGTATCTGCTGTTCTTTGTATGGTTATACGGCTATTAAATATAATAATCTACAGGGTGTTTATCTCATCGTGTCCTGTCACGGGATGTCATAAAGGAAACTGGCTTACAAGATACAGAAGCTGTTGTCAGGAACACGACAAAAGGGACACACTGTATATGTGATTAGCAGCAAATAAATGGACAAACTGTATATGTGATTGGCAGCAAATAAATGGACAAACTGTATATGTGATTAGCAGCAAATAAATGGACAAAGTGTATATGTGATTAGCAGCAAATAAATGGACAAACTGTATATGTGATTGGCAGCAAATAAATGGACAAACTGTATATGTAATTAGCAGCAAATAAATGGACAAACTGTATATGTGATTAGCAGCAAATAAATGGACAAACTGTATATATTAGCAGCAAAAATGGACACATATAGTAATTAGCAGCAAATAAATGGACACACTGTATATGTAATTAGCAGCAAATAAATGGACACACTGTATATGTAATTAGCAGCAAATAAATGGGCTTCCAAGGCAGGAATTCCATAAGTGAAGTTTATTATAGGTAATAAAAGAATTCAAAGCGTTACAAATGTCCTTCTACTTACAAGCACAAAGCAGAACTTTTAATTATGATTGCACAACAACAACATTTTTCCAGCATATGTGTGGCACAATTCCAAGTTTCTTTAAACGGAGGTCAAGAAAATTCACAAGGCTGTGTATCTTTCAGCTACAGCGTGTTCGCGATAATTGGCACAGAGGTTAAAGTAGGCGGAAAGGACATATTTACGTTCTGTTGTTTTTACAGATAAACACTTTAGCAGAATGGTTACTTTACGTACGGCCTACCATCTACTTCAACATTCAGACACTCAACATTTTACCCCACACTGAAGATGTACTTATTTAGAAGATATACATATATATTAATGGATTTGAAGTCTTCACGCCGGTTTCGCTGAGGATTCAGGCCGTTTCGGGCGTGATGTTGTGTTATGGGGTAAGTTGTTAAGGAGGTTTCGAATATCGTATCGCCTTTATATTCAAGGGTCAAGAAGCCCAAATAAATATTACTGGACTCTTTGTCCCCTGAAGATGGATGCAATACGACTCTCGAAACGTCAGAATCACACCCTAACAGTAAAGTGCCACATTCCAGAGACCTGAATTCCTAGCCTTGCTATTCTGTCAATACAGAACAGCTATGTAACATCTTAGGCTGACTGTCTTCTGTGTGACGCCGTGTAGTTTGGTAGTTATCAGACTAAACGGCGTCACAACACATAAGACAGACATCAAGCCAACTATTATGTACCATCTGAGGCTGACTCAGTGGTGACTGTCTTCTGAGTGTGACGCCGTGTAGTTTGGTAGTTACCAGACTACACGGCGTCACAACACATAAGATAGTAATCAAGCCAACTATTGTTTCCCCGAACAGCTTAAACCGATCTCCTTTATTCCACACACGTAATGTTTTATACGGTTCGGCACTGAATTTTTGAAAATAATTTAGATAAATTTGGACTTCAAAGAGCTAGCACAGTGGACACAGAGAAAGGCGCGATTCAGACGACGTGTTCGCTGCCGTTCCGGTCACGATCACGGTCACGATCACGATCACTGCTGTTTGTGTGCGGTGCCTTGCACGTGCGTCGTGGCGTAAACAGTGTTGCCACAACACCGTGAAGCATATCTGACCAGCTTTTGACTGGAATGTGAATGAGGCTTACACTCTGAAGCTAGGGACAAAATTCGTCCCTATTTTCCCGGGACATTCTCAGTTTTATGGATTTTAAACAATTTTGTCTCGTTATCCCTCAAAATCCAATTTGGGATGCCAAATGTTCCGGGTTGTTTCAAGTCATAAAAATAAGTCATTTCTGACAATGCGTACGAAAATTTTGGTGAAAACACCTATAGCGGTAGGGCAACCTTTAAGCAACCAAAAACAAGACAGGAAGGTGTGTAGATTAGTGATAAAATGGTGTGGCCTGAGACCGCGAAGGCTGAGGAATGGATAAGTGTAGAAGAATCAGCAAGTGAGCTGAGTGTCTGAGTTTTCCCCTGATTATTGTTTCATTTTTATGTGCGTGTAAAAATTTTTTTATACAGTTACCTCCTTCTAGTAATATTAATAAACTACTCTCATTTTCTTTGCATGAAGGATGAAAATTTTCTTCTATTTTCCGCCCCCACCACCGAAATGTAATTCAGTGACCTGAAATGCGTTTTTTAAATGGGTTCACCATGTGAATCAGGCCTGGTGCAGGAAACATGACCAAAAAAGAGGCAGTTTAAGTGACAAATATGTCAATATACTCGTATAGACACATTTTAACAGAGATCAGCCGGTGATATCGCTAAGTGAAACAAGACAGTGTCTGTAAGACTGCACCTGGGGAATATTTTTCAGGTAGCGAGTATTTACAGCAAGTATTACTTTCGTTAATTCAAACGGCTGTGTAGTATGATCGATGTGACATTTCGCCGTTACAAGCGACAGATGACTCTGACAGATGAGGTACATATATATACATATATATATATATACACCTTACGTCAGTTTTTGTAAAATGTTCTGCGGTTTTATACGTGAAATGCGATGTTGCTACTATCACGTGTCCTTTCACGTGGATAGATAGCTACAGACGGATTCTACCGATCCTAATAAGCAAGACGTTTCTTGCAAATAACGTCAAGCGGCTGAATCCTTCCTTATAAGCTAATAGTTTCTCAGCTAGCCACGAAGTGTCCCTCAATTTATGAAAAAAAAATCCTAAGCGAGTTTATAACAGCCTCTCATTGGTCGCTGTCCTGAGCCAGATGAATCTACTTCACACATCTCCATTGCAGGCACGTCCAGTCCTGTAAGGAATGCAACTCGGACACTCGCTGTAAAGTAAAATACAAGCAGTGGAACACCATCGCCTGGGTTTCATTCCCAACAGGAAGGTGTGTTTATTTAACGACGCTGTCAGTTCCTAATAACGTCGGTGGTCGATGAATGAATGAGTGTAGAACACTGTTGGAATGATACTGACAGGGAAACTGAAGTACTGGGAGAGAAACATTATACAGCGTTGGTGGTAGATGTATGAATGAGTATGGAGCATTGGTGGAATGATACTGACAGGGGAAACTGAAGTACTGGGAGAGAAACATTATACAGCGTTGGTGGTAGATGTATGAATGAGTATGGAGCATTGGTGGAATGATACTGACAGGGGAAACTGAAGTACTGGGAGAGAAACATTATACAGCGTTGGTGGTAGATGTATGAATGAGTATGGAGCATTGGTGGAATGATACTGACAGGGGAAACTGATGTACTGGGAGAGAAACATTATACAGCGTTGGTGGTAGATGTATGAATGAGTATGGAGCATTGGTGGAATGATACTGACAGGGGAAACTGAAGTACTGGGAGAGAAACATTATACAGCGTTGGTGGTAGATGTATGAATGAGTATGGAGCATTGGTGGAATGATACTGACAGGGGAAACTGAAGTACTGGGAGAGAAACATTATACAGCGTTGGTGGTAGATGATGAATGAATGAGTATGGAGCATTGGTGGAATGATACTGACAGGGGAAACTGAAGTACTGGGAGAGAAACATTATACAGCGTTGGTGGTAGATGTATGAATGAGTATGGAGCATTGGTGGAATGATACTGACAGGGAAAACTGAAGTACTGGGAGAGAAACATTATACAGGTTGGTGGTAGATGTATGAATGAGTATGGAGCATTGGTGGAATGATACTGACAGGGGAAACTGAAGTACTGGGAGAGAAACTTTATACAGCGTTGGTGGTAGATGATGAATGAATGAGTATGGAGCATTGGTGGAATGATACTGACAGGGGAAACTGAAGTACTGGGAGAGAAACATTATACAGCGTTGGTGGTAGATGTATGAATGAGTATGGAGCATTGGTGGAATGATACTGACAGGGGAAACTGAAGTACTGGGAGAGAAACATTATACAGCGTTGGTGGTAGATGTATGAATGAGTATGGAGCATTGGTGGAATGATACTGACAGGGGAAACTGAAGTACTGGGAGAGAAACATTATACAGCGTTGGTGGTAGATGAATGATGATGAGTATGGAGCATTGGTGGAATGATACTGACAGGGGAAACTGAAGTACTGGGAGAGAAACATTATACAGCGTTGGTGGTAGATGTATGAATGAGTATGGAGCATTGGTGGAATGATACTGACAGGGGAAACTGAAGTACTGGGAGAGAAACATTATACAGCGTTGGTGGTAGATGAATAATGTAATGAGTATGGAGCATTGGTGGAATGATACTGACAGGGGAAACTGAAGTACTGGGAGAGAAACATTATACAGCGTTGGTGGTAGATGATATGATGAGTATGGAGCATTGGTGGAATGATACTGACAGGGGAAACTGAAGTACTGGGAGAGAAACATTATACAGCGTTGGTGGTAGATGTATGAATGAATGAGTATGGAGCATTGGTGGAATGATACTGACAGGGGAAACTGAAGTACTGGGAGAGAAACATTATACAGCGTTGGTGGTAGATGTATGAATAATGAGTATGGAGCATTGGTGGAATGATACTGACAGGGGAAACTGAAGTACTGGGAGAGAAACATTATACAGCGTTGGTGGTAGATGATATGAATGAGTATGGAGCATTGGTGGAATGATACTGACAGGGGAAACTGAAGTACTGGGAGAGAAACATTATACAGCGTTGGTGGTAGATGTATGAATGAGTATGGAGCATTGGTGGAATGATACTGACAGGGAAACTGAAGTACTGGGAGAGAAACATTATACAGCGTTGGTGGTAGATGAATGAATGAGTATGGAGCATTGGTGGAATGATACTGACAGGGAAACTGAAGTACTGGGAGAGAAACATTATACAGCGTTGGTGGTAGATGTATGAATGAGTATGGAGCATTGGTGGAATGATACTGACAGGGGAAAACTGAAGTACTGGGAGAAAAAAAAACCACAGCAGGGGAGATTGGATAATTCTGTACAACATGACCCGGTATAGCTCAGTCAGTATAGTTACAAAGCTACGGGCTGGGAGACCGATGGTGATATCTCTAAAGGAATACAATTTCTTCTCTTCGTTCCCGAGTCCAGATGGGTCCTGAGCTCGTACGTCTCCATATCCAAAAGACACCTGGGACTTTTCCCCAAGGTTAAAGTGACAGGGGTGTTGGAAATAACCACTCACCAGTATACTGTATATGGTACAGCTTAAGAATGCGTGGAGCGATGCCTGTAATTCTACACGTCCTTATGGAGTGCCGTTTAATTAAGCACCAGCAGAACTTCAGACGTATAACTTGTGCCGTTTATGCCCCAACAGCCTTCTTCGCGTAATGAAAGCTCCACTTTGTCTAGCAGCTGCAATGACGTCACACAATGGGACGGCCAGTAAAGGTCTGGGCTTTGAATCTCGGCCGGGCAGGGCAGGGATTCTTGTATATTCTGAGGATGACTAGAATCACATACTATGCCGATATTTGGGGACAAAAAGGCCGGAGCCTGAAGACAACTATTCACTTGTATCTGGTGTCCATATTAAGGACGTAAGGAGTTCCAACCCTACGACTCCCATACATCAGGTGGCATGGCGCTTTCGTACATGGGCAGATTTATAGTCACTTTTTTAGTTGTAGAATATTCAGTTTTGTGTCGTACCGACGCACGGTGACGACAACATAAATATGCGTACTTTATAAACAAGGACGCTACACTTCTTCTTCTTCTTCCCATGACGTAACAGCCCCAAGTGGGCCAGGGCCTCCTCATTATCGATGCTTCACGATCACATTTATTTAGACAAGCCACACTCCGTATGACTCCTCTGGATGAGGGATCAGCCCGACGCAGAGACCTTTACCTGACAACACACAACACTCACAACAGACAGACATCCATTACCCCCGCAGGATTCGAACCCGCAATCCCAGAAAGTGAACGGTCCGCAGACCCACGCCTTAGACCGCGCGGCCACTGGGATCGGCTACAATACAGTTAATAAGTAACAAAGATTCAGCCCAAATTTATTGCAAAAGAATAAGAGATGAATGATGATGATGATGATGATGATGATAGTGTACGTTCCTGCGAAGCAAGGTCAACAGGCAGCTGAAGGACTACAGCGAACTTACCGGACGCTGGCAAGAATTTCTTACGTATTTTATTTGACCTTGAACTAATACATAGGACGAAGAGGAATTGTTCTGGCCTGTGTCGGTTGTCGCCAGAACCTCCACTTGCAACGCTCGTCGTCGTAAGGCAACCCCGCGGCGCCCCAGCGCCTGTATTGTGCAGCATAATCCCCGCTTACAGTGGCCAGCCAATTGGACCCGCCTACTCGAGTTATCACATAGCATCCCCGTTAAGTCACGGATGACGTTTATCCCCTCTACAAGCACTCTAGGGACCGACGGGAGGTTCGTACCTCGTCTTATCACAGTACAATACGCCGCTCCTTCTGAGGTAAGGATAAAGGTAAAGCAATCACATTACAGGCCTGGACAGGCCCTTAGGGTTCCAGGAGGTTGAGGCTCCCAGATTTATAGATAATCGGCACATGAATGTGGTAAGGTTGTCAGCCCTACTCACCGGCCGCCCCTACCCCCAGGAAATATTCCTGGTACTCATTTCTGTTAGAGGCTAAGTCGACCCCAGGGCCATAGTGCGACCGGAAGAATTATGTCAATGAAAAACTCCAATGACACAGTCGGGAATTGAACCCGCGACCTTCCGGCTTGTAGCGCAGTGCCTCAACTGCGCCACCGCGTGTCCCCTCCTTCTGAGGAGCGGTGGTAACTGTACGTTCCACCGGCCTTAACATTAGAAAACAATATGTTACCCACACAGTGTATCTATGTGTTTCGAACGAGTCCGCCAATAAACAGTTCTTATTTCGCTACATGGAGGTACCTTCTTCGTCTTGGTTATGATGCTTGCATTTATTAAAATGTAGGGACTGAATCTGTGTGTGTCATTTGTATGGAAATTGTGCTGAACAGGTGAGTCTAACATCCTTCTGAGCATGGGCAGGTGCGTGTTTAATTCCATACAGATAATTTGAAATTTTAAATTTAATTAAAGTGTGTGGTAACCATTATTGACAGCAACTGATGTCTATTAATTAGTGTGATGAATTAACTAACATGTTAATTTTTTTGAGCTAAAAGCCTGGCTATTCCGCTTAATGTTATGAAATTCTGAAACACCAGAACACTTTCCGTGTACTGACTGTGGCTGTTACTGACTGTGGCTGTTACTGACTGTGGCTGTTACTGACTGTGGCTGTTGTCCTTGTCATTCGTATTACAAATTAGCTTACGAATGCCATTATAAACTGTTTGGACTAAGCATTTGACTTTCAGAATTCTACAGCAATACTTGCATGTTGCTTTTACAGCTGCGGCTACCGTAAGTATTGGTAAGAATACGGAGTAAATATTATGACATCTTTGTGTGTTTTCTGTTAGGTTCGCACTAGGAAGCAACGGTTATATTTTTATACATAAGCCAACAGCACTTTATGCACGCAAGTACCTGTGCCTAGTTATTTCACACCATGCAAGAACCTGTGCCTAGTTATTTCACACATGCAAGAACCTGTGCCTAGTTATTTCACACACGCAAGTACCTGTGCTAGTTATTTAACACATGCAAGTACCTGTGCCTAGTTATTTCACACATGCAAGTACCTGTGCCTAGTTATTTCACACATGCAAGTACCTGTGCCTAGTTATTTCACACACGCAAGTACCTGTGCTAGTTATTTCAACACTGCAAGTACCTGTGCCTAGTTATTTCACACATGCAAGTACCTGTGCCTAGTTATTTCACACATGCAAGAACCTGTGCCTAGTTATTTCACACACGCAAGTACCTGTGCTAGTTATTTCACACACGCAAGTACCTGTGCCTAGTTATTTACACATGCAAGTACCTGTGCCTAGTTATTTCACACATGCAAGTACCTGTGCCTAGTTATTTCACACATGCAAGTACCTGTGCCTAGTTATTTCACACACGCAAGAACCTGTGCCTAGTTATTTCACACACTGCAAGTACCTGTGCCTAGTTATTTCACACATGCAAGTACCTGTGCCTAGTTATTTCACACATGCAAGTATCTGTGCCTAGTTGTTTCACACATGCAAGTACCTGTGCCTAGTTATTTCACACATGCAAGTATCTGTGCCTAGTTATTTCACACATGCAAGTACCTGTGCCTAGTTATTTCACACATGCAAGTACCTGTGCCTAGTTATTTCACACATGCAAGTACCTGTGCCTAGTTATTTCACACATGCAAGTACCTGTGCCTAGTTATTTCACACACGCAAGTACTGTGCCTAGTTGTTTCACACATGCAAGTACCTGTGCCTAGTTATTTCACACATGCAAGTACCTGTGCCTAGTTATTTCACACATGCAAGTACCTGTGCCTAGTTATTTCACACATGCAAGTATCTGTGCCTAGTTATTTCACACATGCAAGTATCTGTGCCTAGTTGTTTCACACATGCAAGTACCTGTGCCTAGTTATTTCACACATGCAAGTACCTGTGCCTAGTTATTTCACATCATGCAAGTACCTGTGCCTAGTTATTTCACACATGCAAGTACCTGTGCCTAGTTATTTCACACACGCAAGTACCTGTGCCTAGTTATTTCACACACTGCAAGACCTGTGCCTAGTTATTTCACACATGCAAGTACCTGTGCCTAGTTATTTCACACAACAAGAAACCTGTGCTAGTTATTTCACACACGCAAGTACCTGTGCCTAGTTATTTCACACACGCAAGTACCTGTGCTAGTTATTTCAAAACACAAGAACCTGTGCCTAGTTATTTCACACAGCAAGTACCTGTGCCTAGTTATTTCACACACGCAAGTACACTGTGTCCTAGTTATTTCACACACGCAAGTACCTGTGCCTAGTTATTTCACACACGCAAGTACCTGTGCCTAGTTATTTCACACACGCAAGTACCTGTGCATAGTTATTTCACACACGCAAGTACCTGTGCCTAGTTATTTCACACACGCAAGTACCTGTGCTAGTTATTTCACACATGCAAGTACCTGTGCCTAGTTATTTCACACATGCAAGTACCTGTGCCTAGTTATTTCACACATGCAAGTACCTGTGCCTAGTTATTTCACACATGCAAGTACCTGTGCCTAGTTATTTCACACACGAAACCCGATTACATTGTCCTGCCGTTAAAAGATGCATGCCAATTCGACTCCTGGCACAGTGGCACTGTGGCCGTTATGTTTGTGCCAAAAGAGGTACTGGTGCTAGCGGGCAGTGACAGTACGGCCTGTTGTTTGAGGTGAAGTATAGATATGTAAAGGCTGGAGAATAAAAGGAAGTACAAGATGCAGTAAGTATTATTTCACGTGCAATTATATACTAATTTGTACATTTTTTTTCAATGGCTCGACAGCCCCTTGGGGGCCTAGGCCGCCTCATTGTCGAGCTTCACGATACACACTAGACACACCACACTCGGTAGGACTCCTTGGACGAGTGATCAGCCCATCGCAGAGGCCTCTACCTGACAACACACAACACTCACAACAGACAGACATCCATGCCCTACGCGGATTCGAACCCACGATCCAGAAGCGAACGGCCGCAGACCCACGCTTAGACCGCACGGCCACTGGGATGGCATTTATACATATTACACATAAACTAAAATAAGTCAGGGGTCCACAAATTTTGAAAAATCTAGAGCCACTCAAAAATTCTAGGTGTCAGATGCGTACATGAAAGACGTTCCATACTGAGGGCCCGTAAATATTAGGCGCCACCGAGAAAATTTATTTGGCCGAGCGACCTAGTGCCCCGGATTTGTGCACCCCTGCACTGATAACATATACAGTACACATACACTATTGCACACGATGAACACAGTGCACATGATACCACTAACTGCCCTATGCATGTCGCAACAAGCTAGTGCGCCGCCCACAAGCAAACCAATAAGGCAGGCGCATTCTTTCTCTGTTTCCTGCGAAGTCACGAGTCTTGTTACAATTGAGCGACGCGGAGGCAAAGCCGACACAAACGTACCAAGATATTGAGTGGGTTTGTCTGTGAAGTTTCCGGAGGATTTGCGTGTTGTGGGGTACAAAACTGGCTGATAGGTCAGTGATGTCTGACTGCAGTGTTCTGCAGTCATAGAGACGCCCACCGCAACACGAGGGAAATTTCATATTGCACAGTGTAAAGGGCAGTGGTTTCTTTTATGTAATACCACCTGACTTAACTATAAAATACAATGTATTTTGCCAACACTATGTATGTATTTTTTATGATTTACGTAATGATCAGGATCATGTTTCTAAACAGAACTTTGTAACGAAAGGTAAAGTTCACCCTAGAACCTCGGCGCTAGATGGAGGGTTGGTCAACGTCACGCCCCGGCCGCTTTACCCCGGGAATAACCCGGTACTCATTGTACATGAGGCTGGGTAGGCCCCAGGGCTGGTCTGGACGGGTGCTGAAAATCTCGCCCCAAACGGGATTCGATCCCCGGACCGTCCAGTCGTAGCGAGTCGCTATACCGACTGAGCCATCGCGGCCAGATGCAATATGTTTCGTGAGAGGTGGAAGCCAAGTTTTAAAATGTAATTTAAATCAACTTATGGCTCGAAAGTGTAACAAACCGCTGACATAGACTACAGACATTTAAATATTTGCAACTCAGTTCACTCGTTCAGCAACCGGAAGTGTGAAGCTGATCCGCCATTTTCCCTGTCACGCATCTCATTAATTTAAGGAAAATTGGGATATTTAAATAATGTCAAAAATTATCATCTCAATCGTAATCAAATGTCATCATGGATAATTGCATCACGATTTCTTAAACATTTAACAGTCATATTTTGCTGTACGCAGTTCTGCCTCAAGCAAGTGATTCGGGATACTTTCTGTTACTTCTGGCCCTCACAGACACATACCGGAGCATTCTACTGACAAAAATAGCTACAGCCGATAAAACAGGCGTCCTCTCACCGAGTGAGCACGCGAAGACTGTTAGCGACAGCCAGTCTTTCGCCACCTTCTGGTAGTGCATTCATTCTCGTAAGGAATAATCCGTCGCGGGCTTCAGAAATGTTAGTTTCAAATTTTTCCGTCTTCAAATTCCATCAGTGTGGACTTGCGTAAGTTGAATTTACGAAAGTTGGTGACACTGCAGGCTGTACAGGACTCGGCGTCGACTTAACATCTGACGGCGACGCAGTGTAGCATCGCCCCTGTGGCACACAACAGTGACCGACAGAGAGTTCTTACGTTGTTGACGTTAGTGAACACCACTACAACCAGAACAACTACCGCTACTGCTACTGCTGCTACTACTACTATTACTACTACACAGTCATATGTAGCTATTCCAGCCGTCAGTAAATCAAATTCGTTGGGCGAGATAGTTTCAATAGCTTTAAGATGCGATCTCATGCTCTGCACACTTCAGCACACAAACTGTGACCGCTGTCCAACTGCTGCTGCCATCTGCTGTCTGCACTAACTTTGTGGGCGACTTTCATAATTATGCATAAGAACCCAGCGAGGCTGCTGCCCATGTCTTCCTGCATACGGTACAAACCTCGGCCAAAGGGCGGAGGACCTTGTGTCATATCTCTCGAAAATTCAGAGTTAGAGATCAGGCAAGTCACACTGTCAGTACACATTGTTACTGCTTTTGGTACCGAAATGGTGCGGACCTGCAGAATGGGAGGGATAAGTAGAAACACAAACAGAATTTTGGTGAGGAAAATTTCTAGGAAACTGTCGTATTGGACGAGACTTCTGTAAGTATGTTGAGAGGAAGAGGCGTAGCAATGCGTGAAACTGGGAGTGGATACAACACACTTCTTGCAAAATGTCTGTCTTTACCACAGCAAACTGTGGTCTCGCAAGTGGGTACTGACGTTTCGGGAGAGTTGTACCTGCGAAAACAAGTTAGAAAATATGCATATCTACGTATTCATATTACATGTAATCATCGTGGTTTTAAATGACGTGCTTTTACGATTTGCATACAAAATTGCAAACTTTATTTATTAATTTATTGGTACAAAAATATATTTCCCACATAACTTCTGACAGGTGTGTGACACATTACGCTCATTTAAACCATTTCCCCTATATTATGGTGAAAATCCACTAACAGCATTTCAAACATTATTTGTCTTAATTTTTTTAGTTAGCAATACACTCTTTATCTCCTCTCCGTTGTGTCTTCTGACACCTGCCACTGGCAACTCAAGAACACGAAATGTCATGATACATTCTCAACCAAAAAGAAAGCTCAATAAAATAATCTTGAAATACTGCATTTTCTGGAAAATTATAATTTGTGTACATTTAGGCGAAAAGGGATTCTTCATGACCTTACACGGTGGTTGGCCTGAAACATCTGCTGAAAGCGACTGCATAATTTTGTCTGTTTTCTTTCAAACAAAATTTATGATCTTCCTGGACGTTACGCAAAGATTTAAACACCTGGGCCAAGCACTATCCTAGCAGAAAACACAGTTACCTCTTTTAACTCCTTGTCGAACGGAACGACACAACAGATGACCTTGAACTTCATACGCCGAAGTCATTTTCAGCTTCGTGGATGGCGGATTCTGCTGAGTCTTCTGTCTTCGCAGTGAATGTACGTGACACCATCCGGAGGACTGCCTTTTACGTTACGTTTGCCGGCGCTTGACCACGTTTCAACGATCGCAGTTATTAGACTTAAAATATCTGTTTCGCGACAAGAAAACTTTCCAGGTTAAGACACATGTTATAGCGCGTCCACTGAGCACTTAATTTAGAACATACGGTAACTACTGACAACTGACCCTTTTCATTTTTGAAGCAATCTGTAAGGCCATGATGCAGTTTCACACAGTGTGTTGGACTGTACAAATCATCCTTACTGTCAGTGAATATTCTGGCCAAACGAGTGACTACTACACCCTCAGTGTCTTCCTTATTCATGATCATAACTTTGTATTGGTATTTCAAATCATTTTCGGCTGGACCAACATAATGCAACCATACATACATTATGCCCTTTTCAATTAGCAGACGGTGACAGAAAATTTCATTGTAAGCGAACAAAAACTTGTAGCTGTAAGTATAAGCATTTGGATTTGGTACAAGAATTAAGTGTTGGCATTGTAATCCTGACAGATTTCTTTGTGTGCTTCCTGTAGGTGTTTCTTGACATCTTTGAAAACTCCAGACCAAGTACATATCATGTGAAGTCTCAGTTTATCCGCTGGACATGTTTCTGGACGGTAGCCACATTTGGCTTCGTGTTTACGAATCACATCAAAACAGAAGTCATCTTTACATCCATACTTACGGTACCGACACGGGTACTTCATCTGCAATACCAGTTCTCGAGAGCGCGATTCCTGGTTTTCATGAAACACTGTTTGCAGGTTGGACAGTTTAAAACTTTCGGTCTGCAGTTTTTACAGATATTGTGACCTTCCAGGCACAATGTGATAGGAGGCTCCATGTATTCGATGCAGACCTGACACTCCAGTTCCCTCAAAACGCCGTCTCCTATATGAGAGTCCCGAGACTCCATGCTTGGTGTGACCAGATTATCTGCTTGCAGAATTCAGTGAGCGCCTTCTTTCCTGTAAACACAACAAATTACACATTTGAAGCTTCTGACAGCAGTTGGCATTCAGGTACACTGCGACACAGTGCTGCCTGCAGCGCAGTGCCTTAGTCCGCATGACCAATCACAAGCTTACACAAACCGACCAATCACACATTACATACGCAAACCTTAAAGACAGAAGCAGCGCCATCCTGTGACGTGTTTTTGTGCAACCTCCTACAGTACACAGTGTCAGAATTGAATGAAACAAATTGTGATCATTTTGCTGTCCATATGTCGCTGTTGAATTTAGAGGTCAAACTGTTGATATCGCTCTTCACAATAGGACTGTCCGGGCTGCCCCATCAGCAGCTAAAGTGAAGGGCGTGTTTCGTGGTTTTCCTCCATATAAATATATATATATAAATATATATATCGAAGGAAGGCTCCACACATTCAACAACTACTTGGTAGGCTGCTCCCTGTACACAGATAATCCAAGTAACCGCCAGCATTACCAAGGTTCAACCCCCTGATAAATAATTGCCCAAACACAATTTTGAAGATAACACAACCGAAACTCAATTTAGGTTAAAAGTTCAAAAACCAACACATGCACTGTATTCTTACAAGTAAGTCAAATGCTCCTACACATGTTTCGGCTTCAACAAACCATCTTCAGACGGTCAAAGTTCTACATATGCTCGACATCTGTTAGTTCATTCATAAGCACCTCACACATCAGCGACACGCTCTGCCGATGTGTTTCGTGCAGTAAATAGCGGACAGCATTAGCTGGTTAGTGTTTGTAATGGTACAACAATGTGTTCTTTGTGAGGTAGGAAATGATTATTGATATATAAATAATTTATATAAATTTAGACTCCACAGGACAAAAACAAAATTGGAACAAAGTCTGAAGTCTAAGTGTAATTTTATAGTTGACTGATATCACGTTCAATCAACTGGTCAGTATGATTGAATTTCAAGTACCTCTCAGGCCGTTAGATTAGCAAAAAGCAGAAAACAGATTTAAGAGAATAAAATGTCAATTTTCTAAAAGAAGAAACTAATTAATGAGAGGGTTAGGGTCGAAGTGCACAAGGGCTTAATGATCGACAAAGCATAAAGCAGCCGGCCTGGCTTTTGAAAGGGTATGCAGCCTTGCCAAGTATCAGAAGAGAAAGGAAACTTCATAGAGTCGAACGTGAAGAGAAACTGCAGGAACAAAAACACAGAGGGATTTAAGTGTGGCGAGTCCCGTCTCCTCCAAAAGTCTTGGCAGGTCCGGCTGCCCGTTCAACATTCTCCAGTGAACATCGATCGATGTTTTGTCCCGGCTAGACCCGGCCGGGTATCACACGACCATGCCCGGACTTGGCCGATTCCTCTAGCGCTCTCCCCTGCTTGCTGCTAGCCCGGGGTGCGGGAAAACTGGAATTGCTGCAGTTGTCCGCTGACAGGCATCGCTAGTGTCCGTGTTTCCCGCCCACATTTTTCAGTGTGCTGCATATTGCTTCCTGTCTGTGTGTGATGCATGCTGGGACCACGAGACGTTCGCGTCAGGTGAAATTAATTGCCAGAAGTTATGAGATCGCTGACGTCGGTGTGACGAAGTTTTAAAGTTTCTGTCAGTGCGGATATTGCTGTGTCTCTTACGAAATTACAGGAACAGCTGAAGTATTCTTTACGGTTTTCGAGACAAAACAGGACGGAGCCGCAAATTACAGGTTTCATCAATATCTGTGGATTTTAATCTATTGCAATACTCTTCCAACGGAACAAATCCGGGTGGCCTCTGGCATACATAATCGAGGTCAGTATTTATTTCTAGATTTACAACATATTTTTAGAAACCTTCTACTAATTGCGTTAAAATCGGTCTAGTACTTCTCTAAACCACAGTGATATTTCGCACATTTAAATATTTGAGCGTCTGTTGGACGTAATTTGCTCTATTTAAATATGACTAACTATACATGTCGGTTAATATTTGTAGTCAGGACTGTTGAATGTGCAAGTCTGTGTTCTTGTAAATATTTTGCAATTCTGTTACAAGCTTCTGCCTGAATAATATCACCTGCGACACATACTAAAACAATCCGAACCCAATACTGACACTGACTATTGTGCTAGGCCCGGAACTCTTGCTATTACAACAGTTCGGACTGAATGTCTAAATAATTTTACTTGACAATACGCCTTACAAGTTTGTCGGTTTTAGGGGATAAACTTGTCATGAATTGTTCAGAATTAGCGGCGGTTGTGCTGCAACAGTCAACAACAATAGTGGCACGAGCCCGAGGTATTGTTTATACGGCCTGCTGTGTTACCCGCCCATAATACAGCATCTTTATTTTATCTGACAACCATCGTTTGTCACTTCCCGCAGCTACACCACCGCGTTCGGGCAGTCGGCTGAGTGGGCTACGATAACCGAACCAACAGAAAGCGGTGACCGATAGTTGTCAATTAAAATAATGACGTATAGATAAGTATTTCGCAGTGGTGGAGGAAAGGCTAAGCCATACACCTGCTGCAGTGCGACTTCGCCCCTCTCGCTCGCCACAAATCCCATACGATGATCGTGGCAGTGAGCCCCAGCTCCCACGTACTAAAGCGGTGACCGATAGTTGTCTATTAAAATAATGACGTATAGATAAGTATTTCGCAGTGGTGGAGGAAAGGCTAAGCCATACACCTGCTGCAGTGCGACTTCGCCCCTCTCGCCCACCACAAATCCCATACGATGATCGTGGCAGTGAGCCTCAGCTCCCACGTACTAAAGCGGTGACTAAGCGCCTGATCTGTGATTGCGCCTCACTTAAGGACTTAGTTAAGTTCACAAAGAAATTTCGTGTGTCTAGTCCTGTGACGAAGTGAAGGAATCGTGTTTGGTCAGTTGTATCACAAAGACGGCTAAGATAGGCCTAGCGTCAGTCCGCATGTCGGCACACCACTGACGTTCGTTAATGATGACGTAATATCGATTGCCGTCTCTGCTGACTGGTTTAAGCAACAGCGATCTGTCAACAGTGGATGTAATTACTGCCCTGTGCGGACTGAAGGCTCTAATCACCCGGGAGACGCCGTCCGCAGTGCTGGTCTTGAATTGCATACAGACTTTGCTCTTCCTCTGGCACGCATCAGGTCTGACTGCGACACGTTACGTGCAGTTAGGGCTCGAAGTACGGCACTTCATATCATAGGACTTCCTTCGTCGTTACGGCTTTTACGTGGCGAAGACTCCTCTGTTTGTGATACCGTGCAGCTGGGTACCGACCTTCCGCAGGCATGTATTTCCTCCGTCTTCATGACAGAAAATTCAATACATTCCTCCTACGCTGCGTAATCACTGACTAGACCTTACGGTTTCACAATATGTTAATTTTTTTTCAACGACTCGACAGCCCCTTGGGGGCCTAGGCCGCCTCATTGTCTAGGCTTCACGATCATACCCAGACACACCACACTCGGTAGGATTCCTCTGGACGAGCGATCAGCCCGTCGCAGAGACCTCTACCTGACACACAACACTCACAACAGACAGACATCCATGCCCCCTGGCGGGATTCGAACCCACAATCCCAGCAAGCAAGCGGCCGCAGGCCCACGCCTTAGACTGCACGGCCACTGGGATCGGCATGTTAATTATTACCTTAATTTTAGTGTAGGTAACTTTATACGAATTACTGTATCTTGCATAATGTGTCCCTGTCTTGACAGCATTTAAATATTCGTTTATTGTCACGTAACGAAGCTGTCATCAGCTGGCAGTGCACATCGTGCGTATTGGTATTAAGTTGTTAAATGTTGTTAGTGGGATGTTCTGCCACCAAACGGACACTTTAGTTCATTTAAGCTTCGGAATGCAGTTCAACAAGACATGCAGTGTACATATAACGTAATATTGAGGCGCGTTCACGTAACCATTGTTGCAGTGGAAGAGCAATAAGTATTACATATTGTGAGTGTGTCTGTAGCCTTAGTTATCCAGCATGCAAAGCGCATGCGCTGTATTCTATTGCCATCTGAGGCCTACCTGTCCCTAACACGTTTTTCAAAATTATCTCATAAACGGCACGATTTTCGAAAAAAATAAAATTATTGAACGTAAAATGCGTGTTTTGATTTTCTCTGCATCTTTTGTCTGAAACATTTCTCATTCTAAGAAGAATTCAGCGAGATATTATCATAAATGTACATAGGTCTTTATGTAAAGTACCGTTATTGTTGTCAGATTTTAATGAAACTTCAATTTTCTCGATAGATTTTTGAAAAATACTCAAACATCAAATTTCATGAAAATCCGCCCAGTGAGAGCCGAGTTGTTCCATGCGGAAGGACGGACAAATATTACGAAACTAATAATTGCTTTTCGCAATTTTTCGAAAGCATCTAACAATCAGTTTACCCATATTCACGTTTTATAATAACGGTATAGGCAAGCCTACCCATCTTCACGGCGCGACATTCTAAATAAGCTATTCAGTTAGGCATCAATTTCAGAGTTCCTTTTAACCGTCCTCCATAGATGGCTCCATGATGGAGACATACGTAATTGGAGACACCTGTCGTCAGGTATGTCACGCTGTGTCATTGGGGTTAGAGTTCCCGACGTTTCGAAGTATAGTAGTCCATCTTCAGGGCGAAGCAGCCTAAGGAGATCGTAATGCGTGCTTTATCGACTGCTTAAAACTGAAGAATACACTACTATCTGTCGAAACGTCAGGAACTGTAACCCCAACGACACAATGACACATCACAGAACACCTTAGTCTTAGCAACACCGCTGTGAGATCCTCACATCTCGCAATGCACAAAATATTTTTGGAGAAGTTATAACGGAAAATGAGGTACGTTATGTGAAGACAGAAATGTCAGGCAGTCCTGAATAAACTGGAGGAACACAATATTTGTTTTCGTCAGCTGTCACGAACCGAAGCCACGTGACGTTACGTTCCGTCGTCTGACGTAACTACGGTGCTCAGCCTCAGACAAGTCAAACCACTGTCGGCGTTCACTTCACTCAGTTTCCAAGGCCAGATTCTGTTAGCCTTATCACTAATTCGACAGCTTCCAAGGCACGCCACGCCCCCTGTCTACTGCTGAAGACACGTGATCAATCTTACAAACACGTGACTAAACGTGTCTGCCTCCACCCCCATTTTCTTAACCTCCTTCCGGTTTCTCGCAAGCCAAAGCACTCTGTTTAGTTTGCTGCTTGCGTCCCAGAAATAATGTTGCAAATTTATTTTTACCGGAACTCTATTTCTGCACGCCATTGCAAAGCTTGGGTTCCGCCCCTCAGCTGGTAGCTTGTACACTGATGCTAAATAGGCCAACATCATTAGCAGGATGACCTTTTTCCATGGCGCTACAGCCCCAAGTGGGCCAGGGCCCCTCAGTATCGAGGCTTCACGATCACACTCAGACACACCACACTCGGTAGGACTCCTCTGGACGAGTGATCGGCCCGACGCAGAGACCTCTACCTGACAACACACAACACTCACAACAGACAGACATCCATGCCCCCGGCGGGATTCGAACCCACGATCCCAGTAAGCGAGCGGCCGCAGACCAACGCCTTAGACCGCGCGGCCACTGCGATCGTCTGACTCTCATATTGCTGCAGGTGATACTGTCATGTCAGACAAAATGTAAAAATTGCTGTCGTGTGCGATGTAACGCTTCGTATTTGTGCGTAAATTTGAGTGCGTTTCAAATACACATGTCACTTGCAGCTTCATTGTAAATGAGTAAGGGTCTGTGCGTTATTATCTACTCTGAAGAAGCCGGTAATATGTCTCTCCGAAATCCGGTAAGTTTTTCCAGATTAAACGGTGCCACAGTACAGACGGTACCTTCGACACGCACCGAACCCGAAGAGAAGGTGCAGACCGGCGGGTCTTGTCACCACCTGCAGGCAGCTGATAAGCCGAAGCGTAAGGAATGAGACTGCCGCGTGTACAGAAATGTGGCTAGGCTGCGCTGTGTTCAAATAGTGAAACATTAGCCTGCCTTCATAAATTTTTAATTTCCAAGACATGGTGGAACGAAGGCATTGGACTGTCACGAGCCTAAAGCCACTATTATCGCCAGTTCAAGTTCTGTGGTCCCTGCACACAACTAATGTTCATATCTACTGTACCTGAACACGACCTGCCTGCATTCATGGAGCAGTTTCCGTATTGAAAAGCTATTGTTCGCGAGGCTACTAAACAAATTCCCTGCCTTTTGTGAGGCCCGAGACTTCTATTTCTTCCTTCATAACTTCAGATTCTGGTTAATGTGTGCTTAACATCTCAAAAGAACCAATCAGAGTTTCGAGTGTCTTCATCAAAAACATTAACGTAAATGCATGATATTTGGTGTGTCTATGACGTATGTTTAGCCACAATGTTGACACATTATTTGGTACACACAATAACAAAATTATGAACCACTATTTCAATGTAAAGTAGAGACCTCTACCTCACTTCTTCCCTTTTATATAACTGTAGCACTACCCGATGACGGCCGCAGATACCTGCCGAAACATGTAGTGAAAGCGATGAATAAGTGAATATACAATAATTTATGGTGTTGTATTATTCGGAGAATTAATAAACCCGCATTGATATAGCGCCATTCTTTAAACTTCGGCTTTTTAAGTGGGGTAAGTGGTTAGCTTCAAGCTGCGGCCGTATTGCCCCCAGGTAAAATTCCCCGGTACCCCTTGTATAGGAGATTAATTGAGCCCCACAGCCGGTCTGGACTCTTTGGAGTGCTTCTACTGAAATCGAACCACAGTGCCTCGATCGTCACCTCGTAGTCTCACTGAACCGACTGAGCTACCTCACCTCACTTTATAACGAAATAAATTATGAAATTATAAAGTAAAGTTGCTGTCAGCTGATATAATGAATACTGACCTTGAATTTAGGCTTCCGACGCGATGTTGTTGATATCTGCGCTCTTCTGGGATATTACGCGGCGTCGTGTGGTAATTGTTTACCGACGTTTCGGGACAACGTATCGGTCCCATCTTCAAGGGTCCAGAAACGTTGGTAAACAATTACCACACGGCGCGTAATATCCCAGAAGAGCGTAGATCTAATAAATACTGGATGATCGCATTATAGTACAGAGCCTATGTCCACCAGACTGACATCTGCTTAGGTTGTGTCTAAAAATATTCAATATGCAAAATAATGCTGACATACGTACATCATGAGACTGTCTGTCTGGTAGAAACATCTTCTGAGCTGTCGGCGAATTACAGCACGGTCTAAGCAGAGTGGTAACTATATGTACCGTATGTCTTAACATTAAAAAGCCCTGCATTTTACCCACACAACAAAGTCTAATATTCATTTATACAGCATTAACTAATTCGTCTTTTTAAAGGGACTGCTAGTGTTTACTGCGAGGTACGAACTGAGTATTTAACTGTATTCCATATATACCGTGCAGATGCTATTGGCTATTTCGATACTTTCATGTTTCGGACGGTGAAATGGTTTGCCTCTCGAGGTCAACCACACCTGTCGTGTCGGCAACTTCTCCGACACAGCTGTCCGTCTGGTAGCCTGACATGCAGGCTCCCCGTTACCCAGACCAGGTATCAACAGGTTGAGTTCCCAAGTCAGTGCCTGGAAACATTCAGAGACTGAATGTGGACAAATATTGGTACGTGGTTGGAACTGTGTGCGGGACCGAACACTGGCGCTTTCGGCGGGAGTTTTGATACTAAAATAGGTATCGCTTGTCAATCGAGGGTCATGTTGCTGAAACACACGGCGATGGGCAAGACCGGTGTCTTACTGGAAAATAGAGTTCAGGAGAACCGCCGTTTTGATAATATTAATGAGCATTTAGATAAGTCTGGACAGATAAACAGGTAGGAACATAGAGAAGTAATTGGTTTCTGGACCTTGTCCATCGTCCGGAAATCTAAAATAACGACGTTTCGGAAGCTGGATCTGCTTCCATCCTCAGGTGAAGGGAGAGGGAAACACCTACTCAGTTGGGTCTCTTAGACCGAGCTAACCTCAATCATTGGACTGATTGAGGTTAGCTTATCTAAGGGACCCAACAGAGTAGGTGTCTCCGTCTACCTTCACCTGAGGATGGAAGCAGATCCAGCTTCCGAAACGTCGTTATTTTAGGTTTCCGGAAGATGGACAAAGTTACATACTATCGTCAGAACCTTTTAGATACGAACATCACTGCATAAATGTGGAAAACTGTACGTAATACACAAAGAAGTTAGAAAACGCAAGACTTGAAGCTCTCGCGACACGCGGATTCACCGAATCGTTCTCAGATTCTTAGCATTGTTACAGCTGGCTCGAAATGCTACATTTCGGAGATCTGATCAAGACTTCCGTTTCTATTACGTTTTGACACTAATATTTTATACGTACATATTTCAAATCGTACATGCCACATGTGCTGCCCATCTCATCCTGCGTTTTTTTCGAGACTTTAATTGTTGCCGAGGAACCCAAGCAGTGAAGCTCCCTCTTTATAATATTTTCTCTAAAATTTCTTTTTTTTTTCTTTCCCTTAGGTCCAAATATTTTCTTAATTGTCAGTTACAAACTTTATTCATTACAGTCAACATTCTTCTTTCACGCCGCCAGCGCAATCATTCTGTGGCGCTATAAAGAGGTCAGAAGTCACTGAAATGAAATACTGGAATGATTGTTAAAACGCTGTGAGGTCATAGAGGCGAGAGGAAGATAAACGAAGTAATGACAGAAGTAATTTTATTATGCCACAGAATGGTGGCTGAGAGCTCATAAAAATGGGATCCAACGGCGGCAAAATGTAATAAAGCTGGAGCAGTAACGACGCACTTGTGCTTGCTGAGAAACTAATAGTCGATAGACATATGGTCTGTGACAAGGGGGGATGACAATTGCGATTAGGGGAACACAGGAGACATTTGGGAGTGGCACAGTGTGTGTGTCCGTGCACCTTGCCCTCAGCGTTGTTCTTGTTTAACTAAGCTGTCAATTGCTGAAATTATATAGCGTGGAAGTACAGGGTGATCGGTGAATAATAAATTCGAAATAATTTTAAAGGAAGCGGTCGTAGCCTAACGTGAACTACTATCGCGGCTCTTGCTTATAGGGACTGAGGAAAACCACGAACACTTCGAAACAGCAAAAAACTGCTTCAAAACGTAAACCACTTCACCAATCAAGGGATTGCCAAACTCGCAGCAACAGCAGTACGATATTAGGTGACGTCATCAAGGGAGGTTCACGTTCCATCAGTTATTACTGTTCACTAATTGTATGTTCAAAAATTACCCTTCAAACGCTAGTTGCTAAGCTGATCAAGAAGTCATCCGAATTTTAGGTAACTCGAAATTTCATTACAGTGTTCACAACAGAATGCCACTGGTCCTAATCCAATTCACACCCCGCATAGTATTTATTTTAGATCTATTTAAATATTATCCTCCCATCTACATTTAGTTCTCCAAGTGGTCTTCTTCTTTCGGTTGTTCCTCCCAAAAGTTGTGTGCATATCTCTTGTTACGGTGACAAATTAAAGTACAATGAAATGGTTGTGAATATACAATGCGTTTCTTTTATCGCTGTCCTCAGCACCGCATTTTTCACGGGACTTCCCAGCGGATGCTGGCCTCCTGTGCGGTAAAGCTGTCATCCTCGGTACGGCGATAAAAGAAAGATCGTGTAGCATGCATACCGGTAAACATCTTACACATAATTTTAAATGACCCATAACCGCGCATTGAACAATTTGATATGGTAACTAAAACCAACAAATGCACGTAAGTCTATGAAAATATATTATACCTCCTACATGTTTCGGCCAGTCATGTGGCCATCCTCAGGGAGGTGCACTACAAAGGATGGATACATCAACTAATTACAAACGTTTGTGAACCAATGCACAGATAAAAAATATTAAGTTTTAAGAATTAATGGTTTAAAATAATACTAAAGTTTAAAATATAATATATGTTCATACAGGTGTGTGCATTTGCTGGTTTTAGCTACCATATCTAATTGTACACAAAATTTTAGTCAGTAAATGGGAAGGGAAGAGTCCAGTGAGGCTGTACGTGGCGGAGAGGAAAGTATTAACATTGATGGCGCAAGAAAGTTCACTGATCTTATCTAGCCTAGGGGAGGATTTTGTGAACACTGTAATGAATATTCGGATTCCATAAAGTGTAGGTCATTTGTTGACCAGCTGAGTGACTGTCAGCTACTCAAGAATTCTGATCCGTGATGTGCCGTTGTAGCCTGAGCACGTCACGAGAAAACGAACTTTCGCCATGGGATTTGCTGTGCAGACAGACAGCAGAAAATTAAATTGCAGGCCTTGCGGCGAGTGATAACCGTATATTAAATTCTCAATGGAATTCTCGTAAATTTGCACAAGTCACTTTCCCTTAAAATATTAAAATTGTATCTTAAAAGAAGCATTTTCTGGTGTTATAATACGTGCATAAATTGAAGTAGGTGGCCAAACAGTTGGTAGAATACCAGCTAGGGTGTAACTTGGTCTGGTACAGTGTGGGAAGGGTGTATACTGGATGTATACTGGTGTATACTGGATGTATACTGGTGTATACTGGATGTATACTGGTGTATACTGGTGTAGACTGGTGTAGACTGGTGTATACTGGATGTATACTGGATGTATACTGGTGTATACTGGATGTATACTGGTGTATACTGGTGTAGACTGGTGTATACTGGTGTATAACTGGTGTATACTGGATGTATACTGGTGTATACTGGTGTATACTGGATGTATACTGGTGTATACTGGTGTTACTGGATGTATACTGGTGTATACTGGATGTATACTGGTGTATACTGGATGTATACTGGTGTATACTGGTGTATACTGGTGTATACTGGATGTATACTGGTGTATATACTGGTGTATACTGGTGTATACTGGATGTATACTGATGTATACTGGATGTATACTGGTGTATACTGGTGTATACTGGTGTATACTGGTGTATACTGGATGTATACTGGTATATACTGGATGTACACTGGTGTATACTGGATGTATACTGGTGTATACTGGATGTATACTGGTGTATACTGGTGTATACTGGTGTATACTGGATGTATACTGGTGTATACTGGTGTATACTGGTGTATACTGGATGTATACTGATGTATACTGGATGTATACTGGTGTATACTGGTGTATAACTGGTGTATACTGGTGTATACTGGATGTATACTGGTATATACTGGATGTACACTGGTGTATACTGGATGTATACGGGTGTATACTGGATGTATACTGGTGTATACTGGATGTATACTGGATGCTGGGGGGGATATTTGGAGGGAGTGGCAGAAACAGAATGAATTGGGTGGGGCATGTGACACGCAGGGGACATAGGAGAAATACATACAAAATTTTGGTAGGAAAACCTGAAGGAAAGGGAGGACCTGAAGACATACTCGTCGGTGGGAGGATAATGATAAGATAGGTCATAAAGAAACAGGATAGAAGTGTGTGAATTAAATTAATTTGGGTCAGCATAAAGACAGATAGCTTGCTATAGGGGAAATGGGAATCAAATTGCGAATTATCAGGAAACGAAGAATTTCCCGAGTAATTTTTGGACTAGCAGCTTTTAAAAAAAGAAATATGAAGGAGTTTTTTAGTTGGTTAGTTGGTTATGTGGTTATTTTTATACCAGTTTGAAAGTTGGTCGTATGTGGTAAGTTATAAATTCAAGATAAAACGTGAAAAGAATCTCAGCATAAATTATTATGCTTTACACTTTGTCTCAGCAAGTCAGTTCACAATGAATGTAAAGTGAATGTTTCGAAATCATCTTGTCTTGAAAAGGTTATGATACTAACCAGAATAAATTGTAACCAAATTCGCTGCTGTAAGGTTTATTATTCACCCTTTTTCAGCATAGTGGTAACTAATTTTACCAACTGCAGTATTTTTAAAATCAACACATTTTATTTACACAACGCTATTACGTGTTAAACACGATTCTCAATTTAAACACCGATTATTTCCCCCAACACCATCAACGTATGAATACTTTATTTATAACACAATGTTTGGTTAATTTTACGGCAGGCCTCAAATTACGTCACAGTCCTGGCGAAAAGGCATGAATTTAAATTGGATTATAAACTGAGTTCACAATTACTTTGTCTTCATTCCTGCCATAGTGGTTTATTTAGGCATATTCTGTGTTCCGTAGCATCAAACACTACGTGACGTTAGGCGACTGACGTATCCATGTCAGTAATTACGTGATTCAGTACGTACCTACATACTGCAGAGTTAAGTGATGGCTTTTTGTGAAATTTGTTTGGAAAATAGTGCCACTGGAAGTAAATAAGAAACTAGCTAACTAACTAAACTATCTCTACAGAGAAGAGTCCTTGAAAAGCTTCTAGTTTCTTAGCTGTTGAAGAAATTTCCCATACTTTATGCAAAAAAGGAATTATATTACATTTTTAATAAACTCCGCCCTCTGTTCATGCCTTGAACCAGATGAATGCAGTCCACGTCGTTCCGTACTGTTCCTTTAATACCCGTATTAATGTTATCCTCTTACGTAAGTGTAGTTCTTCACAGTGGGTTTTTACTTTAACGTTTCGCTTCCAAACCGTGTGTGTGTGTATGTATGTATGTATGTATGTATGTGTGTATGTATGTATATATGTATGTATGTATGTATGTATGTATGTGTGTATGTATCTGTCTTATCTTCAATTCTTGCCTCGATTTGATCACCCTAATTACATCTGGTGATGAGAACAAATTATGAAGCTCCTCATTATGTAATTTTCCCAAATCTCCCATTACTGTCTCCCTGTCTGGCCCAAACACACTCTATGTCTCCCATTACTTTCTCTCTCCCTGTCTGGCCCAAACACACTCTATGTCTCCCATTACTGTCTCTCTCCCTGTCTGGCCCAAACACACTCTATGTCTCCCATTACTTTCTCTCTCCCTGTCTGGCCCAAACACACTCTATGTCTCCCATTACTGTCTCTCTCCCTGTCTGGCCCAAACACACTCTATGTCTCCCATTACTGTCTCTCTCCCTGTCTGGCCCAAACACACTGTATGTCTCCCATTACTGTCTCTCTCCCTGTCTGGCCCAAACAAACTCTATGTCTCCCATTACTGTCTCTCTCTCTGTCTGGCCCAAACACACAGTATGTCTCCCATTACTTTCTCTCTCCCTGTCTGGCCCAAACACACTCTATGTCTCCCATTACTGTCTCGCTCCCTGTCTGGCCCAAACACACTCTATGTCTCCCATTACTGTCTCTCTCCCTGTCTGGCCCAAACACACTCTATGTCTCCCATTACTTTCTCTCTCCCTGTCTGGCCCAAACACACTCTATGTCTCCCATTACTGTCTCTCTCCCTGTCTGGCCCAAACACACTCTATGTCTCCCATTACTGTCTCTCTCCCTGTCTGGCCCAAACACACTGTATGTCTCCCATTACTGTCTCTCTCCCTGTCTGGCCCAAACAAACTCTATGTCTCCCATTACTGTCTCTCTCTCTGTCTGGCCCAAACACACAGTATGTCTCCCATTACTTTCTCTCTCCCTGTCTGGCCCAAACACACTCTATGTCTCCCATTACTGTCTCGCTCCCTGTCTGGCCCAAACACACTCTATGTCTCCCATTACTGTCTCTCTCCCTGTCTGGCCCAAACACACTGTATGTCTCCCATTATTGTCTCATTCTAGGATCAAAACACCACTGTATGTCTCCCATTACTGTCTCCTTCTAGGGTCAAAACACCACTGTATGTCTCCCATTACTGTCTCGTTCTAGGGTCAAAACACCATATATGTCTCCCATTACTGTCTCCTTCTAGGGTCAAAACACCACTGTATGTCTCCCATTACTGTCTCCTTCTAGGGTCAAAACACCACTGTATGTCTCCCATTACTGTCTCCTTCTAGGGTCAAAACACCACTGTATGTCTCCCATTACTGTCTCCTTCTAGGGTCAAAACACCACTGTACCCCATTTTGGTACATTTTAATAGATTACAAGCAGCTTTAATAAGATTCAAATCTTCTTGCTTTTGCCTGAACGTAGTCTGGTAAATAGGTACAAACTTTTCGGAATAACTTGCTGTCTTAATGACGTAGTTACAAGAATAATAGGCTATAGTCTTCGAAAATTAGGTCCATCATGTAAAGAGAACAGAACAGAAATTTAACTTTGGTTCTGAAAATGTTTATGGCGAAATTTCTTTTAAAAGGAACTTGTGCAAAGTGTTCGCTTTGTGTTATTGAAACTTAAAATAAGAACACAGTGACTATGCAGTCTATTGTGATGACAAATCACTGTTAAATACACGCCTGTCTCTGGTGCCCGAATACTCGAGCAGCCAATTGTATAAGCGGCACGAATGACTTTCAAAGTTCGGTACACTCTGTAACCACTCCAAACTGCTATCTAAAGTGCACCATATCGATCGTGCTGCACAAACGTCAGTACTTAATACAACTCCGCAAAATAGTCAGACAATGGTAACTGTATACTACTGGAGTCAGACAATGGTAACTGTGTACTACTGGAGTCAGACAATGGTAACTGTGTACTACTGGAGTCAGACAATGGTAACTGTATACTACTGGAGTCAGACAATGGTAACTGTGTACTACTGGAGTCAGACAATGGTAACTGTGTACTACTGGAGTCAGACAAAGATAACTGTGTAATACTGGAGTCAGACAATGGTAACTGTGTACTACTGGAGCCAGACAAAGATAACTGTATAATACTGGAGTCAGACAATGGTAACTGTGTACTACTGGAGTCAGACAATGGTAACTGTGTACTACTGGAGTCAGACAATGGTAACTGTGTACTACTGGAGTCAGTTATATGATGCCGTGTTACCTTCCACATTATTTAAGCGTTTCGTCTGATACTCCGAACGAAGAGTGGTTTTTCCTTAAACATTAAGTTGATCTTGGTGATGGATGTACTGTGTGTTTTGTGAGAGGTAGGAACCGATTTTTATAAAATATCGTTTATTTGAGCCTCTAAATCCCTCGCGATGTTCCGCAGGAACCCCCCCCCCCTCCAGCCTCGAGTGGGTATGACAGTGCAGAGGCGCTATCGACTGAACACCGCTCTGCGCTCGCTGCCAAGTGGTACTGTGCCAACATGCCTGCGCCTCTCGGCCAGTTACAATTAGGAGAAGTCCTTAGGAGATACCAATTAATTGTCCGGTCTGCAACGTGCACCAAACTTCAACAGGACATTCTGTTTAAAAATAATTATTTAATTTGGAGCATAACATCTGTGAATGTAACGTCTTCTGTTTGCGTGAAACATCTTCGGTATAAATTTCACACTGTTGACACCGTGCATCTTCGTCATATTAAATTAAGTTATAAACCAACCGATGCACACTAAAACCACTCTTTAAGTAGCTTTATTATAACATTGTTAAAATTGTACCCCTACACGTGTTTCGATCCTAGGATCATCGTCAGGGGGGTTTCTTGCTAAAAGCTACAGTCACTTCAACACATGATTTAAAATATTCTATCAGCACTTTAAAACATAAGTTAAAATCTTGTCAATAGATTCGCTAAAAGTTGTAAAATTATAAAAACACTGTAGTTGGCAGTTCCACAATTCTACCAACTACAGTGTTTTTATAATTTTACAACTTTTAGCGAATCTATTGACAAGATTTTAACTTATGTTTCAAAGTGCAGATAGAATATTTTAAATCATGTGTTGAAGTGACTGTAGCTTTTAGCAAGAAACCCCACTGACGATGATCCTAGGATCGAAACACGTGTAGGGGTACAATTTTAACAATTTTATAATAAAGCTACTTAAAGAGTGGTTTTAGTGTGCATCGGTTGGTTTAAACTTAATTTAATCTGCGGTATAGTCTTACAACATATTTATTTAGAAATACCTAGTGTGAACAACAGTTCGTATTGTACATATGATGTTATTAAAGTTGTATTAGACTGAATCATACAGTATCATATTCAAAGTGTCTTTAAATAAAGATGAAAAAGTAAAGGTATGAGTAGCGGCATGTCCCACCTTTACCAAACTATACCGTGACCAGTTTATCTAGTCCATTCGTATTTTTTCCTTTTCAAATAAGATGCGATGTATCAGTTGCTATTCCTGTTGCACAGTGTCAAGCGAGAAGCAGAACGCTTGCTGTGACCATAGTTAATGTGCGTCGTTAATAGTCGGCTCTTAAGCTAGAGAGATAAAGAGTGACTAATGAGCTCGCAGTCCTGCGAGAGAGACGTGTGATTACTCCACTACACGACTTTCCGGATTATTCACTATCACGAACACGGGGGGTTGGAATTCAAAAACAAAGACTTTCTCGCCGAGAGCTACACTGCTAACAACAAGGAATGCAGACGCCTCAGTGCAAATTGCGAAGGTTTTGCTTGTTGCCAGAACTTTGGGGGTCCTCTGAGAATGGATAACTTGGCGCTGCGTGTTGCAGGACCAGCTCGGCGCAACGCTCAGCAAACTGTACGTAATAAAACAAAGGAACAGTGGCTGTCGGACTGTTCACGTCCCACCTCACAGAAAATACACCTTCGTCATTACAAACATAAAACTGTCAATGCTGTATAGGCGTATCATGTCGGTTTATTGAGAGAATTATACCGAGCACACACACACACACACACACACACGCACACACACGCACGCACACACACACTGAAGTAACACAATTAGCTCTCTGTTTTAAAGGATCAATCATGTAAATAACAGAGAGCCACTAGAGATATACTGCGAGATTTGAGGTGATGTGCGGTGTTGATGAATATTAAGGTGTTCTGGGATGTGATGTCATGTCGACTGGTAAAGTTACCGACGTTTCGATAGATCGGGGTGACTCCATCTTAAGGGTTAAGGAGTCTAATTAGGGTTCCAGCTTGGAAAGATATAGTTTAGTATACATAAATAGCGTGAAGGTTGCGGGAGGAACGTAATCTGTATAGCAACTCGCAATGGGCTAGACCGTTCGGGGTTCGAACTCCGGCAGGGGAAGAGATTTTCTTCTCTCCAACCCCGTCCAGATCGTTCCTGAGACCCACCAAGCCTCGTGTGACAATGGGTGCCAGTAATCTTCCCGTGGGTGGAGCGGCCGGAGCGTGGCCTTCATCACTCATCCCATCCAGCGGCGAGGTCCAGCCTGGTTTGACCTCAATTCTTACAGTCTAACGTAGCAATCATGAATGTAGGGATTTGTCGTGAAAGGAAGCATTAATGACCTTATTTGTAGCACTGTCCCTGCTTTTACCTGGAGGGACAGACAAAAACCACGATAAGTGTAAGTTAGGGTAGCTACTCGCTGGACGGTGACCACACGATGCCTTCATGTCCGATGCAGCAGCTGTACCCGTCTGATCCATTCGAACATGACGCTGAGTTGTTAGACGACCCGACTGCAGGCTGTTCATACTGCACTGCACTCTATAGTATCTCCACGGAAGCACTGTCGTGCCGTTAAGGTCCCCTGGGAGGTGATGCAGCCGGTCATTACGCGGAAGGGCGAACTGGTGATGGCCTTTGATTTCCCATGTAACAGTTTAAGGCCGTATTTCTGTGGTCTGCAGTAAGAGGAGGGGAGCACAAATATGTGCTTGAGTAGCTGTACAGACCCTAAGGATTTCGTAATAAAATAAAAGTAGCTATAAGACAGCTATATAAAGGTTTGACGTAAGAGAACAGGGGTGCACAAATCCCGGTCACCAGGTCGTCCGGGCGACTCAGTTTTTACGGTGACGCCTAATATTTGTGGGTCCTCAGTACGTAACCTGCGACAAGTTTATCCATTTTGAGGTGCCTTCTAGATGTTTGGAAAACATGTACACCTATGTATTACATGTACATCTATGTATTACACGTACACCTATGTATTACATGTACACCTATGTATTACATGTACACCTATGTATTACACGTACACCTATGAATTACATGTACACCTATGTATTACATGTACACCTATGTATTACATGTACACCTATGTATTACATGTACACCTATGTATTACATGTACACCTATGTATTACATGTACACCTATGTATTACACGTACACCTATGAATTACATGTACACCTATGTATTACATGTACACCTATGTATTACATGTACACCTATGTATTACATGTACACCTATGTATTACATGTACACCTATGTATTACACGTACACCTATGTATTACACGTACACCTATGAATTACATGTACACCTATGTATTACATGTACACCTATGTATTACATGTACACCTATGTATTACATGTACACCTATGTATTACACGTACACCTATGTATTACATGTACACCTATGTATTACACGACAGATTTCTTTGGCAATAATATGTACATTTCTTTGTGGTGTAATTTCTTTTGTACTTCACAGAAAACACACTGTATTCAGTAACAACGATAGCCGGTTAATATTATTAATTGTAAGAACGTCACGAAACACACAAATACTCCGACTCCATGCAGCAGTCTTCCTAGAGAAGCTAACAGTTCCCTAGCCAGTCAAAAATTCCCGGCATTTTGTGGGACCCGAAGGTGCATTACCATGTCCACAAGGGACGCCACTTCTTATCCTGAGTCAGATTAATCCAGTCCAAGCCTGTCATTCTATTTCTTTAACATTCTTTTAATATTATCCTCCCATCTACGCCCAAGTGTTCAAAATTACACATTCCTTTAATGTTTCCCACCAAAGGTATGTCTGTGTGTGCAAACTGTAAAGTGTTTAATGTTAAAACAGGTGACATACGTACTTGCTACTTGCTACTTGCTACTTGCTACTTGCTACTTGCTACTTGCTACTTGCTACTTGCTACTTGCTACTTGCTACTTGCAGTCACACGCTTAAGTACAATATTCATAAGAGTGTTAATCCTCCAATTCCCAAGCACCGCGCATCGCTTCACTGCGCTCCACTAAAACAAAGAAAGTGTACAAATGTACCAGAATGGAACAAACACAATTACACTAGGCTATGGAGTTACACGCCAAATTTACATGAATTACTTCTCATTCGCCACTTTACATGCGACCAGTTATATCCAGCTGGTTTCAGCTGAATTAATATCTTTTTTTCGGTCACACAAGACAATCATAAAGCTTGTAAAGATCGCTGCTCCGTCCAGTTTATTAATGGCCCTGCGCTAAGCAGTGGATTGCAGCAGTCTGTGATTAACTGTGCGTCATTTACCGCAGTTTCACGTCATTCCTCCCATCCAAGATCTATTACGCAAAAGTGCGTGAGATTTCAAAATCAGTTTAACCATTCAAGGTACCTTAGCAATCACAGGCCGTACATGTCAACTGCTTTAAAGTTTAAACCTCCACAGCTTCCCCACACAACGTATTTGCGATAATTACAACAGACAGGGACTGTTTGACTGAACAGTGTAAACTGGTTGGTCTTTGTGATGGTGTTGTAGGATGTTTTTTTGAGGTAGGAACTGATTTTTTACTGCACTATTTTGATACAGTCATGTTATGATATTAACTAAATACTGCCACATCACCATCAAGCCTGAAATTCATCGACATAATTTTTAGGCATACACTAACAACCTCAAAGTAAACACACAGCGTCTCCATTACAAAGACAGACACGTTAATTTTGTTTCGGATATATATTCTGTGAATCATAAGGGGCACGTAAACACATTGTGTGTGTGTGTGTGCGTGCGCGCGCAATACGTGGTGTCTTTGAATGTTCAAGCAGATGGTTTGCAGAGTTACCGCTGTTTTAAAGGCTAAAGATGACTTTAAAATCATTTAGTTCATTCAGAGTAAGCAAAATGTTGATATAAGGTGCCTTAACTTTGGCAATGCTCTTTATGAAGCACAAAGATAAATTCACAAATTACACACCAACAAAATGCACTATATTTTCTTTATTCTTCAACCCCTACACATGTTTCGGCCTTTACAAGGCCATCTTCAGGGGGATTGTTAACTACATTCACTTCACATCCAATGTTTTTGTCTCCTATCACATTTAGTCCAGTTTCATTGTCATATATATATATATATATATATATATATATTATAGCTATTTACAATGTCTGTGTTTAAAATATGTAAAAAACACAGAATAGAAAATCCTTAAAAGATTACGAGCCCCCTGAAGATGGCCTTGTAAAGGCCGAAACATGTGTAGGGGTTAAAGAATAAAAAGTGAAAATATAGTGCATTTCGTTATTGTGTAATTTGTGAGTTGTTAAAAATGCATGGTGAAGATAATACAAAATGCACGGTGAAGATAATACAAAATGTACGGTGCAGATAAACAAAATGCACGGTGCAGATAATACAAAATGCACGGTGAAGATAATACAAAATGTACGGTGCAGATAATACAAAATGCACGGTGAAGATAATACAAAATACACGGTGAAGATAATACAAAATGCACGGCGCAGATAATACAAAATGCACGGTGCAGATAATACAAAATGCACTGTGAAGATAATGCAAAATGCACGGTGCAGATAATACAAAATGCACTGTGCCGATAATACAAAATGCACGGTAAAGATAATATAAAATTTCACAAAGATAAAAGTTTGTAACAGGGATTTAAAGTTCTGGGACGGCGCAGGTAAAGATTAAAGCCTGATGAGATGTTATGTAGTGTGTACTGGCGTATAGTTAGCGACGTTTCGGATATGCGTACTGCCTCCAGCTCAAGCTGTCCAAAAAGAAAGTCAGGACCCTAAAGATGGAGGCATTACGTTTTTCCACACCGTCAGTAACTATTTACCACTCGGTACGGTGTCACATCTAAACAGACTTGCATCAACACCGCTGAGAGGACCTCAGTATGCTGTTTGTTCACAAAATAATTTAGTCTGATTAAAATTATTTATTAACAGATTTTCAATCAAAATTTTGAGATACTTAAAGTCTAGGGTATAATTTTTAAGCGTTGTATTTAACTACGCTATCAGTAGCTAACGTAATATAGCGTGGGTAATGAATGAGTATGGAGCACTGTAAAATGATACTGACAGGGAAAAGCTGAAGTACTGGGAGAGAAACATTATACAGTGTTGGTGGTAGATGTATGAATGAGTATGGAGCATTGGTGGAATGATACTGACAGGGGAAACTGAAGTACTGGGAGAGAAACATTATACAGCGTTGGTGGTAGATGTATGAATGAGTATGGAGCACTGTAAAATGATACTGACAGGGAAAAGCTGAAGTACTGGGAGAGAAACATTATACAGTGTTGGTGGTAGATGTATGAATGAGTATGGAGCATTGGTGGAATGATACTGACAGGGAAAAGCTGAAGTACTGGGAGAGAAACATTATACAGCGTTGGTGGTAGATGTATGAATGAGTATGGAGCACTGTAAAATGATACTGACAGGGAAAAGCTGAAGTACTGGGAGAGAAACATTATACAGTGTTGGTGGTAGATGTATGAATGAGTATGGAGCATTGGTGGAATGATAGTGACAGGGGAAAACTGAAGTACTGGGAGAGAAACATTATACAGTGTTGGTGGTAGATGTATGAATGAGTATGGAGCACTGTAAAATGATACTGACAGGGAAAAGCTGAAGTATTGGGAGAGAAACATTATACAGTGTTGGTGGTAGATGTATGAATGAGTATGGAGCATTGGTGGAATGATAGTGACAGGGGAAACTGAAGTACTGGGAGAGAAACATTATACAGCGTTGGTGGTAGATGTATGAATGAGTATGGAGCATTGATGGAATGATACTGACAGGGGAAACGGAAGTACTGGGAGAGAAACATTATACAGCGTTGGTGGTAGATGTATGAATGAGTATGGAGCATTGGTGGAATGATACTGACAGGGGAAACTGAAGTACTGGGAGAGAAACATTATACAGCGTTGGTGGTAGATGTATGAATGAGTATGGAGCATTGGTGGTATGATACTGACAGGGGAAACTGAAGTGCTGGGAGAGAAACATTATACAGCGTTGGTGGTAGATGAATGAATGAGTATGGAGCATTGGTGGAATGATAGTGACAGGGGAAACTGAAGTACTCGGGGAAAAACCTGTCCCAGTACCAATTCTCTCCACCACAAAAACTACATGAACTGGCCTGTGACTGAAAACTTGCCTTCGCTGTGTGGCCGGTGACTACCTGCCTGAACCATGGCTCGGTCCTCTAAGTCAGTGGTATTCAACCTGGGATACGCGTACCCCCGGGGGTACGCGAAGACATTTTAGGGGGTAGGTAAAATTTAAAAAAATATATATATTGTTTCATGATAAACAGAGAATAATGAGGGCCAGATTTAGGGTTAGCCACAAGAGACCCGAACGTAAGATACTACACATATGTTTACTGTAACTCACAGCAGGTACACACGCACTACACATATGTTTACTGTAACTCACAGCAGGTACACACGCACTACAACATGTTTACTGTCAGTCACAGCAGGTACATACGCACTACACATATGTTTACTGTCAGTCACAGCAGGTACACACGCACTACACATATGTTTACTGTCAGTCACAGCAGGTACACACGCACTACACATATTTTTACTGTCAGTCACAGCAGGTACACACGCACTACACATATGTTTACTGTCAGTCACAGCAGGTACACACACGCACTACACATATGTTTACTGTCAGTCACAGCAGGTACATACGCACTACACATATGTTTACTGTCAGTCACAGCAGGTACATACGCACTACACATATGTTTACTGTCAGTCACAGCAGGTACATACGCACTACACATATGTTTACTGTGAGTCACAGCAGGTAAACACGTGGTACACATATGTTTACTGTCAGTCACAGCAGGTACACACGTGGTACACATATGTTTACTGTCAGTCACAGCAGGTACACACGCACTACACATACGTTTACTGTCAGTCACAGCAGGTACACACGTACTACACATATGTTTACTGTCAGTCACAGCAGGTACACACGTGGTACACATATGTTTACTGTCAGTCACAGCAGGTACACACGTACTACACATATGTTTACTGTCAGTCACAGCAGGTACACACGTACTACACATATGTTTACTGTCAGTCACAGCAGGTACACACGTGGTACACATATGTTTACTGTCAGTCACAGCAGGTACACACGTGGTACACATATGTTTACTGTCAGTCACAGCAGGTACACACGCACTACACATACGTTTACTGTCAGTCACAGCAGGTACACACGCACTACACATATGTTTACTGTCAGTCACAGCAGGTACACACGCACTACACATATTTTTACTGTCAGTCACAGCAGGTACACACGTACTACACATATGTTTACTGTCAGTCACAGCAGGTACATACGCACTACACATATGTTTACTGTCAGTCACAGCAGGTACACACGCACTACACATATTTTTACTGTCAGTCACAGCAGGTACACACGTACTACACATATGTTTACTGTCAGTCACAGCAGGTACATACGCACTACACATATGTTTACTGTCAGTCACAGCAGGTACATACGCACTACACATATGTTTACTGTCAGTCACAGCAGGTACACACGTGGTACACATATGTTTACTGTCAGTCACAGCAGGTACACACGTACTACACATATGTTTTACTGTCAGTCACAGCAGGTACACACGTACTACACATATGTTTACTGTCAGTCACAGCAGGTACACACGTGGTACACATATGTTTACTGTCAGTCACAGCAGGTACACACGCACTACACAAATGTTTACTGTCAGTCACAGCAGGTACACACGTACTACACATATGTTTACTGTCAGTCACAGCAGGTAAACACGTACTACACATATGTTTACTGTTAGTCACAGCAGGTACACACGTGGTACACATATGTTTACTGTCAGTCACAGCAGGTACACACGTACTACACATATGTTTACTGTCAGTCACAGCAGGTACACACGTACTACACATATGTTTACTGTCAGTCACAGCAGGTACACACGTGGTACACATATGTTTACTGTCAGTCACAGCAGGTACACACGCACTACACAAATGTTTACTGTCAGTCACAGCAGGTACACACGTACTACACATATGTTTACTGTCAGTCACAGCAGGTAAACACGTACTACACATATGTTTACTGTTAGTCACAGCAGGTACACACGTGGTACACATATGTTTACTGTCAGTCACAGCAGGTACACACGTACTACACATATGTTTACTGTCAGTCACAGCAGGTACACACGTACTACACATATGTTTACTGTCAGTCACAGCAGGTACACACGTGGTACACATAGTTTACTGTCAGTCACAGCAGGTACACACGTGGTACACATATGTTTACTGTCAGTCACAGCAGGTACACACGCACTACACATACGTTTACTGTCAGTCACAGCAGGTACACACGTGGTACACATATGTTTACTGTCAGTCACAGCAGGTACACACGTGGTACACATATGTTTACTGTCAGTCACAGCAGGTACACACGTACTACACATATGTTTACTGTCAGTCACAGCAGGTACACACGTACTACACATATGTTTACTGTCAGTCACAGCAGGTACACACGTGGTACACATATGTTTACTGTCAGTCACAGCAGGTACACACGTGGTACACATATGTTTACTGTCAGTCACAGCAGGTACACACCGCACTACACATACGTTTACTGTCAGTCACAGCAGGTACACACGCACTACACATATGTTTACTGTCAGTCACAGCAGGTACACACGCACTACACATATTTTTACTGTCAGTCACAGCAGGTACACACGTACTACACATATGTTTACTGTAACTCACAGCAGGTACACACGCACTACACATATGTTTACTGTAACTCACAGCAGGTACATACGCACTACACATGTTTACTGTCAGTCACAGCAGGTACATACGCACTACACATATGTTTACTGTCAGTCACAGCAGGTACACACGCACTACACATATGTTTACTGTCAGTCACAGCAGGTACACACGCAATACACATATGTTTACTGTCAGTTACAGCAGGTACACACGCACTACACATATGTTTACTGTCAGTCACAGCAGGTACACACGCACTACACATATGTTTACTGTCAGTCACAGCAGGTACATACGCACTACACATATGTTTCCTGTCAGTCACAGCAGGTACATACGCACTACACATATGTTTACTGTGAGTCACAGCAGGTACACACGTGGTACACATATGTTTACTGTCAGTCACAGCAGGTACACACGTGGTACACATATGTTTACTGTCAGTCACAGCAGGTACACACGTACTACACATATGTTTACTGTCAGTCACAGCAGGTAAACACGTACTACACATATGTTTACTGTCAGTCACAGCAGGTACACACGTGGTACACATATGTTTACTGTCAGTCACAGCAGGTACACACGCACTACACAAATGTTTACTGTCAGTCACAGCAGGTACACACGTACTACACATACGTTTACTGTCAGTCACAGCAGGTAAACACGTACTACACATATGTTTACTGTCAGTCACAGCAGGTACACACGTGGTACACATATGTTTACTGTCAGTCACAGCAGGTACACACGTACTACACATATGTTTACTGTCAGTCACAGCAGGTACACACGTACTACACATATGTTTACTGTCAGTCACAGCAGGTACACACGTGGTACACATATGTTTACTGTCAGTCACAGCAGGTACACATGTGGTACACATATGTTTACTGTCAGTCACAGCAGGTACACACGCACTACACATACGTTTACTGTCAGTCACAGCAGGTACACACGTGGTACACATATGTTTACTGTCAGTCACAGCAGGTACACACGTGGTACACATATGTTTACTGTCAGTCACAGCAGTTACACACGTACTACACATATGTTTACTGTCAGTCACAGCAGGTACACACGTACTACACATATGTTTACTGTCAGTCACAGCAGGTACACACGTGGTACACATATGTTTACTGTCAGTCACAGCAGTTACACACGTGGTACACATATGTTTACTGTCAGTCACAGCAGGTACACACGCACTACACATACGTTTACTGTCAGTCACAGCAGGTACACACGCACTACACATATGTTTACTGTCAGTCACAGCAGGTACACACGCACTACACATATGTTTACTGTCAGTCACAGCAGGTACACACGCACTACACATACGTTTACTGTCAGTCACAGCAGGTACACACGTACTACACATATGTTTACTGTCAGTCACAGCAGGTACACACGTACTACACATATGTTTACTGTCAGTCACAGCAGGTACACACGTGGTACACATATGTTTACTGTCAGTCACAGCAGGTACACACGCACTACACATATGTTTACTGTTAGTTACAGCAGGTACACACGTGGTACACATATGTTTACTGTCAGTCACAGCAGGTACACACGTGGTACACATATGTTTACTGTCAGTCACAGCAGGTACACACGTGGTACACATATGTTTACTGTCAGTCACAGCAGGTACACACGTGGTACACATATGTTTACTGTCAGTCACAGCAGGTACACACGTGGTACACATATGTTTACTGTCAGTCACAGCAGGTACACACGTGGTACACATATGTTTACTGTCAGTCACAGCAGGTACACACGTGGTACACATATGTTTACTGTCAGTCACAGCAGGTACACACGTGGTACACATATGTTTACTGTCAGTCACAGCAGGTACACACGTGGTACACATATGTTTACTGTCAGTCACAGCAGGTACACACGTGGTACACACAAGCTCATAACCTTAACTCACCTGTGCGAAGGCAGCTGTTCGCCTGCACGGCTTCGCGGAGATCTCAAAACACTTGCTGACAGCCCACAGACTTCCGTCAGTCAAGCACTGCACAGAGCAACTGGTCAAGTCACAGAACTCTCACGCACAGAAACACAGCAATGCCAATCTGATAAATTAAAACAAACAAGGTCGATTGGAAACGGCCCTGCTTTTGACGCTAACAGTCCCTCAGCTGGTCAAGAAATTCCCTGTACGTTATGTAACCCCAAGTGTGTTCACAATATCACGCCGTTCGTCTCTCTGCTCAGCCAAATAAACACAGTCTTCAAAAACTTCTTCCTCTTCCTTTTTTCTTTTTTCTTCCTTTTCTTCCTGCAGATTTTCCGACCAAACCGTTTTGTATATTACGAGCTGGACGGTCCGGGGATAGAATCCCGGTGGGGGCGAGGTTTTTAGCATCCGTCCAGACCGGCCCTGGGGCCCACCCAGCCTCCTGTACCCACCCCTATGTACTGCCGAGGTTAAAGAAAGAGTAGAACTATACCTCTTCTCCCCCTCTGGGCCTTCACGGCCTGTTCTAGTGTGAACTTCACCTTACCATCCAGTTGTGATGAAGATGTACAGACGTGAAGGTAGCAGACTTTAGCCACAACAATTCTTTATATGTTGTGCAGTTTTAGTGCTATATGTTTCGGCTCATGTATAAAGAGCCATCATCAGGCTGACAAGCTACCAAAGAAAAGTTGTTACGTAGGACACCTTAATTACTTCACATTAACCTCGACATCACTGACCTAGTTACACATTTTCCTGCAAGCACTAACAGGCCTGTAGCACTTCTGATCACAACTGTACAACGCCGTCTTTAACATGGCCCTGCTGTATGTCCACATAACACGAATCTAAACCTCAACTGTACCTCAACTTAACCTCAACTGTAAGCTGAGATCTCAACCACGTACAAAGACAATGCAAAATAATTAAGGTGTTGTAGACAGCAACGTCTCTTTGGTAACTTGTCAGCCTGATGATGCCCCTTTATACTTCTGCCGAAACAAGTTGCAATAAACTTTACAACATATAAACAACTGTGACTCACTGTTACTCTACTTACTTCTATACACCAGAACTGGCCACGACATCACGTGATCTGTGAAGCTACCTAGCACCTGTATGTGCCAGTGGTCAGACAGAACGCAAGTGGCCCATTAAACAGCACCTCCTGTGGCAGTAGCGTTATGTCTCAGTAATCACTGCATTCGACACCAAAACTTTAAAATCTCAGAAATGAAGCACGAAGACACATTCGTTATTTTATCTTCGCAATGTTTGGTTCTTCCTCAACTCAGTCAATGACTCGCTTTACGACGTCCTTAGTTGCTTGGGATATCGAATGGTAGGATCATCAGTGAATAATGAATTGGCAAGGATGTGGAAGTATCGGACTGTGTCCTAGTGTAACGTAATCTACCTGAATATTCTCGGAAGAACTGAAGGAGACCAGGACAAAGGTCACGAGTGGCAGCCAGGTTCAGGTCGGACGTTTGAACCTGGCACACCCAGAATACTAGAAGTCATTACACTGACTTAACCGAGGTAACGCTACATCACATTCCTCTTCTATAAACGGCGATTTCGCTCCTACGATCAAGCTGCATAATTTAACAAAGGCCCATTTAACTTCCCTACACAACCCTGGCTTGTAGCAAAGTACTGCATGTCGGGTTACATGACTAACAAAGGTACGGCTTGGCGTCTTATTTCTAAACACACCACCCCAGCAAGTCGCCGGGTTACCAACCCACATCAATTGGTCTTTGTTTCGCTTCTTTACAGCTACCTTACCACCTCTGACGTCACACGCACGCACCTGTCAGCGCCTCATGTTATACGTTATACAGTGTTTGTGCTACCTAGCAGTGTTAGGTCTACGTTCCACCGATAACACGATAATTCGCTCCCTGCAGTAAATCCTAGTATTCTGAGGACACGTTGTGCTCGGTCCTGCATAGCTTACATTGGCCAGCCCATACCTGCCGGCTTCACATCACCTTCGCGATCCCTTACCTTTGCTTCCCGCATTTCGTAACATTTCTAGGGCGTTCACTCTGTCATTCTCCCTAGATGTTACAGGAACACATTCAGGAATTGTACTCACACTGGTACGTTTTCCTTGTCTTAGAAAAGGATTTACACTAAATCATTATCGAGCTATCTGTGATCGGGGAGATTTACAATACATACATCTCTTGAACATAGATACTCGGAGTTTAAAATCGATCATTATTCTTGTTCATCTCTTTCTTCGGCCTCATTTTGTACCTTACAGAAAACACAGTCTGTCTCGATCACAAAAATCAACCTCGACCTCAGGTCATAAACGTAAAATGTCTCTTGTTTTTGCCCGATTTTAACCAAAATCTGAATATGTCGACAAATTTAATAAAGATCTGAAATACTAAATTTCATGAAAATCCGTCCGCTGGTAGTCGCCGTGATAGACGTGGACGCACAGACACACGTGAACAATCTAACAGTCGCCGTGGTAGACGAGGACGCACAGACACACGTGAACAATCTAACAGTCGCTTAGTGTATGCAAAAGTGCCTAAAATCAATCAAACCTTTCTTTTTAAATTAGATCTATGGCTCTCGCGACGAATACCGAGACTGCAATAAATTTCAGTGCATCTTAACGTAGCGTATATTGACACGCTGCGATAGGTGTCAGCTACAGGAGGAGAGAGAGATTGATCGGCGGAGAGGGACGTATTGAATAATCGTGACGTGTGGATGGAAATCAGTGGCGGCGCTAGGCGTCGCTGTGCACAGTGTTGCTGCTAAGCACAAGGCCTTGCAATGTAAGAATCCCGCAGCTAATCAACTAAATCGCCGACTTTCATAGCATTCTGATCGTGTGGCCATCTAGATACATCTTGTTACTCAAACCGTGCATATAGCTGTGATTAATACATAACAAAATTATGTACCCAACAGAATACATTCAGAAACATATAAAACTCCTACATGTTTCGGCACCGGGGTGACATCATCAGGGGGTTAATCAGAAAAAAGTTGTACAAGCCGATCCCAGTGGCCGTGCGGTCTAAGGCGTGGGTCTACGGCCGCTCGCTTACTGGGATTGTGGGTTCGAATCCCGCCTAGGGCATGGATGTCTGCCTCTTGTGAGTGTTGTGTGTTGTCAGGTAGAGGTCTCTGCGACGGGCTGATCACTCGTCCAGAGGAGTCCTACCGAGTGTGGTGTGTCTAAAAAAAAAAGTGTGTGATCGTGAAGCCTCGAAAAATGAGGCGGTCTAGGCCCCCAAGGGGCTGTTGAAACATTGAAAAAAAAAGGAGTACAAGGCCAACAGCTAATTTAGGTATTGCGTCTTCCTTAGTAAAATGATTAAATTATTAAAATTATAAAATAAAACAAATTTAATAATAAAAAAAATACAATGTTATAAATTTAAAATTTTTAAAGTGAGCCGTTCCGGGTAGAAGTTTCCAGTTGTTTACACTCTGTATGGTGCCTGTATACAAAGAGCTGTATCGATCTGTATGATCCGAAGAGATTCAGTCTAAATGGACCGCGTTACGTGTGACGTGTCAGGCGGTGTGGTATATCCAGTATACCAGTATAACAAGACAACAGCAGTGAGAAACAGAAGGCTGACACAGTTTAACTGAAATTTTTAAGCCTGTTAGCCATCTCAGTAACGCATGAACTAGGCTACTACTGCCGTGGCTGACTCAAACCGCGCTGCCTAACATTTAATTCTACTCACGAAAATATATTCTCCTTGTGACAGTTATAGAAAGCACTTAGGCCTGAATACGTTGTGTGGGCAAAATGGAGAGAGTATCACTGTCAAAGCGGGTAGTATGTATAGTAACCACTGTGCTTTGAAGGTTTTATACAAGAACACAATTCAGCAATATTCTTTACGTAAAAAAAAAAATGGTCGTGTGGATTTAATCCTAAACGACATCTTAATTTCTTCAGATATTTGTACTCGGTTTCTCGGAGCCACTAGCCTGTCGACGAATGTACTTGGACACGTGACATGACGTCATAAAAAGCTTCCCCCATCCCACACACACTCACACACAGAGCAAAGTTACATGTTATCACGTCCTTCCACAATGTTTAACACATTCTGTGTAGTGCGGGCTCGCAGGTCATAAATGACTGAACACTTTGAGGGGTAACTCTCAGTTTCTACCTCACAGAAAACACAGAACTGGATAAGTTTGGTCACACTGAACAAATATGGATAATTATAATGTGTAGTTTATATTTCGTATTTATGTAGTTGTGTGTGTAATGCAATAAACTGGGATTATCCTGCACTAAAACCGGTTTTTTACAGGACAGGCGCTTTTTCTCAAACAGCTTTTACCTTTACCCTCAGATTTTCCCGGCCCATTACCTCATCGTCTGCAACCATCAGCACCAATCCGCGGTAACACGTCTGTCCAAAGCCGTGCCATGGCTCAGGCGATTAGTCGCCGGCCTCTCACCGCGCAGGCCCGGTTTCGATCCCGGGTCAGTCCATGTGGGGTTTGTGGTGGACAAAGTGGCACTGGGACAAGTTTTTCCTCCGAGTAATTCGGTTTTCCCCTGTCAATTTTATTCCACCGGTGCTCCATTACTTGGAAAAATGAGAAAACTGATCATCTTTCTCTTCATCACAGGGTTGCACAATAAGCCTTAAGGCTGCGGTGCGTCCGTAGCTTCTGCTGCGGGGCCCTTCACCACAAAAAAAACACGTCTATCTAACCCGCAGCTACGTTAAAGTAAAAATATAATGCATGGGAAATGAACAGCGATTTGAACCAGACTGTAGTTCCTGAGCGCAGTAGGCCTACTCGCTGTCCGTGACAAGGCACAGACAGTACTTACTGGTTACACGCAGGTATCATGTGTGCCACATTGCGTCTGCAATTCAACGTCTAGCTGCGTCTGAATGTACAAGCAGAGGCAATCTGCTTGTACATTCAGACCGTTTATGAATTTACTTTGATTGCCCCGCCATCTGCTTACTAATTCCCTAAACAGCATTAACCAGTTGATTTTTGTGATGGAAAAGCTGTTTTGTACGAAGCACGAACTCGACTTTTGTCGCGTATAAACAAAATTCGTCAAAATGCGCTTACTAACTGCGCCGTGCTTCGATCTGTCAGTCAGTCTGTCGGAAGTACCTAACTGACAAAATACAAAAGATGTCCCTGTTTCATGTCGGGACATTTTGCTGACCAGTACCAATCTTTGTCAAACTCAGACAACAGTAATGGACTCTTGACGTGCGTCTGTGCATGTAGATCGAGAGGTGCGTGTAGATCGAGAGGTGCGTGCAGATCGAGAGGTGCGTGTAGATCGAGAGGTGCGTGCAGATCGAGAGGTGCGTGTAGATCGAGAGGTGCGTGTAGATCGAGAGGTGCGTGTAGATCGACAGTAACTAATCAAATTTTGATCACAACAAGACTTTTAAAAACAAAATTTCCAGAAATAAATAGCACGTACATTTTATTGCCAATTTTTTGCTCAAACCTTGATATTTTAAATACAAACAAACGTCATTGAACGCGTGGAATTGTTTAAAGACTTCGTACTTTGGAATATTATTGCATGTTTAAATTTTTAAACGCCCCTTATAATTACACGCTTACAGCCTAAAGAATATATTATTATTATTGGGTTACGATGGACATGTTTTAGAAAGCTGTCACGAGCGAAGAATGTTTAATTTGGTGTTGTGGCACTACTGCATCTTTCAAAGTAAGTAGGCTTAACTTACACGCATGCAGCAGTAAGCATTACAGGCACAACTAAGCGGAAGGATATTGCTGCTAATGAGGGCCAGTACAGCAGGTGTCCCTGTCGGACAGGTTTATATTTCAGTGTACTTGGATATCGGTACAAAGTGATACCCGTTTCCCGCATAACAAAATGTTCACCCAGCTTCCGTTCAGCTGACCGCTCGTAAAGCATAATTAGTCTTTTCCATTATGCGCCGAGCTTTCAAGCTCTCTAACAATTGATCTTCTACATACAGACTGCGCTGTAATTGCTACACAAGCACACACAAACGTGAGTGCCCCAGCTAACCAGTCTAATCCCCCCACGCCACTTCACCCGGATCAACTCGCCATAGAACGAAATGTCGACTCCAATCTTTCTCGTTCCCTGAATTCCAGCTAAACTTTCCTCTTGAATAGTGCTAGCCATACCGTAAGTTAAGTTGAAAGGTTTGAGCCATTTGGGGGTTTAGATCTTGGGGACAGATCGTAAAACGTGTGTGACTTTCTGTTCGTAAGAGATTTGAGTGAGTTCCAAAAGTTAACTTTTGTGAAAAATGACGTAACTCGTCTCCGTGGTACTTGAGCAGCCCTGTCGTTTCCTTCCTCAACAACTAAGGAAGTTCTGCCTCTTACTGCATCCTTCTCTCCGCCTGCTTAATTATCGTCCATTCCACTTTGCACCAGCTTACGACGCCATCTTCCTCGCTTGCATTTGTATTCGTTTAGGCCGTGAGTAAAATCGACTTTCTTGACCATGTAATAAATGGGCTTCTATAACAGACTGATGGCAGGCAAGTTGCTGTCGACTAGCACATCTGCTGTTCGAAACACGAAGCTTCATCTTCTTCTTATTATTCCTTTAACGAATTTGAATAATTAAATTATTCATTTTCTACCTCACAGAAAATACGACTCTCGTCCTTTACAAAAACCAAACTATCAATTCTAAATGATGATGATGTGGTATGTACACCCTCTTAAGTGTGTTTGTTTAACGACACTGAATCTCTCAGGGTATAGAGGGTCGGTGATAGGCGAGTGATGAGTGTGGAGTGTTGTTTGAATGACAGTGAAAAGGGAAACCAGAAGTACTGGGAGACAAACCTTTCCCAGTGCCACTTGGTCCACCATAAATCGCACATGGACTGACTTGGGATCGAACTCGGTCCTCCGCGGTGAGAGACTGGCAAATAACCGCCTGAATTATGGCACGGCTGTATTATCAATAGGCGCATTTGCTTTTTGAACTCTTTGCATGGACTAGTATCCAAAACGGACAAGCCGTTTTGGAAACTGGATGTTTCCTTTCCGGATGGACGGGAGTGGACGCATTTTCTGAACTGGATTCGATAAAAAGGGCTGTTTTTAGTGACTGAAGCTTTCCTTACCACCGACATTAGCACTTAACATCAGAATGTGTCAAAGTGACGTAATAGGCTATTACAACATTACGAGTACAGCAAAGTGTCTATCAAGCTGCAAAGACAAGACAGAAAAAACGAAACCACAAACCCTGCCTTGGAAGTAACTCTAAACTAACAATACATACCATGTATATTGCGAAATGCCAGAATCATATTCAGAAGTGCTTCCCAACATTTTCACATCTGAAGAAGGAAGCAGATTCTGACCCCGAAATGCCGTGTTTTGCGCAATATTCTAGGCGGTAGACAAAGTCCAAGAAGCAAATAATCATACATATGGAGACAAGCTGCTTAGCGCAGTTTAAGGAAATAATCATATTTCCTTATAAGATCCATACAAAACACTTAAGTACACTGCGTGGGAAAACTGCAGATATTTGGAAAGGTAAAGAGGTGCTGTGTAGCAGGCACTGGGTTTCAACGTGTCATGTCACGTGTCTAAACTGGACTGGTTCAAACCTCTTGTAAACACACAACACGTGAAAGAATTACTAAGTAATTTCGCAGCTCGTTATGAAGCTACGTCGTCTGAAATTCAAAACACAAAATGAGAGCTTTAGGCACAGCTTTAGGCACAGCTTCGTGCCTCAATTTGTAACAGCATAACCCTAGGGTTAATTTCCTAGTAAATGAGGGACTCTGTTCTAACATTTTTAACCTACACACCACAGTTTAATTAAGTTTTGTACTTCAAAATGAAGTTATCTTGTAACCAGTTATAAACACATTTTAGAGCAAATCAACTGACGCCACAGCTGTATCTCACATATAGCGAGATTTCATAGCACTGCTGTTCACTGCACTGCAGTTGATAGCATTGCAGTTGATAGCATTGCAGTTGATAGCACTGCAGTTGATAGAATTGCAGTTGAAATCATTGCAATTGATAGCATTGCAGTTGATAGCATTGCAGTTGATAGAATTGCAGTTGATAGCACTGCAGTTGATAGCATTGCAGTTGACAGCATTGCAGTTGATAGCATTGCAGTTGATAGCATTGCAGTTGATAGCACTGCAGTTGATAGAATTGCAGTTGAAATCATTGCAATTGATAGCACTGTAGTTGATAGCATTGCAGTTGATAGAATTGCAGTTGATAGCACTGCAGTTGATAGCATTGCAGTTGACAGCATTACAGTTGATAGCATTGCAGTTGATAACATTGCAGTTGATAGCATTGCAGTTGATAGCATTGCAGTTGATAGCATTGCAGTTGATATCACTGCAGTTGATAGCATTGCAGTTGATATCACTGCAGTTGATAGCACTGTAGTTGATAACATTGCAGTCGATAGCATTGCAGTTGATGGCATTACAGTTGATAGCACTGCAGTTTATAACACTGCAGTCGATAGCATTGCAGTTGATAGCACTGCAGTCGATAGCATTGCAGTTGATGGCATTACAGTTGATAGCACTGCAGTTTATAACACTGCAGTCGATAGCATTGCAGTTGATGGCATTGCAGTTGATAGCACTGCAGTTGATAGCACTGCAGTTGATAACATTACAGTTGATAGCACTGCAGTTTATAACACTGCAGTCGATAGCATTGCAGTTGATAGCACTGCAGTCGATAGCATTGCAGTTGATGGCATTACAGTTGATAGCACTGCAGTTTATAACACTGCAGTCGATAGCATTGCAGTTGATAGCACTGCAGTCGATAGCATTGCAGTTGATGGCATTACAGTTGATAGCACTGCAGTTTATAACACTGCAGTCGATAGCATTGCAGTTGATAGCACTGCAGTCGATAGCATTGCAGTTGATGGCATTGCAGTTGATAGCACTGCAGTTTATAACACTGCAGTTGATAGCATTACAGTTGATAGCACTGCAGTTTATAACACTGCAGTCGATAGCATTGCAGTTGATAGCACTGCAGTCGATAGCATTGCAGTTGATGGCATTGCAGTTGATAGCACTGCAGTTTATAACACTGCAGTCGATAGCACTGCAGTTGATAACACTGCAGTTGACAGCACTGCAGTTGATAGCAGTAAAGACAACTCTACCAAGTAACCACTGACAGTGAACGTAACATTTTCCATCGGAAAATTGGGAAGCCCTCATCCAACAGCGCAGTATCACATCCCAGAAGAGCGGAGGTTTCAAAGTACAAGAAAGAGTATTTCCCTGAAGGGCGTTAAGCGGCTGGTCTTTATAATGGAGATTCTTAGCGTTCACTGCAAAGTAAGTCCTGATGTTTTGATGCTATTTGTAGTTCGTGCCTCAAAGGTTAGACAGCAGCAGGCACAATGGCGCCCTTAGCTGTGTATAAAATATTGATGCATTAAACTTGAGCGGATGGAAGGCCATATCCATCAGAAAATATAAATTTTATATCAAGTCTCGATAAGCCTATGTTCTGAAACCACAATTTATTTATAGAATCTAAAATGAAGGATAAAAGAATAAAAAGGAGAGGGAATAATAACAAAAAAGGTAAAGGAGAAATAAATAAATGATTTATGTATTTAGGTTAACACAGTTTCGAAATACGTGTCGTGTAGCATTACGCACGTAATATCAGTGTTCGTATAATGCAGGTATACAACAACAAGCTGCACAGATACAGCTAGTATACCTTATACATAAATACTACAAGCAGAAGTACCCGCTTATCCCTAGGACGCCGAAGCTCTCCTTGTGAATATCACAGTATACAGTGGGTAAAGCTTTCAAAGGGATAACAACACTGAAACTAAGGTTTAGTCTGAATTCACCGTACATTTTTATTAGTCTAGACATTCACCAACACAATACACAAATCACTAACAAGATGCAATCAGCCCTTTATCATAGCCAAACCCTACACATGTTTCGGCTCTCTATGAGCCATCATCAGGGGGTTTTCCAATAGTGCTTTTCAAATGCTGGATAGATCTGCTAATGACACTCGTAAAGTTTTGCACTGTCATTAGCAGATCTATCCAGCATTTGAAAAGCACTATTGGAAAACCCCCTGATGATGGCTCATAGAGAGCCGAAACATGTGTAGGTTTGACTATGATAAGGGGCTGATTGCACCTTGTTAGTGATTTGTGTATTTTGTTGGTGAATGTCTAGAATAAGGAACAAATGTTTACTGATGTAATTAAATAGAGGTTCGAATCACATCTAAAACTTTACCTCAGTGCTTGCAGTGTTACACTTTTACCCTACACATGTTTCGGCTGTGGTCCAGCCATCATCACGGTACACCAGTAGGTTCACCTCACTGTCACTGGTTCATTTGGTATTATCACGTCATCACAATGTTTTTGTAGCTTCTGTTACACTTTACCCTACACATGTTTCGGCTGTGGTCCAGCCATCATCACGGTACACCAGTAGGTTCACCTCACTGTCACTGGTTCATTTGGTATTATCACGTCATCACAATGTTTTTGTAGCTTCTGTTACACTTTACCCTACACATGTTTCGGCTGTGGTCCAGCCATCATCACGGTACACCAGTAGGTTCACCTCACTGTCACTGGTTCATTTGGTATTATCACGTCATCACAATGTTTTTGTAGCTTCTGTTACACTTTACCCTACACATGTTTCGGCTGTGGTCCAGCCATCATCACGGTACACCAGTAGGTTCACCTCACTGTCACTGGTTCATTTGGTATTATCACGTCATCACAATGTTTTTGTAGCTTCTGTTACACTTTACCCTACACATGTTTCGGCTGTGGTCCAGCCATCATCACGGTACACCAGTAGGTTCACCTCACTGTCACCGGTTCATTTGGTATTATCACGTCATCACAATGTTTTTGTAGCTTCTGTTACACTTTACCCTAAACATGTTTCGGCTGTGGTCCAGCCATCATCACGGTACACCAGTAGGTTCACCTCACTGTCACCGGTTCATTTGGTATTATCACGTCATCACAATGTTTTTGTAGCTTTTGTTACACTTTACCCTACACATGTTTCGGCTGTGGTCCAGCCATCATCACGGTACACCAGTAGGTTCACCTCACTGTCACCGGTTCATTTGGTATTATCACGTCATCACAATGTTTTTGTAGCTTTTGTTACACTTTACCCTACACATGTTTCGGCTGTGGTCCAGCCATCATCACGGTACACCAGTAGGTTCACCTCACTGTCACCGGTTCATTTGGTATTATCACGTCATCACAATGTTTTTGTAGCTTTTGTTACACTTTACCCTACACATGTTTCGGCTGTGGTCCAGCCATCATCACGGTACACCAGTAGGTTCACCTCACTGTCACGGTTCATTTGGTATTATCACGTCATCACAATGTTTTTGTAGCTTCTGTTACACTTTACCCTACACATGTTTCGGCTGTGGTCCAGCCATCATCACGGTACACCAGTAGGTTCACCTCACTGTCACCGGTTCATTTGGTATTATCACGTCATCACAATGTTTTTGTAGCTTCTGTTACACTTTACCCTACACATGTTTCGGCTGTGGTCCAGCCATCATCACGGTACACCAGTAGGTTCACCTCACTGTCACGGTTCATTTGGTATTATCACGTCATCACAATGTTTTTGTAGCTTCTGTTACACTTTACCCTACACATGTTTCGGCTGTGGTCCAGCCATCATCACGGTACACCAGTAGGTTCACCTCACTGTCACTGGTTCATTTGGTATTATCACGTCATCACAATGTTTTTGTAGCTTTGTTACACTTTCACTCTACACATGTTTCGGCTGTGGTCCAGCCATCATCACGGTACACCAGTAGGTTCACCTCACTGTCACTGGTTCATTTGGTATTATCACGTCATCACAATGTTTTTGTAGCTTTTGTTACACTTTCACTCTACACATGTTTCGGCTGTGGTCCAGCCATCATCACGGTACACCAGTAGGTTCACCTCACTGTCACTGGTTCATTTGGTATTATCACGTCATCACAATGTTTTTGTAGCTTCTGTTCACTCTCAAATGCAGCTTTTGTTCGTTTTTCGTTAAAAGCTTGAGGTACTGTTTTGTATCTGCAACCCGCAGTGTTATACCTCGAGCTTTTAACGCAAGACGAACAAAAGCTGCATTTGAGAGTGAACAAAAGCTACAAAAACATTGTGATGACGTGATAATACCAAATGAACCGGTGACAGTGAGGTGAACCTACTGGTGTACCGTGATGATGGCTGGACCACAGCCGAAACATGTGTAGGGTAAAGTGTAACAGAAGCTACAAAAACATTGTGATGACGTGATAATACCAAATGAACCAGTGACAGTGAGGTGAACCTACTGGTGTACCGTGATGATGGCTGGACGACAGCCGAAACATGTGTAGGGTAAAGTGTAACAGAAATACAAAAAGTGCATTTGTTGGTTATAATACTGCTAATTGAATCAAAATACGTGGTGAAAATAACGTGAAAATTCATCTGCTTTATTTGCTGAACTTTGCTGGGACTGTAGTCCCCTGACCAATCTTAATATATCTTCCCTAAACCTCTCCTAAATGCTCTTCTCTTCTCTTAAAAATAGCAGCGCTGTTTGTCTCTCCCCAGTTTACTGCCTTCATAGGGATTCCACTGGCGGCTTTCACTGCAATTTATACAACACATACATACAAAACAGTAACCTTTTGCATATTTTCATGACCCAGCAAGAGCGAGGCTTCTTTCTATGCGGTCATTGGCAGAAGCAGTAAAACAAGCAGTTCCAAGCTCATCTCATAAGTCCTACTTTCCTATTGCAAAGTTCTCCATTCCCACACACTTTACGCCCTCCAGAAAGTACAGATCTGCTCTGAGCCCCGCCCACTCTGCTATCCAATACTTACCGGGGGACATTTCTGCAGGGATAAAAAGGCCGTAGGTGGAGATAACCACTCAGATCAATTGATGCTGAGATTAAGAAAGCATGGAGCTATACTTCTACTCCCTCTTACGTCTACAGGACGTGTTACTTGTTACATCCCAGAGACGACTGTAACTTTGGCGGTACTGCCACTGACATACCAATACGAGTAGCACGAGGGTCTATGAAGTCATGTTTTGAAGCAACTTGTGACCTCAGTCTTGAGGGTAATAAAGGAACACTGAGGCAGCACGTTCCTCTGAAACGTCGGCACTCATTTGCAAAACTGAAGACGTCACATACTAGAAGACCCTAAAAGGTAAAACAATCCCATTACAGGCCTGGACAGGCCCTTAGGGTTCCAGGAGTTTGAGGCTCCCAGATTTCTAGACAATCGACATATGAAGGTGGTAAGGTTGTCAGCCCTACGCACCGGCCGCCTTTACCTCCCACGATATATTCCTGGTACTCATTTCTGATAGAGGCTGAGTCGACCCCAGTGCCATAGTGCGACCGAAAGGATTATGTCAATGAAAAATTCCAATGACACCATCGGGAATCGAACCCGCGACATTCCGGCTTGTAGAGCAGTGCCTCAACCAACTGCGCCACCGTACTAGAAAACCCTAGCTTAAATAATACCTGCTCTGAGAGACTGAAAAAATATTGTTTCTGGCAGAGCGTGACGGTGATTGTGGACTGATTTAGCTGTAATTATTTCACCGCTTTTACAAGCGACGTGTCGACGCCTGAAGCGCTTTGCTGACAAAGTTCTGATTTCTGCCCGCGCTGTGATGACATGAGTGTTGAACACTCACATCGTAGTTACACTGTCCGTGTCCAGCGTCGGACTTAACGAGGCTCGTTTTGCGTTTAGACACATCCATCGGTCAGGCAGCAGACAGCCAATAACGCACATTCTGTGGGTCGAAATGCGACGGGTAGTTGAACCGTTTAAAAATAACAGTGTACATTACTCTCTGTCCGTCGGTCCCCGTTATTCGACAGAGCATTGCTTTAACAATTGGCACTTCACACCGTCAACACAACTGTGTTAATGATATTGTTAATTAGTCATATTATTTATGGCAACATGTTTCGGCAGTATTACGGCCATCCTCAGGCCAACCGCTGCTATAAAAAGCTGTACAAAATTTTGCGTCAGCTGGACTGAGATCTCATCTTCAACAATTACTGTAACACATAACGCCTTTATTGTTATTGGTTATGTAAAAGCTATTATTAGATTTTTTCAGTTTTTTAATCCACGAATGCTCTTTTTATTTTCGTATTTTGTTCAATTCGCCCTATGTGGGGTTAATTGAACAAAATACGAAAATAAAAAGATGCATTCTTTGGTTAAAAAAACTGAAAATTAATATCAAGACGCACGGTGAACATAACGTGAAGTTATTATATGTTAAATGTTAGTTGCATTTAAAGTCAAAATTTTGAAGATAGTTAAAAAATCTTCCCTGAAGTCAGTCTTTCTTTTTCCGTGAGGTGTACACTACAGTTAAAGAAGCAGTCGACTGTATGTGTGTCACGTTCTCAGCACTGTAATAAATAATTTTCAATTAATATAAATTTGTGTATTATTTGCAATGCGGAATTTACAATATTCAATAATATCGCTTTTACTCAACGTAACATTTTGAAGGTAAAGTTAGATTTCAGTGAGATAAACATTTTATTTCACATGTAGGCTACGAAATCGATACGATATTCGTGTTTTGTCTCCAAAAATTCAGAGTCCAACACAACTTACTTGTTTTGTATTATCTTCACCGTGCATTGTTTAACAACTCACAAATTACACACCAACAAAATGCACTGTATTTTAACTTTTTATTTTTTTTAACCCCTACATATTTAAATACAGAAATTAAATAACTATAATCCATAAACGATAATGAAACGTGACTACATGTGATATATACATAATGGCAGACATAAACATTGGATGTAAAGTAAATGTACATTACGAGCCTCCTGAAGATGGCCTTGTAAAGGTTGAAACATGTGTAGGGGTTGAAGAATAAAAAGTGAAAATATAGTGCATTTTGTTGGTGTGTAATTTGTGACAACGTACTTGTGTTTTTTCTCTATTAGAACATAGAAATCTTAATAACCACATGTATTACCACCAACTGGTACACAATGTTGATAACCACATGTATTACCACCAACTGGTACACAATATTGAAGCAGAATGTAACAAACTTTATGAAACTCCCGACAAGTTTCGGTGTAACATTACACCGTCACTTAAAAATAAATAAAAATACACAAAAATACTTAAAATACATAAAAATACACGAGGTTGTGCATATTTATGTATTTTTAAGTGCTCTGTGTCTCCCCTGAGGATGGTGTCATCTTACACCGAAACGTGTTGCCAGTTTTATACAGTTTGTTACATTGTACTTCAAATATTGTGTACAAGATGGCGGTAATACATGTTGTTATAACAAGTACGTACAGGGTGTGGACAATTTTAAATATAAATGTTGAGTTCATTCATGCTGGTACGTATAGTAACCATTGGGCTTTCAACAGTTAAAGCCATCTTGTAGGGTTCATGTGAAAAGTTAACACAAGGTTAGCTCGTCTGGCTGGTATTGAAAAGGTACCGGGTTCGAACATCAATCGGAACAAGATTAAGCTGGAAATAAGCATTTCGTGGTTTTTCTCAGCTATTCCAGTTCATCCTCTACGCCTGTCTGCAAGGCGGTAGGCAGCCTGCATATTTCGTACAGCCTCACCAAACAACACAGCAGTTCTGCTCTCAGAGCACATCTACACTACATATCGAGAATTTATTCCTTTGAACTTTGAACCCCATTGGCCTGTAAATAATATTTAGCAATTAAGTTCGTACCGCTCAGTAAACACAGAACGCCTCTATGACGAAGACAAACAGGGTAATGTCGTTTAGGGTAATAACGAGTGTTTTGATGTTAGAGTCATGCAGAACGTAAACACACGGGGGATGATTGCAGAGTTTTGAATGTCAGAGCTCGTGTTACGTGCACAAGTATATGTCCGTGGGCTTTATGGGTTTAAAAATATGCGTGTGAAGGTAACATAAGGCGGGTGTAGTGCGACCATAAAAATTGTATCAACTGATTATGGTGTACAGCGTCCCTTGACAGGTCCACAGTGTGTCAGATGTGCCCGCAGTTCGTAACATCTGGCTGATTGCCAGTGTTCTGTTTCGAACGAAGCACTTTACACACTGACACACTGTCGTCTGGACACCCTGTACAGTACATTCCGCTCTTCACATTCTTTTAGCTTTATCTTTCTTAGCAGTTTCCCCTTCTGATTTTTCAATAAAAACAAACACCCGTTATATTTCCCCTTGCACTACTATTCTGTGTCTCCGTCCGTTTGCAATTCATGTTTGAGAATTCTGCGTTTTGTTCACTAACACTGAGTCTGACAAAACACATTTCCTCTGCCCGGTGGCCCCTGTTATGAGGAGCAGCTCGACACTCCCATTTTGACAGTCTTTGTTTTGTGGACGCAAAGCGGAGCAGGGAGAGTCACTAGGCTACTGGACGCAAAATCCGGCGTCAGATTTCTGGCAGGAGCAAGATATATTGTTCTCCGAAACGTCCGGGTACAGTCCCCTATTCAGTGGGTGTAGGAAGGGCTTTGTATGAGTTCAAAGCGGCCGGAGCGTGAGGTTTTCTCCCTCACCAACTAGTGTCTAGGTTGGGTTTACACCTACACTTCCACTATATGCATCCACGGCGCGGACGAGAGCATACTTGCCTTCATAATTTGTGAAACTGTTCTTGGAAAACAGTACGAATTACTGCATATGAAAGCCTCACATAATCTTACTGATAAATCGACATTTATTATACTCGTAAATGTCTAACACAGAACTACATTTAACATTCTAAAGCAAAGGTATTATTATTATACCAAAAACAAAACGTGTAGGCAGCCTACATGCCCACCTCAGTGTTTTGTCAGGTAGAGGTCTCTGCGACTGGCTGATCACTCGTCCAGAGGAGTCCTACAGAGTGTGGTGTGTCTAAAAAGTGTGTGATCGTGAAAACTCGAAAAATGAGTCGGCCTAGGCCCCCAAGGGGCTGTCGAGACAGCCTACATGCCCACCTCAGTGTTTTGTCAGGTAGAGGTCTCTGCGACGGGCTGATCACTCGTCCAGAGGAGTCCTACAGAGTGTGGTGTGTCTAAAAAGTGTGTGATCGTGAAACCTCGAAAAATGAGTCGGCCTAGGCCCCCAAGGGGCTGTCGAGACAGCCTACATGCCCACCTCAGTGTTTTGTCAGGTAGAGGTCTCTGCGACGGGCTGATCACTCGTCCAGAGGAGTCCTACAGAGTGTGGTGTGTCTAAAAAGTGTGTGATCGTGAAACCTCGAAAAATGAGTCGGCCTAGGCCCCCAAGGGGCTGTCGAGACAGCCTACATGCCCACCTCAGTGTTTTGTCAGGTAGAGGTCTCTGCGACTGGCTGATCACTCGTCCAGAGGAGTCCTACAGAGTGTGGTGTGTCTAAAAAGTGTGTGATCGTGAAAACTCGAAAAATGAGTCGGCCTAGGCCCCCAAGGGGCTGTCGAGACAGCCTACATGCCCACCTCAGTGTTTTGTCAGGTAGAGGTCTCTGCGACGGGCTGATCACTCGTCCAGAGGAGTCCTACAGAGTGTGGTGTGTCTAAAAAGTGTGTGATCGTGAAACCTCGAAAAATGAGTCGGCCTAGGCCCCCAAGGGGCTGTCGAGACAGCCTACATGCCCACCTCAGTGTTTTGTCAGGTAGAGGTCTCTGCGACGGGCTGATCACTCGTCCAGAGGAGTCCTACAGAGTGTGATGTGTCTAAAAAGTGTGTGATCGTGAAACCTCGAAAAATGAGTCGGCCTATGCCCCCAAGGGGCTGTCGAGACAGCCTACATGCCCACCTCAGTGTTTTGTCAGGTAGAGGTCTCTGCGACGGGCTGATCACTCGTCCAGAGGAGTCCTACAGAGTGTGATGTGTCTAAAAAGTGTGTGATCGTGAAACCTCGAAAAATGAGTCGGCCTATGCCCCCAAGGGGCTGTCGAGACAGCCTACATGCCCACCTCAGTGTTTTGTCAGGTAGAGGTCTCTGCGACGGGCTGATCACTCGTCCAGAGGAGTCCTACAGAGTGTGGTGTGTCTAAAAAGTGTGTGATCGTGAAAACTCGAAAAATGAGTCGGCCTAGGCCCCCAAGGGGCTGTCGAGACAGCCTACATGCTCACCTCAGTGTTTTGTCAGGTAGAGATCTCTGCGACGGGCTGATCACTCGTCCAGAGGAGTCCTACAGAGTGTGGTGTGTCTAAAAAGTGTGTGATCGTAAAACGTCGAAAAATGAGTCGGCCTAGGCCCCCAAGGGGCTGTCGAGGCAGCCTACATGCCCACCTCAGTGTTTTGTCAGGTAGAGGTCTCTGCGACGGGCTGATCACTCGTCCAGAGGATTCCTACAAAGTGTGGTGTGTCTAAAAAGTGTGTGATCGTGAAACCTCGAAAAATGAGTCGGCCTAGGCCCCCAAGGGGCTGTCGAGACAGCCTACATGCTCACCTCAGTGTTTTGTCAGGTAGAGGTCTCTGAGACGGGCTGATCACTCGTCCAGAGGAGTCCTACAGAGTGTGGTGTGTCTAAAATGTGTGTGATCATGAAACCTCGAAAAATTAGTCGGCCTATTCCCCCAAGGGGCTGTCGAGACAGCCTACCTGCTCACCTCAGTGTTTTGTCAGGTAGAGGTCTCTGCGACGGGCTGATCACTCGTCCAGAGGAGTCTTACCGAGTGTGTTGTGTCTAAAAAGTGTGTGATCGTGAAACCTCGAAAAATGAGTCGGCCTAGGCCCCCAAGGGGCTGTCGAGACAGCCTACATGCCTACCTCAGTGTTTTGTCAGGTAGAGGTCTCTGCGACGGGCTGATCACTCGTCCAGCGGAGTCCTACAGAGTGTGGTGTGTCTAAAAGGTGTGTGATCGTGAAACCTCAAAAAATGAGTCGGCCTAGGCCCCCAAGGGGCTTTCGAGACAGCCTACATACTCACTTCAGTGTTTTGTCAGGTAGATGTCTCTGCGACGGGCTGATCACTCGTCCAGAGGAGTCCTACCGAGTGTGGTGTGTCTAAAAATTGTGATCGTGGAACCTAAAAAAATGAGTCGGCCTAGGCCCCCAAGGGGCTGTCGAGCCATTGGAAAAAAAATAGTGGTGTTTGTCTACTGTGTATTTGTGTCTTTGCCTACAAAACACAACGAGATGAAGCACATTAAGTGGATCGCCTTTTGTACAGTAACTGCGGTATGTGCACACTGAGCACACAGAGATGTAGGAATGTAATGCATGGTAAAGACTTGCTTTGTGCACAGCCGGATCCGATATGAGATTCGATCTTGGGGTATCGAAACGTTTGCATGCTTTAACAATATTGTGGCTGGCTGTATGGAACTCACTATTGGATTATGCAAACAATCCTGACAATCTGCCAACACCTGCTGTTGCCATGGCTACACAAGGCGGCCTAGCAACTCAATTATATTATAACAGAAATATATATATGTATAGCAGCAATTAGCATTGCAATTGCAATCACAGCCAGTTTAATTAATAAAAATTGTCTGTTTCGGAGTTATCTGATATTTATACGTTATTTCGCTGAGACGATTGCTCGATATTATTTATTTAATAGTTTAAATCAGTGTGTATTCAACCTGGGGTACGCATACCCCCGGGGGTACGCGAAGACATCTTAGGGGGTGCGTAAAATTAAAAAAATCTGTTATTTCATGATAAACATTGAATAATTAGGGCCAGATTTAGGGTTAGCCACAAGAGATCGGACGTAAGGACATGCGATTTGGGAGCGCCAATTTCTCTCTCTCTCTCTCTCTCTCCTTTATGTGATTCTTATCTGGGCGGCTAGTTTCATTTTATTCCACACAGTGCGTTGGAACGTGACTGAACACTGTTGGGCGGGATTAACGTTTTGCCTAATACAGTTTGTCACTTCTTTTAACCACGCAATGAAGCTACTTCACAATACTGTTGTGGCAATAAACAGACAGACGCACTGCTTCATATTACTTTGTTATTTGACAATTGCCGCTGCCGTCATTTAATAGCTTGACTCTCCTTTTTTCATTTAAAACTTATTATTTAATACATTATTTTGGATGTAATTTATTTAATTTATTTTAGATGTAGATTATAGACTGTGTATAACTTGAATTATGCACCAACAGCTTTGGGGGTACAAAGTTGAAGAGAAATTATATCTGGGGGTACGCGAACAAAAAAGTTGAATACCGCTGCTTTAGATCTCTATAGTCATTACTCTCTCCATATGTACCAACATAATAAATTAACAACTACCCACAAAGTGTATTTATGTGTTTACATAGATTACCACGACAGTGATTATTTCCCTAAACTTCACTAAATGATTCTGTTTGTCCCCGGCCTCTAACTGCCAAGCCCGTGTTCGAATCCAGGCGAATTATTTTGTGATCTCTGATGGATAAAGTGGCACCGGAACATTCTTCCAGTACACCTGCTTTCCTCTGTCAGTATAATCCCAACACTGCTCCACACTCATCTTCAACTTAATACTACTATTGTCAGAAGGACAAGCGGGCGAAGACTGGGAACCATCAAAGAAGTAATGCTCTTTCAGTGTATCGGAAAGCAATGGGCAAAAAATTACTTTCGCATTGAACTTCTTTGGTTTTCAAAAGATTAAAGAGAATTTGCCCTTATCGGCAGCACATGGTGTGGGAAGTAGGGACCGACGTGTACAAGAAGATTGTCAGTGGTCGTGTGTGCTTTTGAGTGCATTTTGTACAGATTACAGGGCTTCGTACTGTGCGAGAAATTAAAAATAAATCAAAGGCGGTATTATCTCCTTGAAACCCAGTGGTTGCTTTATGTACCGCCATGTTTAACATTCACAAATTCTACGTTCTGCCCACACAGTGTATTTATGTGTTTTGTGTGGATCTCAGAACAAACAGCGATTATTTCACTGTACAGCATTAACTGACTGGTTTGTATAACTGAGAAGGAGTGTGTTTACTGCGCGGTACGGACTGTATTTATGTGTTTTGTGTGGATCTCAGAACAAACAGCGATTATTTCACTGTACAGCATTAACTGACTGGTTTGTATAACTGAGACGGAGTGTGTTTACTGCGCGGTACGGACTGTATTTATGTGTTTTGTGTGGATCTCAGAACAAACAGCGATTATTTCACTGTACAGCATTAACTGACTGGTTTGTATAACTGAGAAGAAGTGTGTTTACTGCGCGGTACGGACTGTATTTTTGTGTGTTGTGTGGATCTCAGAACAAACAGCGATTATTTCACTGTACAACATTAACTGACTGGTTTGTATAACTGAGACGGAGTGTGTTTACTGCGCGGTACGGACTGTATTTATGTGTTTTGTGTGGATCTCAGAACAAACAGCGATTATTTCACTGTACAGCATTAACTGACTGGTTTGTATAACTGAGACGGAGTGTGTTTACTGCGCGGTACGGACTGTATTTATGTGTTTTGTGTGGATCTCAGAACAAACAGCGATTATTTCACTGTACAGCATTAACTGACTGGTTTGTATAACTGAGACGGAGTGTGTTTACTGCGCGGTACGGACTGTATTTATGTGTTTTGTGTGGATCTCAGAACAAACAGCGATTATTTCACTGTACAGCATTAACTGACTGGTTTGTATAACTGAGAAGAAGTGTGTTTACTGCGCGGTACGGACTGTATTTTTGTGTGTTGTGTGGATCTCAGAACAAACAGCGATTATTTCACTGTACAACATTAACTGACTGGTTTGTATAACTGAGACGGAGTGTGTTTACTGCGCGGTACGGACTGTATTTATGTGTTTTGTGTGGATCTCAGAACAAACAGCGATTATTTCACTGTACAGCATTAACTGACTGGTTTGTATAACTGAAGAAGTGTGTTTACTGCGCGGTACGGACTGTATTTTGTGTGTTTGTGTGGATCTCAGAACAAACAGCGATTATTTCACTGTACAACATTAACTGACTGGTTTGTATAACTGAGACGGAGTGTGTTTACTGCGCGGTACGGACTGTATTTATGTGTTTTGTGTGGATCTCAGAACAAACAGCGATTATTTCACTGTACAGCATTAACTGACTGGTTTGTATAACTGAGACGGAGTGTGTTTACTGCGCGGTACGGACTGTATTTATGTGTTTTGTGTGGATCTCAGAACAAACAGCGATTATTTCACTGTACAGCATTAACTGACTGGTTTGTATAACTGAGAAGAAGTGTGTTTACTGCGCGGTACGGACTGTATTTTGTGTTTTGTGTGGATCTCAGAACAAACAGCGATTATTTCACTGTAAAACATTAACTGACTGGTTTGTATAACTGAGACGGAGTGTGTTTACTGCGCGGTACGGACTGTATTTATGTGTTTTGTGTGGATCTCAGAACAAACAGCGATTATTTCACTGTACAACATTAACTGACTGGTTTGTATAACTGAGACGGAGTGTGTTTACTGCGCGGTACGGACTGTATTTATGTGTTTTGTGTGGATCTCAGAACAAACAGCGATTATTTCACTGTACAACATTAACTGACTGGTTTGTATAACTGAGACGGAGTGTGTTTACTGCGCGGTACGGACTGTATTTATGTGTTTGTGTGGATCTCAGAACAAACAGCGATTATTTCACTGTACAACATTAACTGACTGGTTTGTATAACTGAGACGGAGTGTGTTTACTGCGCGGTACGGACTGTATTTATGTGTTTTGTGTGGATCTCAGAACAAACAGCGATTATTTCACTGTACAGCATTAACTGACTGGTTTGTATAACTGAGACGGAGTGTGTTTACTGCGCGGTACGGACTGAGTCTTTAAATGTAATTCAAGTCTATTTCATTCTCAAATAGTAATACGATGTTGCTTCACACCACGTCACTCCGCAGTGTGTGCACACTGCTCCGGGTACTAGACATTGGACGCCAGCCAATTCACATTCACTCTTATCATTTAAGACCCCCCCTCCCCCCCCAAAAAAAATATTTCAGTTAAAGTCATATATATTTCAGACGTTGTAAATCTTTAAGTTAACTTCAGTGCAGTGTATCAGATGTTGTAGAATAATATTTTTGATAAACAATCTTCCACTTCACAGTACACACAGTGCGTCCTCATTACAAAGACCACTCGGTTAGCGCTGCTGTTTATAGTCAGTAGGGCAGTATACTTTAGAAATGGCTGTTCATTCTTTATAAATAGTGACATATGGATACAAATTGCAGCCATTGTAACGTTAGTGAAAGGTATTAGCCCCTTAAGTTACGTGTGGCGGGATATATTTTATTTACATACAGTAATGTACCGGTCAGTAGACGTGCCACTGCCCACAAGTGGACGGTGGATTGAGTTTTAAAATTACTCAACTTTGGAACGGGATGGTAACATGCAGTACTGTAGGAGGAAGAGAAGGTGCAGAGAATAAGGAGGAAAAAGGAAGCGAACGGAAAGGAATGATTGGGCTTACGGCCATTTCGTTGCTAAAGCTGTGACGGAGTTTTGTTGCTAACCTTGTGACGGACATTCTGTTACTAACATTGTGACGGACATTCTGTTGCTAACGTTGTGACGGACATTCTGTTGCTAACGTTGTGACGGACATTCTGTTGCTAACGTTGTGACGGACATTCTGTTGCTAACGTTGTGACGGACATTCTGTTGCTAACGTTGTGACGGATTTTTGTTGTTAACGTTGTGACGGACATTCTGTTGCTAACGTTGTGACGGACATTCTGTTGCTAACGTTGGTGTGACGGATATTTTGTTGTTAACGTTGTGACGGACATTCTGTTGCTAACGTTGTGACGGACATTCTGTTGCTAACGTTGTGACGGACATTTTGTTGTTACGTTGTGACGGACATTTTGTTGCTAACGTTGTGTTGTACGTCGCTGGCAGTCACTCGGGTTTTATATCATCACAAAGAATGTTGACTGGTGAGTGATGAATGGGAAAGCATTTGGAAGGAAGCGGCCGTGAATTAATTGAAGTACCATTCTGGTATTTGCTTAGAGCGACTGAGGACAACTGCAGAAAACATGAGTGAGGAAGGAAGAGATGATAAACACACCTTCAGTGAGGACAGCAGACACGTATTGTCTCATAGATGGCAGGATAACGACGCTGTGGACGTGCCTCAAAATTGCGCCGGCTTTCACTTGTTCAGCGCTTAAACAGGGCTTAAGCAGCGTCATGTAATGAAAACACTGACTGAAGTGGATCTGATAGAAGCTGAATGCAAGGACATGGACTGGATTAATCTGGCTCAGTATAAGGTCAAGTAGCAGGCTGTTGTGAAGACGGGAATGAATCTCCGGTTTACGTAAAATGCCAGGACTTTATGGATTGGATGAATGACTGTTAGCTTCACTAGAATGACTTTGCTCGATGGAGTTCAAGTGAATAGGCTGAAGAAACAGAGCAAGGCGCTGTGAACACTGAAATGACAGAGCAAACTGTGACGGTACCATTTGCTTGGAGTTACAGCTGACTGTTCAAGTGGAATGAATAATTGTATAGAGAAATACGGGGGAGGGGTACAACTTAATGTCACTGCGCTACAAGCCGGAAGGTCGCGGGTTCGATTCCCGATAGTGTCATTGTAATTTTTCATTGAAATCATCTTTCCGGCCGCACTACGACCCTGGGGTCGACTGAGCCTCTAACAGAAATGAGTACCAGAAATATTTCCTGGGAGGTAAAGGCGGCCGGTGCGTAGGGCTGACAACTCTGCCACCTTCATGTACCGATTGTCTTGAAATCTGGGAGCCTCAACCTCCTGCAACCGTCAGGGCCTGTAATGGGATTGCTTTAGCTTACAACTTAATGTTTTGGTACTACAGATGGAATTTTTATGTGTTTCTGGGAAGTTAAAATTTGTACATCAAAAGACGAGACTTGTCTACTGCTTTGCGCTAACATCGCTCCATTAAAGTCTGTTACTGGCTGGCGGATTATACCGAATTTTATGCTAAAGCTGCCTTTAGAAAGGACCACAAATCTCTTCATTATACCTTGTCCTTTGACCCACAGCAGGTTCTGTACCTCAGTGAAGAAGCAGAGCTCATCACCACGTCAGATTACTAATGACTGCTGTACACGGACAGGATTATACCTTGTGCACAGACCAGCGATGAAATAAGCATGTGAGGACCTAGACGTCGATGTTTTGTATAAACACTTGACTTTAAACGTATAATTAATGCGCATAAAAACTCTAATAGTCGGATTTTTGCAATGAATGAGAGGTCTACAGTAATTTTACAAACTGTGCTTTTAAAACGACTTTTGAAGTTGTCTGTTTACGTAAGGCAATTGGAGTAATTGACCAACAAAAAAAGGCAATCTGTTGAAATTTTAGTTGAATTTTGGTTGAATCTGACGCGTCTCTGGAAAATAACGGTGTTGAGTTTGACTAATTAGTCTTCTTAACCGGAAGAAGATTATGACTCTATGCTTAGCAAACTTTGAGATATAGAATATGTAAATTGGCATACATTCACTGAGTAACCGTCATGCTTTGCTGCATAATAGTCAGTCTATCAGTTCACATGTCCAACTATCCGTCTAGAACCACTTCGTACACAAGAATGGTACAACATAAAGAACTTTTGCTCTTTACCTCCGTCAGTTTGGGCCAAGTACGACATCATAAAGCAGTTAAACAAGTATAATTAGGTTTCAGTTTACAACCCTTTTGTAGTAGTAGTTCTATGTTCATATATATAGCGTCATCGTCCACCTCTTTGTGCTTGTTCTGACGGATTTTTATATTCTTCAGAGCACCCATACCGACCCTGTGGCATAAAAAAACTTCCTAAAATAAATTCAGACTTCATTTCCGCAGGGATAAAACGGTTAAAGCTCGAAGCTAACAACTCCCATCTCGTACCGACGGTCAAAAAAGAACAAGCTAGACTTTCGCTTCGGTCGTCATGGCCCGCGACAGATTCGCTTTGCTACACACCACGTTAGGAGTGCCTGTTTCATGGAACGTGACTGTCGATAGGTATAGTCACTTGCACGTAACTTCCTCCGGTACACATCCACGTTTTGTCTCTCTTCCTGCATTCTCCACTTATCCGTGAATTACTTGGTTTCTTTGTCTCCGTCTTCATGTCCCACCGCAGTTCTTCTGCACTTGGCATTTCCTTGTGTCTGCTGTTTTGTGTTTCTCTCCTTACGACTTCACGTAGGAGTCGCAACAAGTACAAAGATGTAAAGTGAGACACGTGCTTAGGCCGTGCCATGGCTCAGGCGGTTAGTCGCCGGCCTATCACCGCGGAGGCCCGGGTTCGATTGCCGATCCCACTGGCCGTGCGGTCTAAGGCGTGGGTCTTCGGCCACTCGCTTACTGGGATCGTGGGGTTCGAATCCCACTGGGGGCATGGATGTTTGTGTTGTGTTAGATGTATGGACGATAGCAGAACAAGGTGACATGCAGATAAAAGGTCAAAGTACATGGATCAGGGGAAACCCAGGGATTAAAAAAAAAATCCACGGGCATGGATGTCTGTGTTTGTTGTAAAAGGACGGTGGCCGTAAGACACGAAAGGACAAAAGATTAATACAACAAAAATGGATCAAAGGGGAAAACCCAGGAATTAATACAAAAAAAAATCCCACCGAGGGCATGGATGTCTGTCTGTTGTGTTGTAAAAGACGGTTGTGGATCGTAAGAGACACGAAAAGGACGAAAAAGGATTAATACAGAACAAAAAAATGGATCAATGGGGAAAACCAAGGAATTAGTAAAAAAAAAAATCCCGTGTCAGTCCATGTGGGATTTGTGGTAGACAAAGTGACACTGGAACAGGTTTTTCCCCCAGTACTTCAGTTTTCCCCTGTCAGTTTCATTCCACCGGTGCTCCATTACTTGGAAAAATGAAAAAAAAACTGATCATCTTTCTCTTCATCTTCATCACAGGGGTTGCACAATAAGCCTTAAGGCTGCGGTGTGTCCGTAGTTTCTGCTGCGGGGCCCTTCACCACAAAATAAAAAAAGACATGTGCTTAGTTAAGCTCCATGCCATGAAGCTAAGTGTTAGGGCAGGTACAAAGTACTTCATAGCTCGACACGAAGTGCAGATGATTGTTCTGCTTCACGCTTCGACAGTTCTGTGTTTTGTAAGTTCGTGTGAAATTGTAGGCAGACTGGCAGTCAAGCACAGCGTTACTGTGTTCAGTCTCTGAAGCCTACATTCACGTGAATAATATATAGAATGGGTTTATTTCTTGCAGTCTGAAGATAAGTCTCTTCTGAGATGTGATGTTCTGGTATTGAGTGTGAAGTTCCGACGTTTCAAAAGATCGTAGTGCCTTTATGCTCGCAGTCAGGCAGTCAATGACAACTTCAACCTGAAAATGAAGGCACAGCACAGATCTTCGAGACGTCGGCAACTGCATATCCACAGACACGGCGTCACTCCTCAGCAACACCCTAGCAGCACCAGACTCCATTACCAACTCTAATCACTTCATGCTCTCTAAGGAAACAACCGCGTTTACTGTGCGTATCGCATGAAACGCATAAATGCAGCGTGTGGAAGAACTTCCACTTTCTGTAAGTTAAAGCAGGAGTTGCGTGCACTAAACACTAAGCTTTACAGGCTTAATCCTTTGAAGACGAAGCATAAACTGTTTTATTTAAAGACCCAGTCCGTACCGCGCAGTAAACACTTTTCATCTCTGTTAAAAAAACAAATCAATTTATGTTATATAAGGTAAAAGTCGCTGTTTGCTGTAATATAAACACAAAACACATAAATACAGTGTGGAAAGAATGTAAAATTTTTGTGAATGTTAAAACTGTTGGTGTATCAAGTAACAATTAGGCTTTAAAATGTTAAGCCCTGTTGGACCTCTTTGTCCACAAGGACTCCGCGCGAAACAGCAGACACCCTGCAGCGCATACAGCTGCTAAACACACAGCAGTCACTCCAATGGCTCGCATTCAGCTGCCTACAAAGTATAGCCTACTTAGACAAGACAGTCGTGTGCCATTCGTTGTGTCAGTTGCCCGCAGTACCGCATGTGGCCACTGACAGTAACACAGGACATGTTTATCGACAGCAAGGACTCGTTATTTTGTGCGATGACGGATTGGATGTTGATGGAATTACGTGGCCTGTCATTCGAATTACAGCCTCGTTAAAACAAACTGATTTATAGAATAATGCTGTTTGTGAGACTGTAACAGCTGACCGGAATACATGAGTGTGGCCTGTGCGTGTTTGTGTGACGTCAGACACTATACAAAGGCACGTCAATGAATAGACAGTGTAAGAAACAATGATCTACTGTCACCGAGAATAAAACAATGCAGTAGATGACGTAATTGTACGATTATACACGACTACAAGCAGCATTTATTGTCGGTATTATGGCAGGTGCCGGTCCCAGTGGCCGCGCGGTCTAAGGCGTGGGTCTGCGGTCGTTCGCTTGCTGGGACTGCGGGTTCGAAACAGTTTTCTTCTTCTTATGGCTTTCGGAATGCTTAAACAAGATTTTTATGGTGTGTCGTCTCGAAATTTCAAAAACACAGGACCGATTTTGATCAATCTCTACTCTGGGGCATTCACAAATTGAAACTGTAGAGGCTGTATCACACACAAAGTGCCATAATTACATTACGTTATGCGTTTTTTCCTAACTTGTTTAAATTACATTACTCAGGTCTCTGTGTTCTGTGTAAACAGAAAAAGAAACTTTAAGATTTTAACCAATACTTAACATGATTTGAGGCACTGCGCTAAAAGCAGGAAGGTCGCGGGTTCGATTCCCGATGGTGTCATTGTAATTTTTCATTGACATAATCCTTCCGGTCGCACTATGGCCCTGGGGTCGACTCAGCCTCTAACAGAAATGAGTACGAGGAATATTTCCTGGAGGGTAAAGGCGGCCGGTGCGTAGGGCTGACAACCTTACCACTTTCATGTGCCGATTGTCTATAAATCTGGGAGCCTCAACCTCCTGGAACCCTAAGGGCCTGTCCAGGTCTGTAATGAGATCGCTTTACCTTACGTAACGTGATTATAACGATCATGTCATTACTCTGAAGAACCATGTGCACTCACTACACTGCAGACGAATCTGACTGTACCATAATGCTTGCCATTATTCGTAATGGTAATCAATACGACCACAGAAAGGTTTCGAATATCATCCATATGTAAAGTGTGTATGTCGTTTGGATATATTTGCATCCCTATTGGATTTATTTACACGAATGCCAGCCACTATACACCGTTTTGGCATATAGTGTACCATAGAACACAACACAACAGCACAAGTAGCAGTGGTGAATGAGTTTCACTTTAAGTCCACATAATTGCAGTGTACGGTGGGATTCTAGGAGAAATATTTTGAAATCGGAATAACTGACAGGTGGATCTGTTGTGTGGCTCATGTTTCGTGGATTGTTAGGCCACAAATGTGCGCTCTTTCATGTTAAGTTCGTGTTACATCGGACGGACAGCTGGTCGGCGTGTGACAGATACGGAGGTACTGTGACACACTTCGCACGCTGCAGGCTACTGGCAACACGGAACTTTGTGTGAGGTCCTAATGTGCTGTGGTGGGTGCTATCCGTCTGTCTGCACGTCTAGTCAGTAAATGACAGACTGATTTTGATAAAATTTGGTACAAAAATTATGATATTAGAATGCAAAATAAGCTTCTATGTCTTAAGTTCTTACAAAAGGAAGTAACTGTATGACGACGGCCGTGCCATGGCTCAGGCGGTTAGTCGCCGGCCTCTCTCACCGCGGAGGTCCGGGTTTGATCCCGGGTCAGTCCATGTGGGATTTGTGGTGGATAAAGTGACACTGGGACAGGTTTTTCCCCGAGTACTTCGGTTTTCCCTTGTTAATTTCATTCCACCGGTGCTCCATTACTTGGAAAAATGAAAAAAACTGATTATCTTTATCTTAATCTTCATCACAGGGCTGCACAATAAGCCTTAAGGCTGCGGTGCGTCCGTAGCTTCTGCTGCGGGGCCCTTCACCACACACACAATAGTATGACAAATCACTACCTTCTGACGTGGAAACGATACTAGCGCCATTTTCAGAATCTACAAACATAGCAAATAGTACAGATTGTACTAACCAAAGTTTCAGATTACTTTGTCAACGGGCACATCAGGGGTGTACAGTGACACAGTGACAAACGGTACTGCGTGCTTCGAGAGCATTGCGACGGGTAGTGGAAATGTAGCTTACACCGTGCGTTTGGTTTTTGAGTGCGTGAGTGATTGATTCGTTGGCGATAGTCACGGCAAGAGCACCTGTTATTACGAAATAATTAAGAGGTAGTAAAGAGGTACCAATGCTTCAGTCGGCATTGCGGCTTCGAGCTTTGACGACAAAATCTATGAAGCTGAATATTAGGAAGTTTTCAAACTAATGGTGTGAATATTTAATAAAACTGTGCGTCACGTTCTGTAAAGGTCACATTGTAACGTGGCGAAGCAGACATAGAGGGAACATAGCGGTATAGTTACACATTTTCTACCTAGGCTTTGTATGGTGTACGTGGTCAAGCCACGTATCGGCAGGTTTTTCCCTCCCCAATGGCTCAACAGCCCCTCGGGGGCCTAGACCGCCTCATTTGATGACGCTTCACGATCACACTCTCACACACCACAGTCGGTAGGACTCCTCTGGACGAGTGATCAGCACGTCGCAGAGACCTCTACCTGACAACACACAACACTCACAACAGACAGACATCCATGCCCTAGGTGGGATTCGAACCCACAATCCCAGTAAGCGAGCGGCCGTAAACCCACGCCTTAGACCGCGCGGCCACTGGGACCGGCCGCTTTATCCCGATAAAGAGCCCCGGTAACCATGTGACAGGACGATAGGTGGGCCCCAGGCTAGTCTTGATGGGTTTGGAGGAGAATCTTTTCCCCCACCGGGTTCGAGTCCAAGGACGTCCTGCCAATAGCAAATTGCAATCCCGGCTCCATAATACGCACAAACAGCTCAGTTCACTGATTGATGTAGATAACAAATATATAGGCGCCGTGGATTAGCGCGTGAATATTTTTTAACCATGTCACATGACGTGTTGTGGCTAGCGTCTTTGTAATAATGTTCCAAGTACAACGAAAGCTAGTCACGTGACTAGGAATGTCTGTTTAATACTCGGGACGTCCATTTTGCGAAATTCGACTTGCACACTGGCTATCAAGACTCGTCGCACTCAAGGTGCGCAAGCCACTTACACAATACGCTCGCTTCTCGCACAGTTCGTAAGGACACCTCACAGACCGGCACTTTCTGTGCCGATTGTAATAAAATCCCTCCATGCATTATGAATTTCTCACTTCTACATGTTGGAATTTATTTTCATGTGCCGTGTACAGTCAGGTTCCGCTTCGTGGTGCCGTTCTGACACTCCTGCAGGTTTGAGGAACACTAGCTTGGAGGCCAGTGATGTTAACATTGTAAGCCAAAGACTGATGATATTAGAATAACTGTTTACGTTACAGACATTGCTCTGCAGACGGCGTGGGAATATACACTAATGCTAAGGTAAAGGTCTCCCTAGAACAGGCCATGAAGGCCCAGAGGGGGAGTAGAGGTATAGCTCTACTCTTTCTTTAACCTCGGGACTAGATGGGGTGGGTGGTCAACGCCACCCCGGACGCTTTACCCCCGGGAATGACCCGGTACACATTGTACAGGAGGCTGGGTAGGCCCAGGGCCGGTCTGGACGGATGCTGAAAATCTCGCCCTCAACCGGGATTCGATCACCGGACCGTCCAGCCCGTAGCGAGTCGCTATACCGACTGAGCTATCGCGGCAAAGTCGGTAGGCGTGGCTATAAAATGTTGAAAGATTTGCACTCGTATAATTCCAAAAGGAATGTGATAATTTATATGTGACTTGGATGACTGGGAGTCATGTGACTAAAGTCTAAGTTTTCAAGGAATAGTGTTAACTGTACGCACCAACCTGCTTAACATCTGCCCATTATGTGTGATGTGTATGTATGTATGTATGTATTTATGTATGTACAGTCGAACTCGTTATAACGTCATGAGAGGGACTGAATTTTTGTGTCGTTATAAACGAGTGTTCGTTATAACCGAGGAGTATAATGTTATGGTTAACAGTGAGGAATTAATTGGTACCACAGAATATATGACGTTATAGGCGAGGTGTTGCATAAACCGATGTCGTTATAACCAGGTTCGACTGCATAATGTTGCATGTTTCTCAGAACAAACAGCGATTATGTCCCGTAAATTCAAATGGCTAGTTTTTGTAATGGAAGTAAGAGTGTTCTCTACGAAGTACGAACTGAATTTTTGAACATTTAATTGAACATAAAGTTTCGTTGTTAAAGTGACAGTCTTCTGAAAGTTGTGAAGAGAGTTGCTAAATAATTCGGGCTTTTTTGCAAGTGCTGCCAATTATGCTAATGACGTGACCATTGGAAACGATGGAAGTAGAAACAGAACGAGGAAACAGAATGAAAGAAAACTCACAATGCATGTTGTGCAAAGAAGGTTCTGCTGGAAACTTTAAATTCGGCTAATCTTATTTGTTACGTTCCGTCCACATTACTCGGAACGTCAATGCGCGTACAGTTTTTAACAAGTTGCTTTTAAAGTAAGTAATATTTCTTGGAGAACTGACGTTTAAAAGTGAAAATTATAAATATTTTTTTTTAAGTTTGTTGCTTTGTGCAATACTTTGTCCCCCCTTACCGTCGCACAATTTTGACCCAGTGCCCCTTTCGAGTATAAAGGTGTTTATTTATTTTTTCCAGTAGCGTTGCAATTTTTTTGTTGAACTCTGATAATGGAGGAGGACTATGTTTTGTCGAAAACCTGACCGCCATTGACCAGAAAACACGATGTCATGACCAAAGGATCTTAATACGAATCTTGGTCCATTTTTCTTTCAAGAACAGAATTTTTTGTTATATTCATCTTTCTATTACAGCCACAATAAATACCACTTTGCGTAGTTAACTGTAATTTACGATAATTGTATATATATATAATTCTTATATACTTAATTAAACGTCGTGAAATGGACAATCTAGTCTGTAGTCACAAACGTCACAGCTGTGATAAACTTGCGCGCGCGTGTGTGTGTTTGTGGTGACATACATGCGCAATAGAATTGTGTTTATCACTATTAAGTTTCTATCTTCGGATACCGGAATTTTGTTTTGAGACTCCCTGGACGGGGGATCGGCCAATCGCAAAGCCTGTAGTTACAGAGGACAAGCGAAATAGGCTCACAGAAGTACACAATCACACATTCGTGGCTCAAGTCGGATTCGAACACACGATCACAGTGTTCGCACAACAGAAGGCAGTATCTAACTTAGATCTTGATTTCAGGCTTCGGCCGCGATGTTGATAAAATCTGCGGTCTTCTGGGTTATTACGCTGCGTCGTGTTGTTATTGTTTACCGACGTTTCGGGACAACGTATCGGTTCCATCCTCAAGGGTCAAGAGTCCCGAGTGGGTGACCACTGTAATCGGCAAGTCTAACATCTAATGCAACGCTATATACCGCGTTTAAGGCTATTTATTGGGAATTAATTTATCATCTTATTATTTAGATACAAAATATAGCAACGTTTCCAAAATTGATTACATTTCCTTCTGCAGTTGGAAAAGCATAGAAGCAAACATTACTGTTATAAGTTTTAAAACTTTCGCGGCGACATGATTCAATATAGTCTTCTCGGGCGCACAGCCGCGTCAATTTGTTTGAACACAACGTTTCGGGGACTAGCTCCGTCCCCATCCTCAGGCAAAACTGATTTAACATACAACTCCTCTGTCCCGTGTTTCTCTACCTGCCGCGGCAGGGAGAATCAGACCGGTTTTGTAGTGCCCAAACAGTTAAGTTGGTGGGCGGGCTGTTGACTGTTGTGCTCCCACGCCTCGCTGGCAGCCTGCAATACGTCAGATAAGGACCTCGCAGCGAGGCGTGACAGCACAACAGTCAACAGCCCGCCTACCAACTTAACTGTTTGGGCACTACAAAACCGGTCTGATTCTCCCTGCCGCGGCAGGTAGAGAAACACGGGACAGACGAGTTGTATGTTAAATCAGTTTTGCCTGAGGATGGGGACGGAGCTAGTCCCCGAAACGTTGTATTCAAACGAATTGACGCGGCTGTGCGCCCGAGAAGACTATATTGAAACATTACTGTGATAATACTGAGCCACTGTCCTTACGTGTTGTTCATTCCTCTATTCCATAACAACTCAAAATTAAATTCCTTTACTTAAACAAGGCAACGCCATACATGCCTGCCTTATATAATACAATCCATGTAAACAGAGGCGTAGCTGGGGGAGGGAGAGTTGTGGCCGCCAGAGGCAACAGAGTCCAAGGGGGCGGCAAATTAACGTTTTAAACGAAATAAATTCGATTCTCTGTGACTAATCTTTGAATTATTGAGTCAAATAAAAGGAGACTCAACAAACGTCTGTGAATTTTTTAAGTTTGTAATTCATTAGATCTGTGCTCTTCTGGGATATTAGGCGGCTTCGTGTGGTCGTGAGGATAGGACCGATACGTTGTCCCGAAACGTCGGTAAATAATTATCACACGACGCAGCCTAATATCGCAGAAGAGCGCAGATCTCACCAACAATCTCGTCGGAAGACTGATATCAAGGTTCATAATGCATGTTAAGGGCCGCCATTGTTATTACTGGCCCCGGGCGCCAAAAAGCCTAGCTACGCCACTGACTGTACCACCAATAGGGAGGGCAATGGTCTGCTATCAAAATCCAAACTGAATTTTGATGATCTGTGCACGAAGTACTCGCACAGGAAGTTAACCCCCTAGCAGGTTAGCGCAGTGTTGACGGTCCTGACTAGTAACGAAAGATGAATAGCAGGAACGTGAGACATCTTCACTGAGGCTTTCGTGGTTTTCTCAGTCATTCGTGTCTTAATCCGAAATAATACTTCAGTTAAATCACTGCCGCTTCCTTCTTAATCCTTTCCAGTTCACCTCTCCAGCGTCATTCAGTCTTAGTTCATGACAGTGCCGTAAAAAGCAAAGAATAAAATACGGTTAATTTCGGTACTGGAGGACGTCACAGCGGTGCTGCTTAGAATTCAGGTCTTCTGTGATGTTACAATCTGTCGTTTGTTGAGTGCCTTCCCTCGTTTCGATTCAATAAAATCCTTTTATGCTCAGGACCAAACAGTCCATGAATTAACAACGTTTCAGAACTGTTTGTCCCTGAAGTTAAAGGCACTACGAACCTCCGAAACGTCGAGAACTTCTCTACCAATTAAACAGTGTCACATCCCAAAAGAGCTCTTTCTCAAGGTTAACGTTCCGTTATCCTGAAGCTAGTGCCATATCCGGTAGAAATCTAACACGAAGTTTTTGTAATTGTGTCACAAACCGTGCTTTTATTTTTGACTAACGCACAATAGTTACAACGTGACGCTGCCAACCCCTCTTGCTGCAGAGTAACATTTACGCAATGTATCGGTTTAGTGTGTTCCCTGAGGTGCGTGTCCACTGTGAACACAGACACACAGACACGTGAAGTCTGTGACTGCACAGAAACATAAACCCCACGAGGGCTACCAAAAATGTAACAATAAATAAATGCTGAGAGAGGGAAATAAGTTTCTAATCACATTACGTAAAGCAAGACTTAGCGGTTAGAACTTCTGCTCCCAGTTTTGGGGACCCAAAATGCGCCCACCGCCCCTATTTTTCTCAGTTTAGCCCTTCGTTCAGTGAGGCTGTCAGTTTCTGAGTTTATGTAGTGTCAGAGATGAGTGATTGAGTATGGAGCATTGGTGGAATGATACTGACAGGGGAAAACTGAATTACTGGGAGAGAAACATTATACAGCGTTGGTGGTACATGTATGAATGAGTATGGAGCATTGGTGGAATGATACTGACAGGGGAAACTGAAGTACTGGGAGAGAAACATTATACAGCGTTGGTGGTAGATGTATGAATGAGTATGGAGCATTGGTGGAATGATACTGACAGGGGAAACTGAAGTACTGGGAGAGAAACATTATACAGCGTTGGTGGTAGATGTATGAATGAGTATGGAGCATTGGTGGAATGATACTGACAGGGAAACTGAAGTACTGGGGAGAGAAACATTATACAGCGTTGGTGGTAGATGTATGAATGAGTATGGAGCATTGGTGGAATGATACTGACAGGGGAAACTGAAGTACTGGGAGAGAAACATTATACAGCGTTGGTGGTAGATGTATGAATGAGTATGGAGCATTGGTGGAATGATACTGACAGGGGAAACTGAAGTACTGGGAGAGAAACATTATACAGCGTTGGTGGTAGATGTATGAATGAGTATGGAGCATTGGTGGAATGATACTGACAGGGGAAACTGAAGTACTGGGAGAAAAACATTATACAGCGTTGGTGGTAGATGTATGAATGAGTATGGAGCATTGGTGGAATGATACTGACAGGGGAAACTGAAGTACTGGGAGAGAAACATTATAGAGCGTTGGTGGTAGATGTATGAATGAGTATGGAGCATTGGTGGAATGATACTGACAGGGGAAACTGAAGTACTGGGAGAGAAACATTATACAGCGTTGGTGGTAGATGTATGAATGAGTATGGAGCATTGGTGGAATGATACTGACAGGGGAAACTGAAGTACTGGGAGAGAAACATTATACAGCGTTGGTGGTAGATGTATGAATGAGTATGGAGCATTGGTGGAATGATACTGACAGGGGAAACTGAAGTACTGGGAGAGAAACATTATACAGCGTTGGTGGTAGATGTATGAATGAGTATGGAGCATTGGTGGAATGATACTGACAGGGGAAACTGAAGTACTGGGAGAGAAACATTATACAGCGTTGGTGGTAGATGTATGAATGAGTATGGAGCATTGGTGGAATGATACTGACAGGGGAAACTGAAGTACTGGGAGAGAAACATTATACAGCGTTGGTGGTAGATGTATGAATGAGTATGGAGCATTGGTGGAATGATACTGACAGGGGAAACTGAAGTACTGGGAGAGAAACATTATACAGCGTTGGTGGTAGATGAATGAATGAGTATGGAGCATTGGTGGAATGATACTGACAGGGGAAACTGAAGTACTGGGAGAGAAACATTATACAGCGTTGGTGGTAGATGTATGAATGAGTATGGAGCATTGGTGGAATGATACTGACAGGGGAAACTGAAGTACTGGGAGAGAAACATTATACAGCGTTGGTGGTAGATGTATGAATGAGTATGGAGCATTGGTGGAATGATACTGACAGGGGAAACTGAAGTACTGGGAGAGAAACATTATACAGCGTTGGTGGTAGATGTATGAATGAGTATGGAGCATTGGTGGAATGATACTGACAGGGGAAACTGAAGTACTGGGAGAAAAACATTATACAGCGTTGGTGGTAGATGTATGAATGAGTATGGAGCATTGGTGGAATGATACTGACAGGGGAAACTGAAGTACTGGGAGAGAAACATTATAGAGCGTTGGTGGTAGATGTATGAATGAGTATGGAGCATTGGTGGAATGATACTGACAGGGGAAACTGAAGTACTGGGAGAGAAACATTATACAGCGTTGGTGGTAGATGTATGAATGAGTATGGAGCATTGGTGGAATGATACTGACAGGGGAAACTGAAGTACTGGGAGAGAAACATTATACAGCGTTGGTGGTAGATGTATGAATGAGTATGGAGCATTGGTGGAATGATACTGACAGGGGAAACTGAAGTACTGGGAGAGAAACATTATACAGCGTCGGTGGTAGATGTATGAATGAGTATGGAGCATTGGTGGAATGATACTGACAGGGGTACAGCAGAGGTACTTCGGGGTACATCATGCCTCAGTGCCACTTTGCCAGCCACAAAAACATCACGTGGACTGACCTGGCATCGAACCCAGACCTCAGCGGACGGCCTGAGCCATGGCGCGGACTGTGCTTCCTTCATAAGTATTGAGCAGTTTCAAATTCAGTGCTCTGTAAGCATTGTAATTAATACAGCGCAGTTAACGTCCTGAGGAAAAGCGTGTAATGCAGCGCAAAACAAGTAATTCTTACAGTAACAGCTACAGTTCATTACTTTGCCTTTAACCCTGACATTGACATTACGTTGTGCAGTGTGTGACAAGATCAGTCAAACGACAGATGCTCGCCGTTACACTCGGACACGTCCTGTGGGAACATCCTGGCTCGGGGTTCTACCCTCAAGATATCAGTGAGAAACCTAGCCACGTGTCCGTAAAAATATTCACGCGCTTCTCCACGGTCTCCTCCATTTGTCCATTCTTCATCCTTAGATCAAACCGTGGGTTGATTTCACACCATTTAGCATGCATAAATATTGATTAACATCTATTATATCTACTGACACCAATTCGTGTTGATTACAATTTATTATAGATTACTATTTATTACTGTCAACAACTATAAATTATTATCGATTATCATCGAACCTGTGTGACTCACTCACTCACACTCTCACACAATAAGGTGTACGCAAAATCCGAGGTTCTTACAAAGGTGACTTGAACGTGACGCCGTACAGACTGGTATAAAGGAACTGACTTTTCAGAGCAGCGTGTTACTTCCATTTTCATGGCACCAAGATGTAGGCAGTACGTTCCTCCAGAAGTGTGTATATGTCTATTAGAAAACACGGCGTCTCTTCCTAGAGGACGGCGATTTGAGTTTCATATAATATAAACTGAACAAAGAAAGTTGTAATGCTGTGACACTGTCTTACAAAGACAAAGATGTCTCTGCACATGCCATGACGTTATACACGGGAGTGGAAGAATAGCTCCATTCATTCTTAACGTCGATACAACATTCAGGTCAGTGGTTACCTTCAACCTCTCTGCCCCCGGAGGAGTCCCCAGTACCCGTTGAGAAGTGGGCCGGGTGGGCCCCAGAGCAGGTTTTGACGTATTGGAGAAAAGTCTCTTATCGCTCTCAGGAACCAAACCCAGGATATCCCAGCCCTTATCCTAATAACTATACTGGCAGAGCTAAGCTTTTGAAACTAGGCATTGTAATGTCTGTCAGAGACACGTTTACTGTGACACGTGTACTTTTTTTATAGAGGTCTGCTTCGAATTAAATAATAACAATAATGATAATATCCGTCTGTAGATCTAGCGTTTTGCACTAGCAAGTTGTTTTGACTACAACAATTCCACGTCGATAAAAAAGGGAGTTTACACAAAATGCCTTCCTTGTTATCTTCATCATTCGGAGAGAAAGCAGAGACCCCAGGGGCAGAATGATCCAAAACTTGAGTTCATAAAGATTTGGGGGGAGTGATGATGGACTGGGAACCGGAAGTTTCTTGGCCGGAACTTCCCGACGTTCTGAAGCTGCTGTTGGCGGTCCCAGAGCAGATGACAATCGATTTTTCGATGAAGCTCGCTGTGTCGCCAAGCAAGTGAAGTCACCGGAGCTACCGACTGGTCCTCCGGGAGGGACACACAGTCCTCTGTAAGGCGGATAATACAATGAAGCGGCCCTGATCGGCTTTTTCCTAAACCTTTAATGTGCTTTAGAACCGTTCAAGGCGTCCGCTCGAATCAAGTACGTGTGATGCATGTAGCACACTTGCAAGGGGTCAGAAATAATTACAGACTTTCGGCTGAAAAACAAAAACTAAGTATAATATATAAGTGCCCCTCTGCACGCCATGAACTAGACGGTAACGAGCGGTCAGCTTCACGCCCAACTTGCCCATTGTCTAGGTCTGGATGATTCTGCAGCGAGAAAACCCTTTTCTCTTGTCGGGAATCAAATCCAAAAAGACTCAGTTCACAGCTCAGTCACTACACAGCTCAGTCACTACACAGCTCAGTCACTACACAGTTCAGTCACTACACAGCTCAGTCACTACACAGCTCAGTCACTACACAGCTCAGTCACTACACAGCTCAGTCACTACACAGCTCAGTCACTACACAGCTCAGTCACTACACAGCTCAGTCACTACACAGTTCAGTCACTACACAGCTCAGTCACTACACAGTTCAGTCACTACACAGCTCAGTCACTACACAGCTCAGTCACTACACAGCTCAGTCACTACACAGTTCAGTCACTACACAGCTCAGTCACTACACAGCTCAGTCACTACCCAGCTCAGTCACTACACAGCTCAGTCACTACACAGCTCAGTCACTACACAGCTCAGTCACTACACAGTTCAGTCACTACACAGTTCAGTCACTACACAGCTCAGTCACTACACAGCTCAGTCACTACACAGCTCAGTCACTACACAGCTCAGTCACTACCACCAGTCAGTCACTACACAGCTCAGTCACTACACAGCTCAGTCACTACACAGCTCAGTCACTACACAGCTCAGTCACTACACAGCTCAGTCACTACACAGCTCAGTCACTACACAGCTCAGTCACTACACAGCTCAGTCACTACACAGCTCAGTCACTACGCAGCTCAGTCACTACGCAGCTCAGTCACTACACAGCTCAGTCACTACACAGCTCAGTCACTACACAGCTCAGTCACTACACAGCTCAGTCACTACACAGCTCAGTCACTACACAGCTCAGTCACTACACAGCTCAGTCACTACACAGCTCAGTCACTACACAGCTCAGTCACTACACAGCTCAGTCACTACACAGCTCAGTCACTACACAGCTCAGTCACTACACAGCTCAGTCACTACACAGCTCAGTCACTACACAGCTCAGTCACTACACAGCTCAGTCACTACGCAGACTGCACTGGCTCGGCTGTGGACGAAGAACATACAGTAGGCAGTGCCATGGCTCAGACGGTTAGTCGCCGGCCTCCCACCGCGGAGGCCCGGGTTCGATCCCGGGTCAGTCTATGTGGGATTTGTGGTGGACAAAGTGGCACTGGAACAGGTTTTTTCCCCCGAGTACTTCGGTTTTTCCCTGTCAATTTCATTCCACCGGTGCTCCATTACTTGGAAAAACGAAAGAACTGATCATCTTTCATCTTCATCACAGAGTTGCACAATAAGCCTTAAGGCTGCGGTGCGTCCGTAGCTTCTGCTGCGGGGTCCTTAACCACAAAAAATACAGGGAAGGGGTACTTTTTTTCCAATTGTTCGACAGCCCCTTGGGGGCCTAGGCCTCCTCATTTTTCGAGGCTTCATGATTACACACTTTAGACACACCACACTCGGTAGGACTCCTCTGGACGAGTGATCAGCCCGTCGCAGAGACCTCTACCTCACAACACACAACATTCACAACAGACAGACATCCATGCCTCCGGTGGGATTCGAACCCACAATCCCAGTAAGCGAGCGGCCGCAGATCCACGCCACTGGGATCGGCTAAGGGGTACCTTACATAACCTAAAACTTTATGGACAATAATATTAAAACGGATTATAAGGACATGTGTACGAGGGTGTGGACAGTTCTCATCTGAATCGCACTAAGGATCATCAGTGTGGTCTCGTGAATACGGTAATGACATGTCATCTGTGAATACGGTAATGACATGTCAGCTGTGAACACGGTAATGACATGTCAGCTGTGAAACGGTAATGACATGTCAGCTGTGAACACGGTAATGACATGTCAGCTGTGAACACGGTAATGACATGTCAGCTGTGAATACGGTAATGACATGTCAGCTGGAACACGTAATGACATGTCAGCTGTGCATACGGTAATTACATGTCAGCATTCACTGAGGGAGAATTTGTTCTGTAGCTTGGCGAGTGTTCGTGCATTGTCAAAGTGAGTTGCGTTTACATGGAGTTAGTCAGTAGCTGTCTGTCAGTCTGCATGTCAGTCCTTACGAACCGACAGACAAGTGACAGTACAAGCACACCTGTCTGAGCGCAAAGTGTACAAGTGGAGTGTGTACAAGTGGAGTGTGTACAAGTGCAGTGTGTACAAGTGGAGTGTGTACAAGGAGTGTGTACAAGTGGAGTGTGTGATTACAAGTGGAGTGTGTACAAGTGGAGTGTGTACAAACGGAGTGTGTACAAGTGGAGTGTGTACAAAGTGATTCATGTCGTAGATTCAACATCACAACTTCGTCCTTAGAACACATTTGCTTATCGAGTGTTAAATATGTCGAACACTTACGTGAATACTTTCTCGCCAACACACTTTCTCGCCAACACACTTACCTTTCTCGCCAACACACTTTCTCGCCAACACACACACTTTCTCGCCAACACACTTTCTCGCCAACACACCTTTCTCGCTAACACACTTTCTCGCTAACACACTTTCTCGCCAACACACACTTTCTCGCCAACACACTTTCTCGCCAACACACTTTCTCGCTAACACACTTTCCTCGCTAACACACTTTCTCGCTAACACAGTCATCCTGCCTCTTTGTATTTACACTCACCAACTCTGTACAACACAACGTGTTACTCAACTTTGTATGGGGAGACAGAATAATGTTGCATGCTACATGTATTACCTTTCGAAGAACGAAGCAACGTATTATGAAACGATAAATTTCTGAAATCGTATTTTTTACGACACGCCTAATTTTACACGGTTTCTGTGTGATTTTCTAAAAACCACCGTCAGCCGTTTGTTGTTTGTATCTGTGCTAGACGTGCTTAACAGCATCACCGAGGTCGAGGCTTCAAAGGGAAAAAGCAAAAGACAGTGAGAGAAGATTAAGATATAGCAGAAGACGAGGAGAAAAGGGAAAACAAAGGAGAAGTGAGATATATTTTTTTCTTCGAGGGTAGGAGAAAGAGCATCACTTTGTTAGAAGGTTCGCAGGCTTCGCCACCTCGTCCTTCTGATAGAAGTCGCGTCAAAACTAAAGCGCTGGAATGACGAAAAGTGGTGACTAGAAGGAAGATAAGAGAAATTCTGATTTACTGTTTAAATGCTGAAGTGCATAATTTAGAAACTTAGAACTTTGCGAGTTTTCAGGTTTCCGCCGCCGTGTAGTTGAGGGCTTCGCTCTTCTGGGATGTTATGCGGTATATGTTGTTAGTGTTTACCAGAACTACCAACATACGCTTCGTGATATCCCAGGACAGTGAAGTTCTCAACTTGGGAGATTTGGAACCCTTTCAGAATTTGGCTGTAAGATAGGTGAAGACCAACAAAACCTTCGTCGAGGTGGCCGGTCGCAGGACTTCCGGATGCAAGACGACTTCAGGCCTGCAGCCTGGTAAAAAAAAACCGAAAGCCCCCATAATATGTGTGCTGTTGTGTGGCGTACACAATTGCACACAACACGCTAATAACCAACAACAATACAATACCACAATCTTTAGTCTTAACTCACCGTGCATTTTTATTATTTTAGATATACACCAACAAAATGCACAAATTAATAAAGGTGCAAATTAGCTCCTTAATCATGATTTTAACCCTACACGCGTTTCGGCTCTCTATGAGCCATCATCAGGGGTTTTCCTTATAAAAAGTGCTTTTCAAATGCTGGATCTGTTGATGACACTTGTAAAGTTATGCACTATTTTAGAGCATAAAAACACTCGTTTATAAGTTAAAAACACGAGTCATAAATTATAGATAAAATGATGATTTGTTAAAAATGATAAGTGTTTTTTAACAAGTTATCATTTTTAACAAATCATCATTTTAACTATAATTTATGACTCATGTTTTTAACTTATGAACGAGTGTTTTTATGCTCTAAAATAGTGCATAACTTTACAAGCGTCATCAACAGATTCAGCATTTGAAAAGCACTTTTTATAAGAAAAACCCCTGATGATGGCTCATAAAGAGCTGAAACGCGTGTAGGGTTAAAATCATGATAAGGAGCTAATTTGCACCTTTATAAATTTGTGCATTTTTTGGTGTATATCTAAAATACAACACCACAATTCTGTGCATCACGTGACCAACGCTGCTAATTTAAATATTGACTTTAACTTATATGATAAAATTATAAGTTTTACAGTTTACATATTTTACAAATCAAATGTTTTATAACTTATTACTAAGACAAGTGTGCTCTTTGGGCCCCTTTAACATGCGATGTGAAGTGTAGTACCTTGTTACCGCCTGAAGATGGTCTACGGACCGAAACACGTGTAGGGGAATACATCGATATTAATAAAACTATAAAAGTTGTTTATGTTTGTGTATTTGTTGGTAAAGTGAATAGTGTGTGCTGTTGCTTTGTTAATATCTTCAATTACATGTCAAACGCTAAACACTGACAATCTGCACTGCATGTCAGTACATCTGTCCACTCTACCTTATGACGTCACTGTATCCCACCCAGTCTTGGTCCGCTGTCCCTGCCGTGTGCCTGTCGGTGCTCCAGCATAGCGAACAGCTGGATGCTGCTTAGGCACATGCCTCATAACGACGGCTCACACGTGACTTTAAATGGTTTGCTTAGCTTAAGCCTGAAGTCCGTTTAAAAACATAAAACTTCAGTTTCTACCGCTCAGTAAACACTTTTTTCCCCATAACAAAGTCCACCCGATGAATGTTGTTAGAGAAATAATCTTTGCTAATAGCGGATTATACGATAGACATATATGTATTTTGTCGTACAAATGCAAAGCTTTTAGTGCCAGGTAGGCTGTGGTAAATATTGTGTAATTGGAGAACATTGAGAATTATGCAACTTCATCTTTGCCGCTTAAAGACTAATCCAATCACACTTAAATATTCATTTCGTACCGCGCAGTAAACACACTCCGTCTCAGTTATACAAACCAGTCAGTTAATGCTGTACAGTGAAATAATCGCTGTTTGTTCTGAGATCCACACAAAACACTAACACAGTCACCGGCAGTAAACACACCGTCTCGTTATCAACGTCTATGCGTACAGTGAAATAATCGCTGTTTGAATCCACACAAACTAACATCCGTACGCATAACACACTCCGTCTCAGTTATACAAACCAGTCAGTTAATGCTGTACAGTGAAATAATCGCTGTTTGTTCTGAGATCCACACAAAACAATACACATCTGCGCATAAACACACTCCATCAAATCAGTTTCGTACCGCGCTAGTAAAACAAAACACTCCCGCTCAAGTCTATACAAACCAGTCAGTTAATGTCTGTACAGTGAAATAATCGCTGTTTGTTCTGAGATCCACACAAAACACATAAACACAGTTCGTACCGCGCAGTAAACACACTCCGTCTCTGTTATACAAACCAGTCAGTTAATGCTGTACAGTGAAATAATCGCTTGTTTGTTCTGAGATCCACACAAAACACATAAAACAGTCCGTACCGCGCAGTAAACACACTCCGTCTCAGTTATACAAACCAGTCAGTTAATGCTGTACAGTGAAATAATCGCTGTTTGTTCTGAGATCCACACAAAACACATAAATACAGTCCGTACCGCGCAGTAAACACACTCCGTCTCAGTTACACAAACCAGTCAGTTAATGCTTGTACAGTGAAATAATCGCTGTTTGTTCTGAGATCCACACAAAACACATAAATACAGTCCGTACCGCGCAGTAAACACACTCCGTCTCAGTTACACAAACCAGTCAGTTAATGTTGTACAGTGAAATAATCGCTGTTTGTTCTGAGATCCACACAAAACACATAAATACAGTCCGTACCGCGCAGTAAACACACTCCGTCTCAGTTATACAAACCAGTCAGTTAATGTTGTACAGTGAAATAATCGCTGTTTGTTCTGAGATCCACACAAAACACATAAATACAGTCCGTACCGCGCAGTAAACACACTCCATCTCAGTTACACAAACCAGTCAGTTAATGCTGTACAGTGAAATAATCGCTGTTTGTTCTGAGATCCACACAAAACACATAAATACAGTCCGTACCGCGCAGTAAACACACTCCGTCTCAGTTACACAAACAGTCAGTTAATGCTGTACAGTGAAATAATCGCTGTTGTTATCGCTGTTTGTTCTGAGATCCACACAAAACACATAAATACAGTCCGTACCGCGCAGTAAACACACTCCGTCTCAGTTAACAAACCAGTCAGTTAATGTTGTACAGTGAAATAATCGCTGTTTGTTCTGAGATCCACACAAAACACATAAATACAGTCCGTACCGCGCAGTAAACACACTCCATCTCAGTTACACAAACCAGTCAGTTAATGCTGTACAGTGAAATAATCGCTGTTTGTTCTGAGATCCACACAAAACACATAAATACAGTCCGTACCGCGCAGTAAACACACTCCGTCTCAGTTACACAAACCAGTCAGTTAATGCTGTACAGTGAAATAATCGCTGTTTGTTCTGAGATCCACACAAAACACATAAATACAGTCCGTACCGCGCAGTAAACACACTCCGTCTCAGTTACACAAACCAGTCAGTTAATGTTGTACAGTGAAATAATCGCTGTTTGTTCTGAGATCCCACACAAGCACATAAATACAGTCCGTACCGCGCAGTAAACACACTCCGTCTCAGTTATACAAACCAGTCAGTTAATGTTGTACAGTGAAATAATCGCTGTTTGTTCTGAGATCCACACAAAACACATAAATACAGTCCGTACCGCGCAGTAAACACACTCCGTCTCAGTTATACAAACCAGTCAGTTAATGCTGTACAGTGAAATAATCGCTGTTTGTTCTGAGATCCACACAAAACACATAAATACAGTCCGTACCGCGCAGTAAACACACTCCGTCTCAGTTATACAAACCAGTCAGTTAATGCTGTACAGTGAAATAATCGCTGTTTGTTCTGAGATCCACACAAAACACATAAATACAGTCCGTACCGCGCAGTAAACACACTCGTCTCAGTTATACAAACAGTCAGTTAAGCGCACAGTGAAATAATCGCTGTTTGTTCTGAGATCCACACAAAACACATAAATACACTGTGTGGGCAGAACGTACAATTTGTGAATGTTAAACATGGCGGTACATATAGTACGCAGTATCTATGGAATGTTATCAGAGCTACATTCTTTCATCCATCCAATGACCCATTTATTCCTCACTACAGTATCTACCACTCTTCTCTTTCCACTGTGCCCAATTCTTTCTTTCTACAAACTGTTATCGGTTTTCGAATAATTTTAACAGAGGTTCATCAGAATTTTCAGAGACTGGTAGGGGAGGGTCTGTCTCATTTTAACCTCCCTTAATCCTCCCTAATGTCTATGCTACAGATTGCTATTAACTTTTAAGATATTCTGTGGAGCATAAAATTATGAATATAGAATATTTAAACAAACCGACAGGGTGTCTCCATACCCTTTCATTTGCAAAGTAGATAGCCTGTAGACACAGAACGTATATCCGATCTTGTGATGACATCTGAATTGTGCTGCTGTGCTCATTGTTCCGTTACGGATCTGTTTCAATTCTGTAGAGTTTATTTGAAAAAAAGAAAGCTCTGGTTACAATCGTAAGCCATATAAAGCTGTGGTTCATAATGAAACAGATATTCTCTTAGCTTCCAAATGTCTGTTTTTCTGTGCGACTTCCACATGAATTATTGCCCGTCTTGATGGTGCTTCGCATTTAAAGTACCATTTTTTTTGTAAGATCCCCTCTTGACATAGACATGAAGAATAACCAATTTCAACTGTTCAGAAGTTTGTGAGAGATCACTTCAGACAACGAGCAAAATGCAGAGGTTGTTGTTGAGATGTCAGTATAGTGCTGCACTGAGCACAGTATGTGAATGCTGTATCAACTGCAGTGCTTGTGCAGGAAGCTCTTACTGTGAAAATCTGCTTTTGACAACATGAGACCATGTACTGTCTAGGTTCCTAACAATTGAACACTGTTCTTTGTGTGACTGTGTTCCAATGTGACTGTGTTCCAATGTGACGCAATGACACTGAATTTTGTAACTGAATGCTGCTGACTAGGCTGCTGAGCTGGACAACCGAAGGACCGCGGTTCGATTCCCGCCAGTGCAAGGGCTTTGAGGTGTTAAGTGAGCTCTGCCTTCATCCAAGGAACTATTACATAGTATTGACGGGATATTTACTTTTGTTACTTAATAACGACTTAATAGCTCAGTTTACATAGTGTAGGATCATAGGATGATTATGCATTACAAGTTGGAAAAATGTCCTTGAGGTCGATTTTGCCTAATTTACGGCACTAGCCAATCACTTGCCAGACAGGACTGAGGAAACCCACTAAAATCCTCAGTAGGATAGCGCGTATCCGTGTGGAGATATGAACCCGGGATATTCCGAAAACAATGTAGAAGTGTTAATTTGTCGACGGCGACAACGGACTGTTCAGGGCGGTGCGGAGTTAAGAAGCTTAAAGAATGCATGAAGGGGGCGTGTAGGTGTTGTGCTGTGCTACAGTGCGGGGCGTGTAGGTGTAGTGCTGTGCTACAGTGCGGGGCGTGTAGGTGTAGTGCTGTGCTACAGTGCGGGGCGTGTAGGTGTAGTGCTGTGCTACAGTGCGGGGCGTGTAGGTGTAGTGCTGTGTACAGTGTAGGTAAGTGCTGTGCTACAGTGCGGGGCGTGTAGGTGTAGTGCTGTGCTACAGTGCGGGGCGTGTAGGTGTAGTGCTGTGCTACAGTGCGGGGCGTGTAGGTGTAGTGCTGTGCTACAGTGCGGGGCGTGTAGGTGTAGTGCTGTGCTACAGTGTAGGTGTGTGCTGTGCTACAGTGCGGGGCGTGTAGGTAGTGCTGTGACGTGTAGGTACAGTGCTGTGCTACAGTGCGGGGCGTGTAGGTGTAGTGCTGTGCTACAGTGCGGGGCGTGTAGGTGTAGTGCTGTGCTACAGTGCGGGGCGTGTAGGTGTAGTGCTGTGCTACAGTGTAGGTCAGTGCTGTGCTACAGTGTGGTCAGTGCTGTGCTACAGTGTAGTACAGTGCTGTGCTACAGTGCGGGGCGTGTAGGTGTAGTGCTGTGCTACAGTGCGGGCGTGTAGGTGTAGTGCTGTGCTACAGTGCGGGGCTGTAGGTACAGTGCTGTGCTACAGTGCGGTGCGTGTAGGTACAGTGCTGTGCTACAGTGTAGGTACAGTGCTGTGCTACAGTGTAGGTACAGTGCTGTGCTACACAGTGTAGGTAAAGTGCTGTGCTACAGTTAGGTGTAGTGCTGTGCTACAGTGTAGGTGTAGTGCTGTGCTACAGTGTAGGTGTATGCTGTGCTACAGTGTAGGTACAGTGCTGTGCTACAGTGCGGGCGTGTAGGTACAGTGCTGCGCTACATGTAGCAGGCTGTGCACTGTAGCTGCTACAGCGTGTAAGTACAGGCTGTGCTACAGTGTAGTACAGGCTGTGCTACACTGTTTGTACAGTGCTGTGCTACACGTGTAGGTACAGTGCTGTACCTACAGCTGTAGTACAGTGCTGTACGTCGTGACAGTGTAGTACAGTGCTGGTACTACAGTCTGTGCAAGCGCTGTAGTACAGTGCTGTGCTACATGTAGGACAGGCTGTGCTACAGTGTAGGTACAGTGCTGTGCTACAGTGTAGTACAGTGCTGTGCTACAGTGTAGGTGTAGTCAGGCTGTGCTACATGTGGTAAGTAGTAGTGCTGTGCTACAGTGTAAGGTGTAGTGCTGTGCTACATGTAGCTACAGGTACAGTGCTGTGCTACAGTGCACTGTAGTACAGCTGGCTACATGTAGCACAGTGCACAGCACTGTACTACACTGTAGCCTAGCGTGTACCTACACTGTAGCACAGCGCTGTACCTACACTGTAGCACAGGCTGTCTACACTGTAGCACAGGCTGTCCTACACTGTAGCACGCCTGTACCTACACTGTAGCACAGCACTGTACCTACACTGTAGCACAGCGCTGTACCTACACTGTAGCACAGCACTGTACCTACACTGTAGCACAGCACTGTACCTACACTGTAGCACAGCACTACCTACACTGTAGCACAGCACTTTCACCTACACTGTAGCACAGCACTGTACCTACACTGTAGCACAGCACTGTACCTACACTGTAGCACAGCGCTGTACCTACACTGTAGCACAGCACTGTACCTACACTGTAGCACAGCACTGTACCTACACTGTAGCACAGCACTGTACCTACACTGTAGCACAGCACTGTACCTACACTGTAGCACAGCACTGTACCTACACTGTAGCACAGCACTGTACCTACACTGTAGCACAGCACTGTACCTACACTGTAGCACAGCACTGTACCTATACTGTAGCACAGCACTGTACCTATACTGTAGCACAGCACTGTACCTATACTGTAGCACAGCACTGTACCTACACTGTAGCACAGCACTGTACCTACACTGTAGCACAGCACTGTACCTATACTGTAGCACAGCACTGTACCTATACTGTAGCACAGCACTGTACCTACACTGTAGCACAGCACTGTACCTATACTGTAGCACAGCACTGTACCTACACTGTAGCACAGCACTGTACCTATACTGTAGCACAGCACTGTACCTATACTGTAGCACAGCACTGTACCTAAACTGTAGCACAGCACTGTACCTACACTGTAGCACAGCACTGTACCTACACTGTAGCACAGCACTGTACCTACACTGTAGCACAGCACTGTACCTACACTGTAGCACAGCACTGTACCTACACTGTAGCACAGCACTGTACCTACACTGTAGCACAGCACTGTACCTATACTGTAGCACAGCACTGTACCTATACTGTAGCACAGCACTGTACCTACACTGTAGCACAGCACTGTACCTATACTGTAGCACAGCACTGTACCTACACTGTAGCACAGCACTGTACCTATACTGTAGCACAGCACTGTACCTATACTGTAGCACAGCACTGTACCTATACTGTAGCACAGCACTGTACCTACACTGTAGCACAGCACTGTACCTACACTGTAGCACAGCACTGTACCTACACTGTAGCACAGCACTGTACCTACACTGTAGCACAGCACTGTACCTACACTGTAGCACCGCACTGTACCTACACTGTAGCACAGCACTGTACCTACACTGTAGCACAGCACTACACCTACACTGTAGCACAGCACTGTACAACCTGCCACAGATTTCCCACTTGTAATGTCCTGTTGACTACAGTCGTGTGACGTCACAAGCCGTCTTTATAAGCCCAGGACTATGTAACAGCTCACGTTATAACATGGATTTACATGGGTCTTTTTTGGAGTACAGCAGGCCCTCGATTTAACGGACTAATTGGGGGAAGGTGTGTCCGCTATTGCCGAAAGTCCGTTAAATCGAATGTATTCTAAAAACATACATCAATAACCAACTTACAATGTACAGATGTATCAAAATGTTATTATAATGTACGTTCAGTAATTTATACACGGCACTAAAACAACTGTTACAAATATAAAATAAATTTACGACAGGAACCAAACTTTATTTCAATTAAACACGTCAAAAACTGTACAATGTAACTAGTGGAGTCTTTCCACCACTTATTTTTTTTTTCTTATTTGCGAATAAAAAAAAAATTTTTAATTTTTCCTTTAGGACAGAAATTTTTTGTCCGTTAAATCCGAAGTCCGTTAGCTTATTCTGTTATCTGTTAACTTATTATTTGGACACAAGCGGACACGCAGTGACGTGATGTGACTTGACGTGACGTGACGTGACGTGACGTGTCGTGACGTGACGTGACGTGTCCAACTGCAGGTTTAATGTCCAGAACAGCTACACTAATTTAGAATAAGCTGAAACTGTACGTGGAAATAACTAACAAATTTGTGGAAAAAATGTGATTTGGTATTATTACGTAATTATATTGAGCTGGGGTTGTTTGTTTGTTTGTTTGTTTGTTTGTTTGTTTGTTTGTCTTTGATTTTCATGAAAAGTATATAGAACGGAAGCGTGAGATGACGGAAGTGAAGAGCAGTATGTTTGTTGCGTACTTGTTACTGCGTACATAGTCGAAATTTGTTGTAAAAAGCAGACAACAGCACTGCTTATCTGTTTTTATACTGTCTAGCTTTATAAACGGGGCACGCGGTGGCGCAGTTGGTTGAGGCACTGCGCTACAAACCGGAACGTCGCGGGTTCGATTCCCGATGTTGTCACTGGAATTTTTCATTGACATAATCGTTCCGGTCGCACTATGGCCCTGGGGTCGACTCAGCCTCTAACAGAAATGAGTACCAGGAGTATTTCCTGGGGGGTAAAGGCGGCCGGTGCGTAGGGCTGACAACCTTACCACCTTCATGCGCCGATTGTCTAAAAACCTGGGAGCCTCGACCTCCTGGAACCCTAAGGGCCTGTCCAGGCCTGTAATGGGGTTGTTGTACCCTTTTTAGCTATATAAACGTTGTGTGAGTTTAGGGAAAAATTAAAATAATATCTGAACAGGTAGCAGAAATGAAGAGAGCTGCAGTGTTTCTTCGCCAACACAGTGTTGTTATGTTGCTATTATTCTGTCGAGTTGTTTTTCTAGAGTTTTACAAGTTCACAGCATGTACAAACAGTGACGTCAGAATATCAAGGCCCCTCAAGGGCTACGCAGTAATGTGTTGCAGTGGGTCATTGGATGAGTGACCTGTGGCAACTACAGCAACTGATGGGAATTGCCAAAGTTTCCGTGGACTGAGTGGTTCACTGCTCGGAGGTCGGACACTCGTATTGCACAACTTAATGTAAAGGCCAACGTGTTGTTGGGGCTTGCTACTATTATGGCAAGTATTTTGCGATGCAGTCGAACTCTGATTAGGCCTACCGGAATATCCAGCGAGTAGTGTAGTCACTCTACTGACTTAGCTATCCAGTCTAGTCTTTCTACTGACTTAACTTCCTGGCCTAGTTACTGATATAGCTGTCCAGACTCTTCACTCTACTGACTTAGCTATCCAGTCTAGTCACTCTAATGACTTAGCTATCCAGTCTAGTCACTCTACTGACTTAGCTATCCAGTCTAGTCACTAAACTGACTTAGCTATCCAGTCTAGTCACTCCACTGAATCAGCTATCCAGTCTAGTCACTCCACTGAATCAGCTATCCAGTCTAGTCACTCCACTGAATCAGCTATCCAGTCTAGTCACTCTACTGACGTAGCTATCCAGTCTAGTCACTAAACTGACTTAGCTATCCAGTCTAGTCACTCTACTGACTTAGCTATCCAGTCTAGTCTTTCTACTGACTTAACTTCCTGTCCTAGTTACTGATGTAGCTGTCCAGACTCTTCACTCTACTGACTTAGCTATCCAGTCTAGTCACTCTAATGACTTAGCTATCCAGTCTAGTCACTCTACTGACTTAGCTATCCAGTCTAGTCACTAAACTGACTTAGCTATCCAGTCTAGTCACTCCACTGAATCAGCTATCCAGTCTAGTCACTCCACTGAATCAGCTATCCAGTGTAGTCACTCCACTGAATCAGCTATCCAGTCTAGTCACTCTACTGACTTAGCTATCCAGTCTAGTCACTAAACTGACTTAGCTATCCAGTCTAGTCACTCTACTGACTTAGCTATCCAGTCTAGTCTTTCTACTGACTTAACTTCCTGGCCTAGTTACTGATATAGCTGTCCATACTCTTCACTCTACTGACTTAGCTATCCAGTCTAGTCACTCTAATGACTTAGCTATCCAGTCTAGTCACTCTACTGACTTAGCTATCCAGTCTAGTCACTAAACTGACTTAGCTATCCAGTCTAGTCACTCCACTGAATCAGCTATCCAGTCTAGTCACTCCACTGAATCAGCTATCCAGTCTAGTCACTCCACTGACTTAGCTATCCAGTCTAGTCACTCCACTGAATCAGCTATCCAGTCTAGTCACTCCACTGAATCAGCTATCCAGTCTAGTCACTCTACTGACTTAGCTATCCAGTCTAGTCACTAAACTGACTTAGCTATCCAGTCTAGTCACTCTACTGACTTAGCTATCCAGTCTAGTCTTTCTACTGACTTAACTTCCTGTCCTAGTTACTGATGTAGCTGTCCAGACTCTTCACTCTACTGACTTAGCTATCCAGTCTAGTCACTCTAATGACTTAGCTATCCAGTCTAGTCACTCTACTGACTTAGCTATCCAGTCTAGTCACTAAACTGACTTAGCTATCCAGTCTAGTCACTCCACTGAATCAGCTATCCAGTCTAGTCACTCCACTGAATCAGCTATCCAGTGTAGTCACTCCACTGAATCAGCTATCCAGTCTAGTCACTCTACTGACTTAGCTATCCAGTCTAGTCACTAAACTGACTTAGCTATCCAGTCTAGTCACTCTACTGACTTAACTATCCAGTCTAGTCTTTCTACTGACTTAACTTCCTGGCCTAGTTACTGATATAGCTGTCCATACTCTTCACTCTACTGACTTAGCTATCCAGTCTAGTCACTCCACTGACTTAGCTATGCAGTATAGTCACTCCATTGACTTAACTTACTAGCCTAGTCACTGATATAGCTCTCCAGACTCTTCACTCTACTGACTTAGCTATCCAGCCTAGTCACTGATATAGCTCTCCAGACTCATCACTCTACTGACTTAGCTATCCAGCCTAGTCACTGATATAGCTGTCCAGACTCATCAATCTACTGACTTAGCTATCCGGCCCGTAGTCTAGCCGTTCTACTGACAGTTGTCCCAGCTCTGGACTGCGTACACTTAAATTCAAGATCTGCACAATTTGCTCTTTATGTCATCATTTGTAAGTACGTAACGCTTGACGAATAATCAAGAAAGTGGCCTAGCAGTTGTTTCCCCTCACCGCTATGTGGCTGTCATACATCCTGACGAAGACTGATGTCTGGCGTGCAACTTTAACGACGCACGAATGTAAAAAGCACAGTCTGAGCAAAGTGATGGACGTTGATCTTTACTCTCGCAAATATGCGGACTGCGTACAGACAGTATGACCAAAAGAAGTCTGTGTCTGTGTCTGTGTCTGTGTCTGTCTGTGTCTGTCTGTGTGGAGAGAATAATCGCCTTCAGTAATCCGTCACATTAATCAAAGAAAAATCAAACACGGCACTCCCGGAAGGGGAAATAGTTATACAGGGTGGGTGGGAAGTAAGTAGACATTAAATAACTGTCGAGGCACACGATACGCACGGTGTTAGTGAAAGACTTGGATTTTCGCCCGTGGAAACCGCATTACGTGCAGGAGCTGACACCTGAAGACTGTGACCGCAGAATGGAATATGGGGAGTTGATGCTGGGTTCGCACGGGGATTGGCCACTACTGTTTGAAAACATTCTCTGGAGCGACGAGGCCGTTTTCCATATCGGCGGGTTCGTCAATCGACATAATTGCCATTACTGGGCGGCACACGATCCCGAAGTGACGTTGGAAAAGATGCAAAATCGTCCAAAAGTGACCGTGTGGTGCGGAATGACGGCCACTAGGGTCATCGACCCATATCTTCTGCATGACACCATGAATGCCGACCGCTACCTTCAGATGCCGCCGGCGCCTACATTGAATTTTAAGCTATGCGTCCATATTGCCATTTAAAAAGGTACATGTAACAATTATTTTCATTATCTTTGCATTGGAAATATAGAGGTTATAACCATTTCTAAATGCCTACTTACTTCCCACACACCCTGTATATCTTCTGAACAGCCAAGATGGACTCTCGGAACCAACCAGCTTCCTATGTAATTGGTACCAGGAGTTCGTGCCCAGGGGTAAAGCGGCAGACACTTTAGACTGGCCACTGCCCTCCATGTAGTGCCAAGGTTAAGAATGAGTGGAGCCATACCTCTCCCTCCCCTGAATACCTTATGGTATGTACAGGGACTACTTTACGTTAATATTTTACTTCGTAAGGCCAATAAACTAGAAGCTTAAAGGTAAAGGTAAAGGTCTCCCTAGAACAGGCCATGAAGGCCCAGAGGGGGTGTACAGGTATAGCTATACTCTTTCTTTAACCCTGACACTAGATGAGGGTGGGTGGTCAACGCCACGCCCCGGCCGCTTTACCCCCGGGAAAGAAACCCGGTACCCATTGTCTAGGAGGCTGGGTAGGCCCCAGGGCCGGTCTGGACAGGTGCTGAAAATCTCGCCCCCACCGGAATTCGATCCCCGGACCGTCCAGCCCGTAGCGAGTCGCTATACCGACTGAGCTATCGCGGACCTCTAGAAGCTTATGATTAGGAAGATGTGGCGATCTTCATCTGTTCACACAAGGTTCGCTTTGATTTCGACAAATCGAGAGGATTTTTTTTTGCTTCTTAATCTAATTTTGTCAGCTTCTCAGTTGTTAGCGTTAATAATCAAATTACTGGATAAATTTTTGAGTAGCGAAGTCCCTCAGTTTCAAGAACTTTGTCTCTAAAGCCACAAGTTTTAGTCAGACAGAAACAACTGAAATTTGTGACAGCAAACTCCTTTATTTGCAGTGCACATATTTGTACAAGCAACTGTATACTTACTGTCAATATTTGCAGTGCACATATTTGTACAAGCATCTGTGTACTTACTGTCAATATTTGCAGTGCACATATTTGTACAAGCATCTGTGTACTTACTGTCAATATTTGCAGTGCACATATTTGTACAAGCATCTGTGTACTTACTGTCAATATTTGCAGTGCACATATTTGTACAAGCATCTGTGTACTTACTGTCAATATTTGCAGTGCACATATTTGTACAAGCATCTGTGTACTTACTGTCAATATTTGCAGTGCACATATTTGTACAAGCATCTGTGTACTTACTGTCAATATTTGCAGTGAACATATTTGTACAAGCATCTGTGTACTTACTGTCAATATACACTACAAGGACAACTCATGTCCAGAATGTCCAATTATTTGTGTTTTAGAGCTGTAAGTTCAGGTTTTATATATTTAAGGCTCCGTTATGGTGTTTTGGGTCACAACATTATGGGGGCGGTCTTGTAACTGTTTACAAACTAATCGGAGGGATATAGTGACTCCATCTTCAGTTCTAAAGTGATGTCAGCAGCAGAGGTAAACAGCTACTACATTTCTCTGTGTAGTAAGAGCACAATATGAATGTAATTTAGTGATAAGAATGACGTCAGCATGTTAGGTACTTTAAACTGTCACATAACTGCACTTGAAAAGAGAACTGTATAAAGTAATTTACTGCTGGATAAAGAGGGGTGGAGAGTTACACGCCCTTACAATTGTCCGCTAAATAGCTTCATGTTACACCATTAACACATTCGGCTGTATCTAACATCAACTAATTAACTAACTCCACGCCGCACAATCCTTCTTGAGAACGCCATAAATTCCACGACTTTTATAGAACCCCAAAGTTCATTATCGTATTCACAAAATCCCTCACTATTCCAGTCCCGTAACCAAATACATCCACTCTACACCTTCCTACCTTGCATCTTTAAGACAACTTTCAATATTATACTCCCATTTACGCCTCAATATTCCACGTGGTTCCTTCCTTTGAGGTTCTGCAAATAAAACTCCGAATTACTTATCTCTCGATGCATGCTACATGATCTCTTTATCTCGTGTGCTTTGTGACGACACTCCTTCTTGTGTCTGAGCACAAAAATTAACAGTCGGCATTTCGCTGCCTGTTACTTGCGAGCTGTCAGGCTAATGTCGGCACTCAACTCACCAAGCAATCCGCAGAAATACCCAAGAAGCGGAATGGCAATATATATATCAGAACAGACATCAATCTTTACAGCAATACACCCCCCCACACCCCCCCACCCCCCCCCCCCAAAACCCCAACACTTTTAACTTGATACTGTCCCACAAAGAAGTGTATTGCTGTGTCTCATTACTCATCCCGACGCTCAGCGCCACAGGCGGAACGTCCCATTTGATCGCGAGCAATATAAATGACGTAAGCCAGGGGTGGCCAATCATTTGGGTTCTGACGCCGTCTTAGGTAAGCCTCACACAAGACGCACCTGCAGAAGTGCAAAGCTGTGAATGTTCAATCGGATGTGACGCAGTGTGATTTGGTAAACAGGTACTAGCTTTCGGAAAGACCTGCCGTCTCCGTCTTCAGGGTAGAAAAAACGAGCTGTGTTATTTTAACCTGCATATGGGGGGCAGTAGATTTCTCCGAAACGTCCGCTCCCGTCTACCCGTCTATATGTTTCTCAGTACGATAAGATGAAGTATTAGCAATTACTTATGTGAAACTCCCAAATTTCTTCAGGTTTTAGGCTCAGAATGAAATAGCCGTAAGTTATTGTGACTCAGAAAGCCAGTTGATCAGCTATATTGACATCAAAGGCAGACATTGCTACTGTAATTTAACTTTTGGAAAACGAGTCGTGTTTCATTCTATCAGTTCATCTACAGCAGTTTACATATGTAAAATGGCTGTTTATAGTTTTCTGATGCAGTATATACGTGACATGTTCTAACACCAGCTGTATATCAGTTATTTTTACATAAAACCTTCGTTTTATTTCATTGTACAATAAATAATATATTTATATCTTGCCCAAACGATGTGTACAGCTGTAATTGGTAACAATATGCTTACAACGTAACTGTGAAGTTGGCTGTGTGCGCGCAATGAGAGGAATGTAAAGTAGTACGGTACAGCTCCGCTCCTTAATTTCGGAAATAAATAAGCCTCAATGCGTACTTTCACGCCCCGGCCGCTTCACCCCCAAAGAAATAACACTCGAAAACCGTTGAAAAGGAGGTTTAACCGGATTGGACGCTTTAGAGAAAAGAACAATAGCTTCAGGTGCCTGGAACCGAACCCCATACCCTCTAGTCCCAAGGGTAGTCTTGACACTGACGGGGGTATTCCGGCTCTGCAATAACACGCTTTTATTTGTAGCTTCTAATGCTGTACGGAGCACACTCTGGCTGCAATTTGTAACTACCAGTTACTGTTCTGTTGCCCGTGAAGGCAGCTTGTGTTCGCCTGTGGTTAGCGCGCAAAAGTGGAACAACTGACATGTCACACTGTCAGCATGAAGCAAGTTGAAATGGCAGTTCAGAAAAGTTTGAATTCAACAAAGCAAAACATTCATTTTCCTCAATATTATTTTAACCGACTAATCAAATGATAGCCGTTCCCAGTGGCCGCGCGGTCTAAGACGTGGGTCTACGGCCGCTCGCTTACAGGGATTGTGGGTTCGAATCCCGCCTAGAGCATGGATGTCTGTCTGTTGTGAGTGTTGTGTGTTGTCAGGTAGAGGTTTCTGCGACGAGCTGGTCCCTCGTCCAGAGGAGTCCTACCGAGTGTGGTGTGTCTATAAAGTGTGATCGTGAAGCCTCGAAGCCCCCAAGGGGCTTCCAGCCATTAAAAAAAAACAATCAAACGATAAACGTAATGTCACTGACACAGCGAACACACAGTCGTGATATCTTCTGCTGTCGCGGTCACATGTTACCGCAGACCGGTTTGGAAAGGTCGTGGGTTGCTTGAGGCCCTCGACGCAGCTTTAGGATACCCCTGATTAAGCTGTGGCAACACATTCTAGTCATCCGTTCATGTTGCTTCTTATTGGTACATTCGTTGCAGCAAATGAAGGCCTGATAGGAGTAACATCTCTGTGTTTCAGTACTTACGAACTGCTATTTATCCAGTTACAACTTCTGTCGCTCTTGCGAGACGTGGAGCGACATCTGTCGAACGTGAGTCGACTGACGGCAGTGTTTTAGATGTCCGATACTTTCTATAGGGTACAAATGTTTCGGAGTGCCAATTTCGGTTTAGATGCTTTTACATGACACGAATTTTTGTTTATTTGTGCTCTAGGCGGTATAAACTCTAACCACAAATATTTACTTTGAGACACCAATATTGGTTTTACTGCCTGAATATTATTACGTACAGCTTGAAGGAAGGCAGGAAATGAAAGCTGCCAACAGCTGAGTGGTGAAGACGCGTACAGACGTGGCACCACTTCAATATTGACACACTGGAACGTCGGTTTAAACCGTTAAAGCAGTGTTAATTGCACGGTATATACGACTGGTGCTGAGTCCTTTTAGAGCTAGCTCAGAAATCTCCCGCCTTTTATGCAACCCGGATCTACATTCTCTTTCCTGAGCCACATTAATCCAATCCACTTCCATTTATTTATCGTTCATTAAATATTATTCTCTCATATACATCGCTTGCTTTAACATTTGGAAATTCTACATTCTGACGAAACTCTGCATTCTACATTTTGACGACATTCTGCATTCTACATTCTGACGACACTCTGCATTCTACATTCTGACGACACTCTGCATTCTACATTCTGACGACACTCTGAATTCTACATTCTGACGACACTCTGCATTCTACATTCTGACGACACTGCATTCTACATTCTGACGACACTCTGCATTCTACATTCTGACGACACTCTGCTTTCTGCATTCTGGCGACACTCTGCATTCTACATTCTGACGACTCTGCATTCTACATTCTGACGACACTCTGCATTCTACATTCTGACGACAATCTGCATTCTACATTCTGACGACACTGCATTCTATATTCTGACGACATTCTGCATTCTGCATTCTGACGACACTCTGCATTCTACATTCTGACGACACTGCATTCTACATTCTGACGACTCTGCATTCTACTTGGCGAAGACGCTACAGACGTTGGCACCACTTCACACATTGACTACATTCTGACGATCGGATTTAAATCACGTACAATGCAGTTTAATTCTGCACACTGTTATATTACGACATGGCTGCGTCCTTTTGACGCTAGCTCAGACACTCTGCATTTTTACATCTGACACCGCTTTCTACATTCTGCTTTCACATTGACGCACCTATTCAACCATTCACACTTGCCATTTATTTAATCGTTCACTTTAACAATATTCATTCATATACTACGCATCTGCTCTTAACATTTGAGAACTCATTCTACATTCTGACGACTCTGCATTCTACATTCTGACATTCAATCTGCATTCTACATTCTGACGAACTCTGCATTCTACATTCTGACGAACACGCATTCTACATTCTGACGAAACTGCATTCTACATTCTGACGACACTCTGCATTCTACATTCTGACGACACTCTGCATTCTACATTCTGACAACAATCTGCATTCTACATTCTGACGACACCTGCATTCTATCATTCTGACGACACTCTGCATTCCAATTCTGACGACACTCTGCATTCTACATTCTGACGACACCTGCATTCTACATTCTGACGACATCTGCATTCTACATTCTGACAACACTGTATTCTACATTCTGACGACACTCTGCATTCCACATTCTGACGACACTTGCCTTCTACATTCTGACGAACACAGCATTCTACATTCTGACGAACACTGCATTCTACATTCTGACGACACTCTGCATTCTACATTCTGACGACACTCTGCATTCTACATTCTGACGACACTCTGCATTTACTCCGACGTGTGGCCCACTCTTACCCTGCACATCATGATTACCCGGTTAGCCTTTATAATTGTGACCGCACGTGTTTACTGTGAGGTAGAAGTGAACTTTCACACTCGTGGTGGAAATTAATATTTATAGTCCACCGAGTCCCGGGTTTGATCGTAGGCCACTCCATAGGAAATGTTTGGTGGACAGGGCTCTGGGAAATATTGCCGTCACAACACTTCAGTTTTCCCCTGTCAGTATCATTGCACCAATGCTCCATACTCATCTTCATCTTAACACTGCTCTCACCAGAAGGACAAGCGGACTAAGCCTGGGAACTTTCAAACTGAACAATGCTGTTTCGAATGTCGGCATAGCATTGGACAGACAATCACATTTACATTGTTGCTCATTAGCTGTATTGTGTAACCAGTGTTACAAAACGGTATTTATGTCTTTGTCGGGTATCGTGGTGGCTGGAACACTGCACACACTGTAACAGTTGTGACAGGACAGCCAGAACTCATACATATTCACATATTTACACAGAACCTCCGGCTGTCGTCGCCCCGTGCCTCTTCTTGTCTCCTTTAATTAAAACCAGACGCTGTTCCAAAACCCATGTTCAGTGAGTTACAGAGCATGAAGAAATATGACAGTTGCAGTCCGTGGTAAAAAAATGGCGGAACGTAAAAATTTCAACTGGAAAATAAATTTGCATTTGTGGTATTTATATTTTTAAACAAGGAAAACTCTGCGAATTTCGTTTTCTGTCCAGTCCCGCCCGACATCGGAAAAGCATTTCTTTATTTGAAGGTTTCCAGTCTTCGCCCGTTTGTCCTGATGAGATTAGTAGTAAGATAATACGAGTATGGAGCATTGGTGAATGATACTGAAAGGGGAAAACTGAAGTACTGGGAGAGAAACATTATACAGCGTGTGGTGGTAGATGTATGAATGAGTATGGAGCATTGGTGGAATGATACTGACAGGGGAAACTGAAGTACTGGGAGAGAAACATTATACAGCGTGTGTGGTAGATGTATGAATGAGTATGGAGCATTGGTGGAATGATACTGACAGGGGAAACTGAAGTACTGGGAGAGAAACATTATACAGCGTGTGTGGTAGATGTATGAATGAGTATGGAGCATTGGTGGAATGATACTGACAGGGAAACTGAAGTACTGGGAGAGAAACATTATACAGCGTGTGTGGTAGATGTATGAATGAGTATGGAGCATTGGTGGAATGATACTGACAGGGGAAACTGAAGTACTGGGAGAGAAACATTATACAGCGTTGGTGGTAGATGTATGAATGAGTATGGAGCATTGGTGGAATGATACTGACAGGGGAAACTGAAGTACTGGGAGAGAAACATTATACAGCCTGTGTGGTGGATGTATGAATGAGTATGGAACATTGGTGGAATGATACTGACAGGGAAAACTGAAGTACTGGGAGAGAAACATTATACAGCGTGTGTGGTAGATGTATGAATGAGTATGGAGCATTGGTGGAATGATACTGACAGGGAAACTGAAGTGCTGGGAGAGAAACATTACACAGCGTGTGTGGTAGATGTATGAATGAGTATGGAGCATTGGTGGAATGATACTGACAGGGAAAACTGAAGTACTGGGAGAGAAACATTATACAGCGTGTGTGGTAGATGTATGAATGAGTATGGAGCATTGGTGGAATGATACTGACAGGGAAAACTGAAGTACTGGAGAGAAACATTATACAGCGTGTGTGGTAGATGTATGAATGAGTATGGAGCATTGGTGGAATAATACTGACAGGAAAACTGAAGTACTGGGAGAGAAACATTATACAGCGTTGGTGGTAGATGTATGAATGAGTATGGAGCATTGGTGGAATGATACTGACAGGGAAAACTGAAGTACTGGGAGAGAAACATTATACAGCGTTGGTGGTAGATGTATGAATGAGTATGGAGCATTGTGGAATGATAACTGACAGGGGAAACTGAAGTACTGGGAGAGAAACATTATACAGCGTGTGTGGTAGATGTATGAATGAGTATGGAGCATTGGTGGAATGATACTGACAGGGAAAACTGAAGTACTGGGAGAGAAACATTATACAGCGGTGTGGTAGATGTAGAAATGAGTATGGAGCATTGGTGGAATGATACTGACAGGGAAAACTGAAGTACTGGGAGAGAAACATTATACACCGTTGGTGGTAGATGTATGAATGAGTATGGAGCATTGGTGGAATGATATTGACAGGGGAAACTGAAGTACTGGGAGAGAAACATTATACAGCGTGTGTGGTACATGTATGAATGAGTATGGAGCATTGGTGGAATGATACTGACAGGGGAAACTGAAGTACTGGGAGAGAAACATTATACAGCGTGTGTGGTAGATGTATGAATGAGTATGGAGCATTGGTGGAATGATACTGACAGGGGAAAACTGAAGTACTGGGAGAGAAACATTATACAGCGTTGGTGGTAGATGTATGAATGAGTATGGAGCATTGGTGGAATGATACTGACAGGGGAAACTGAAGTACTGGGAGAGAAACTTTATACAGCGTGTGTGGTAGATGTATGAATGAGTATGGAGCATTGGTGGAATGATAATGACAGGGAAACTGAAGTACTGGGAGAGAAACAATATACAGCGTTGGTGGTAGATGTATGAATGAGTATGGAGCATTGGTGGAATGATACTGACAGGGGAAAACTGAAGTACTGGGAGAGAAACATTATACAGCGTGTGTGGTAGATGTATGAATGAGTATGGAGCATTGGTGGAATGATACTGAAGGGAAAACTGAAGTACTGGAGAGAAACATTATACAGCGTTGGTGGTAGATGTATGAATGAGTATGGAGCATTGGTGGAATGATACTGACAGGGAAACTGAAGTACTGGGAGAGAAACATTATACAGCGTGTGTGGTAGATGTATGAATGAGTATGGAGCATTGGTGGAATGATACTGACAGGGGAAACTGAAGTACTGGGAGAGAAACATTATACAGCGTTGGTGGTAGATGTATGAATGAGTATGGAGCATTGGTGGAATGATACTGACAGGGGAAACTGAAGTACTGGGAGAGAAACATTATACAGCGTTGGTGGTAGATGTATGAATGAGTATGGAGCATTGGTGTAATGATACTGACAGGGAAATTGAAGTACTGGGAGAGAAACATTATACAGCGTTGGTGGTAGATGAATGAATGAGTATGGAGCATTGGTGGAATGATACTGACAGGGGAAATCTGAAGTACTGGGAGAGAAAATTATACAGCGTTGGTGGTAGATGTATGAACGAGTATGGAGCATTGGTGGAATGATACTGACAGGGAAAACTGAAGTACTGGAGAGAAACATTATACAGCGTGTGTGGTAGATGTATGAATGAGTATGGAGCATTGGTGGAATGATACTGACAGGGGAAACTGAAGTACTGGGAGACGAATATATTTTAGTGCCACGTTGTCCACCTTAACTCTCGTACCAAATAGGTCCACTTAGGTCTAAAACAACTAACTGTAGACAACAATAAAACGGATATTAGAATAGAATATCTAATGGGTTCGAGCCCTTACAGGCCCGATGCACATAGGCCTTTTTAACAGGCCCTTTGTGCCCCCCAAAATGCAAAGACATTCTTAGAGTCATGTGGCCCAACATAAGGCCATGAACCCTCTAAGTTATACATAACAAAAAAGCATATCAAGTACAGTTCCGGCCCAATAGACATATTGGCCAAGCCCTCCCTTCCTAAATACCTTTCGGTTCTCCCTATGGAGCTCCTGTAAAAATAAATGCTCTTTTTCCAGAGCCTTCTATTACATGTGTCTTGGAGTCCTCAGTATGGGAGCCCTCCCTCCAAGTTCCCGTCACCAAGCCCCTACATAGAGAAAGATGTTCCATTTCCAGAGCCTTCTTTTAAATATCTTTATAAGTCCCCAGCAAAGGAGCCCCCCTTCCAGGTTCCCCTCGCAGAGCTTCCACAGAAAGAGACGCTCCGTCTCCAGAGCCTTCTTTCACCTGTCTCTCAAAGTCCCCGGTGAAGAAGACCCTCTTCCAAGTTCCCCCAACAGGGCCCCCATGGAGAGAGATGCCCGTCACCAGAGCCTTCTTTTACATGGTTTTCAAAGTCCCCCCCTCCAAAAAAAAAATTTCCTAAATAAAAATAAAAACTCGCCTTTCTAAGTCCCCGGTAAAGGAGCATCCCTCCACGTTCCCCGACGGGGACCGTATGGAGAGAGGTGTCCCTTTCCAGAACCTTCTTTTCCATATCTCTTTACCCACACAGCCTCAGTCCCCCGTTCTGTCCCAGAGCCATATGTCAGCCAGACAAGCCCTTGGACATCCGTAGGAGCCTTTGGGCAGCTCCTATACAAGGCAATGCTCCGTTTCCAGTGCCATTGACCTATTCATTCATTCATATCTCTCGCAGTCCCCAGTTAAGAAGCTCTCCCACAACACACCCAAAAGCAGGCGTTCCCCCCAACTAGCAAGAGTTTCACTCGTCTCGGGCGAATTCGGATTCTGCCCAGTTGCCCCTTGCGGAGCCTCCTGGCGCGGGAGGTCCCCATTATTGAAGCTCCCCCTAGAATCCTTGTCGGAGTCCCCAGTCAAGGAGCGCTCCTCAAATTCTATTTGAATCTTAAGGGGGCGTGCATGCAGTCCACCAAGCAGAGCCCCCATGCCTAGCAAGGCTATACTACAACTGGGAGGTCGCCTGGTATCCCAGAGGGCGCCGTTTGAGACAGACTAACCCACTGTCATTCATCCCATGGACACGGCACTCACACCGTAGGATTGGGGATTGTTTTTCAAGGTTTACTCCTTTAGATCCGCTGTGTTCTGCGCAAAACAGGGTCACCTCTCGTAGGTTATGGCTCTTTCCACCACGCACAGACGGTCTTGGGTGAGGAGAGGCTATATAACGCATCCATCACCCCTGGGGTAGATATCCGGAACCAGGTCGGAGCCGTCATACCTCGACGATGACCCCAACCAAGCTCGGAATCATCCAAAGCCCTGCTCGGCCCGGGCCGATGTCATCCCCACACGGCGATGACACGACCGGGGCACGAACCCAGCAAAAATCCCCTTGACCCCAAAACGGATAATAACGAAATAAGTTGGGACGGTATGGGCTTTATTTATGCCGAAGTGGGCAGACTGCGTAACTGAACTTCCGGATTCCACAAAATGCAGGGTTATCTTAAATGAAAGACTAATAGCTGGTCTATAATCAATGAATGTAGCCTCTGTATTGCGGAATTAATCAGTACAGGTGTGTCTTACTGACAGCAAACGTTGAAATGTCGCTAATTTCTTTCGTATTGTTCACACTGTGCGTTTTTAGTAGATCACAAAATTCTTTAACCAACAAATGCACACTTATTATTTATTATACAATACAATTTTTACAGCAAAGCTAATCCAACATGTTTCGCATCCCTATTTTGGGACCATCATCAGGGACCCGTATCGTGAATAACACAAAATCACAAATCAACAAATAATGACACATATTTAAATTTCAAAATTTAAAATGTAGGCTATCTCAGCTTTCCATAAGTAAACACAACTTCTGATACACAGCGGATCCACAAAAACAACTGAGATAGCCTACATTTTACCTTTTAAACTTTTAATGTGTGCCATTATTTGCTTATTTGTGATTTTGTTTAATTCACGATACGTATCCCTGATGATGGTCCCAAAATAGGGATCCGAAACATGTTGGACTAGTTTTACCGTAAAAGTTGTATTGTATAATAAATAAAGAATGTGCATTTGTTGGTTAAAGAAATGTGTGATCGACTGTCTAATTTTCTTCCTTCATTGGAGGATTTTTAATCACGATTCAGAAGAGCTCACTGACATTAAAGCGAAATAATTACGGACGTAGGGGATTAGAAGAATTTATATGTTTGTAAGGCAGAACGTCCCACGCTATTTACCACAACACAGACATTGCACAATATATCGCCACGTCCCCCTCCATCCCATTCTGAATGCTAGCAACTTCATATAAATATCCAAATTCCGGAATTGTGTTTGACAAAATTAGATTATTGCAATTTCATGACTGTGATATTCTTTCGGCTTTGTATTGCATTAGAATACGATTTGCATCACAGCTTTTGTTTGTTTGTTACTGCTTTTTGTTACGTGACGCCCAACATGACATTACAGCTGTCGGTCCGGACCACCGCTAACTAAAAGCTACGTCCATCTGCATTACCAACAGCACATATTAATGCTGCCTGTTGTCTTAATCACCAATGTCATTGCTCATTCAATCAATCTGATCGCTTTACAAGAAATACAAGCACGTATATTGCAGTTCAATGCAAATTTTCCCCACACTTTGTTTCCTGTCACACTTTGCCGCGCTGCAAGCCAACAGTCACACACAAACAGATGTTTTAGACTGCATGAAGCAGCAAGTAACTAACCGCTGATGTGCCGCTAACATACGGAAGAAGTCCGTGGCCTTTCATGGATCCTGAACCTTACGTTGCTAATTTCACCACCAAAGCACACAGTTGGTGTTCGTCCTGCTCTACATATGTCTGGTCCATATTTTCACACCCTACAACTTTAGGCTTCACTGTAATGTTGTCCGTCTGCACACAGGATCTTTTCCTTTTAGGGTTTCTGACAAAACTTTTGTGTGCATTTCGCATTTCTCTCAAGCTTAAGACATAGGCCTCTCGTGCCCAAGTCACGTTAATAATGTGTGTGTGTGTGTGTACATTTTGTTATTGTTAAATAGCGTCATAGTCGTAACTGTAAACGTTGTGTTAGAGCAAGAACGCTGACAGTTGCAACTGGAGTGTGGTTTTTAGCCAACAAGTACGTTTAGGGACAAAATGCAATGGTCACTGTATATACATATGACACATATGTCAATGTAACATGTAACATATACATATGACACATATGTCAATGTAACATGTAACATATACATATGACACATATGTCAATGTAACATGTAACATATACATATGACACATATGTCAATGTAACATGTAACATATACATGACACATATGTCAATGTAACATGTAACATATACATATGACATATGTCAATGTAACATGTAACATATACATATGACACATATGTCAATGTAACATGTAACATATACATATGACACATATGTCAATTTAACATGTAACATATACATATGACACATATGTCAATGTAACATGTAACATATTCATAAGACACATATGTCAATGTAACATGTAACATATACATATGACACATATGTCAATGTAACATGTAACATATACATATGACACAAATGTCAATGTAACATGTAACATATACATATGACACATATGTCAATGTAATATGTAACATATACATGACACATATGTCAATGTAACATGTAACATATACATATGACACATATGTCAATGTAACATGTAACATATACATATGACACATATGTCAATGTAACATGTAACATATACATATGACACATATGTCAATTTAACATGTAACATATACATATGACACATATGTCAATGTAACATGTAACATATTCATAAGACACATATGTCAATGTAACATGTAACATATACATATGACACATATGTCAATGTAACATGTAACATATACATATGACACATATGTCAATGTAACATGTAACATATACATGACACATATGTCAATGTAACATGTAACATATACATATGACACATATGTCAATGTAACATGTAACATATACATATGACACATATGTCAATTTAACATGTAACATATACATATGACACATATGTCAATGTAACATGTAACATATTCATAAGACACATATGTCAATGTAACATGTAACATATACATATGACACATATGTCAATGTAACATGTAACATATACATATGACACAAATGTCAATGTAACATGTAACATATACATATGACACATATGTCAATGTAATATGTAACATATACATGACACATATGTCAATGTAACATGTAACATATACATATGACACATATGTCAATGTAACATGTAACATATACATATGACACATATGTCAATGTAACATGTAACATATACATATGACACATATGTCAATGTAACATGTAACATATACATATGACACATATGTCAATTTAACATGTAACATATACATATGACACATATGTCAATGTAACATGTAACATATTCATAAGACACATATGTCAATGTAACATGTAACATATACATATGACACATATGTCAATGTAACATGTAACATATACATATGACACATATGTCAATGTAACATGTAACATATACATATGACACATATGTCAATGTAACATGTAACATATTCATAAGACACATATGTCAATGTAACATGTAACATATACATATGACACATATGTCAATGTAACATGTAACATATACATATGACACATATGTCAATGTAACATGTAACATATACATATGACACATATGTCAATGTAACATGTAACATATACATATGACACATATGTCAATGTAACATGTAACATATTCATAAGACACATATGTCAATGTAACATGTAACATATACATATGACACATATGTCAATGTAACATGTAACATATACATATGACACATATGTCAATGTAACATGTAACATATACATATGACACATATGTCAATGTAACATGTAACATATACATATGACACATATGTCAATGTAACATGTAACATATACATATGACACATATGTCAATGTAACATGTAACATATACATATGACACATATGTCAATGTAACATGTAACATATACATATGACACATATGTCAATGTAACATGTAACATATACATATGACACATATGTCAATGTAACATGTCTCTTTGTACCGTATACCTAAGACATAACAAACAAACGTATTGTGAACTTTATTCTAAAAGCAAAGCAATCCCATTACAGACCTGGACAGGTCCTGAGGGTTACAGGAGGTTGAGGCACCAACATTTCCAGACAGTCGGCACATGAAAGCGGTAAGTTTGTCAGCCATACACATTGGCCGCCTTTACCCCCCAGAAGATATTCCTGGTAATTATTTATGTTGGGCCGGGATAGCTTAGTCGGTATACCGACTCGCTACGGGCTGGAAGTTCCGGGGATCGAATACCGTTGGGGGCGACATTTTCCGCACCCTTCCAGATCGGTCCTGGGGCCCACCCAGCCTCATATACAATGGGTACCGGGTCTCTTTCCCAGGGGTAAAGCGGCCGGGTCGTGGAGTTGACCACCCACCACACCTAGTGCCAGGGTTAAAGAAAGAGTAGAGCTATACCTATACTCCCCTTCTGGGCCTTCATGGCCTGTTGTAGGGAGATCTTTACCTTACCTTTACCTTAGTTGTGTTAGAGGCTCAGTCGACCCCAGGGCTATAGTGCGGCCGGAGAGATTAAGTCAATGAATAATTCCAGTGACTGCATCGAACCCGCAACCTTCCGGCTTGTAGCGCAGTGCCTCAACCTACTGCGCCACCCTTTGGCGCGAGGTTATGAACTGGCGCACGACCGACTCCAGTGGCGTATCCTTGTGTTTGAACGTGCACGCCACTTTACTTCTCGGACACTGGAATCATGGCTTCGAATCCCGTCACGGATATGGCTGTATATCTGTGTTTCTTGTGTCTGTATAAGAAACCTTTTTACATGCCGATCCCCCATCCAAGGGGTCATAACAGATATCTACAAAGAAGATTCTGAAAACTACAAAACAACATTCCCTGGGGCCCTTGGCATGTAGCGTTATTGAACAGAACAGGTGTATTTGTGTTACAGGCTGGTCCAGTATGGCGTGGAATTGTAGCAGCGTGTTACAATACGAATAAAATGCTTCGGCTGACATAATTGGTACACTTGTGCAGGTTCACAGTTCTTACACGTTCTGTTCAACTGAACAGTCCATCAATTTGACGTCACTACGTTAACATATAGTATTTATTTAATTACATATGTGTTCTTTCCCGGAGAAATTTTTGTAATTTGAAGCAAATAAAACGATGTTTAACCTGATTGGCCGGTTCTGCAATCCTATCTGTTGTATGGTACACCCCCTCCAACCCCCTCCAACACCCCCCCCCCCCCCGCCCCCCGCTACACATGGTCTAACTGGGCTGAGTTTCTACAGTCGGCAGTAAAGCAGTTATCACTGACACGCCTTATTTACTGTTCATAGTGCAGTGGCTATTGACTGCAACGGTCAATGTAAGCTGCCGTGGTCACAGTACACCTGCATGGCGCATGCGCAGTTGAGCACAGTTTACTGTAACATGTAGAGTGACATGTAGGCAGGCCGAGTAAAAGGAATACCTGTGGTTGCCCTGGACAGGCCCTGAGGGTTCCAGGAGGTTGAGGCTTCCAGATTTCAAGACAATCGGCTCATGAAGGTGGTAAGGTTGTTACACCTACACACCGGCCGTCTTTACCCCACAGGAAATATTCCTGGTACTCATTTCTCTTAGAGGCTCAGGGCCATATTGCGGCTGGAAGGATTAAGTCAAAGAAAAATTCTAATGACTCCATCGGGAATCGAACCCGCGACCTTCCGGCTTTTAGGGCAGTGCCTCAAGCCATGTAATACAGTCACAGTAGTACTTGTCGGCTTTTGTTAAACGCGAGTTTTGTGTGTGCTGTGAAACACGGACTTAGGAACGTGTGAAAGAGACAGACGGAGTCGTATTGTCGATGTCGAGTGAGCAAAGGTCGGTTTTGGGGCCCACATTCTGAACCTGCACATCTCTAATATATTCACTACACGACCGCAACTTTTATCGCATGTACAACTGCTTCAGGTCCCGCCGTTTCGAAAGGACAAGTAGGAAACTTTACTTTGTGTGAAGCTGGTTAACGTGAAATTCTCATTTCCATCTTCCAATCGACCGTCAGCTGCTACTGTGGTAGTACAGCTCTCTGCACAACCACTTAGCGCTACAAGACAGCTCTACAAGTTGTGTACCTTTATACATGAAGACTGACTTTGAATGAAAACTTTCTTTGAACCTAAAGGCAAGGACTGTCTTTCTTCAATTTGAGCCTTTACTGAAGATCATATTATTGTTATTATTTAATAATATATAGTTCCTACCTCACAGAAAACACTCCATTTCCACCACAAGCATTAACAAATTAGTCCTACTCAGAGAAATAATTGCTATTTATTTACGAATCTTATTCGACACACAAAGAGGCCAATAGCTATATGTTAGCTCAGTAACTGATGTCGTTTAAAGGGTAAAAAATTTATATTCAAGCAGTCTTTCGCGATTGGCAACTTGAAACTAAAATATATGGTATTAAACTTCTCAGCTCAGGTATTTGTCTCGTGTTGAGAGCCTTTCCATGTCATGTGACTGTAACGTCTTAGACAGGAGATTCTAAAACGTTTGAGGCTCTAAGCTTACCTTCTAACTTAAAGACCAGAGGGCTGAAATGTGTGTCAGAATGGATAAATGAAAACGTTAGCTTGAGAATCGTAGTTCGACATCAGAATCGTAAAACGTTCGCGTTCACATAATATTTATAGTACTAATATTATGAAGTTGTTATGTGGACCATGGTTACACGTGACGTTTGCAAGTCTCCGTACGCCTGTGGTTATTGTACGTACCGTTTTGTAACGTTAAATAACACAGTTGAATCACATCGTTTGTTTATGGGGTTCAATTTGTTTTGAGAACAAACTGTTTGTACTCTGTCACTAACATTAACTGCCTGGCCTTTAAAATGGACATTTTGAATTACTACAAATTTTCTTTAAATATAACGATAAACACGCTCAAACTCTCGGTTATCCTCATAAATCTGATCTAGTCAGATAATTACTTATCACACATTGACAGCGTCGTTAAATAAACACGTATCTCTTTGTGATTAAATATGTACGCATGTTACGAAGTTCTGACGCAATTTCCATGGAAATATGAAATGGTGACAGTTCTGTGTTCCAAACTGCCATCTAACGAATAAAGATGTAACTTACTTTACTGGTTTGAGGCATAAAAACTTACATGACGTCACGAAAGACGTGACAGCCCGCTGCATCTCAGTGGGTCTTTTCCTATAGTACAGATCATAAGTACTAAATCCGAGTCCGACCCGCATACTGTGGCTTTTAAGTATTGTAATCGGCCGACTGTCATGTGACCTTGAACCATTGCGACGCCCCAGTTGTGCGCTGGCTTAAGAACTGTCAATTTGCTTTTAAATACTCTTGTAAAGTAATTCAAACGAAGGCCCATCGTGGTCAACACAACTCATTTATTTCACTGTGCGTTGGTACATGTTTCGGTTAATTTCAAAGCCATCGTTAGGACAAGCCAAGAAATTCAAGCAACATGAAGTCACTAGTACTTCCTTTGAAAAAATAGGTTTGAGCTTCTTTACATGGGTCTGGGTCGTTGGATTTGGGGTTGAGCGCCTCGTCTGACAACTACTGTCTCAGACGGCACTCCCTTCTGAGTAGCCAGTCGAGTATGGCGAATTATTCGTCCGTATTTGGCTGATGCAGCTACCGGACTCTGGCAGAGGCGTGGACAGAGGCCCTCGGACAGTGGACAAGGCATGCTGACTGCTACAATAAGAAGGGTAGCAGCAGCAACTGCTTAGAACTGGTAGTAAAAGGACACACAACCAGGCACGAAATACTGCCTTAGGGAGAGAACTTCTGTCATCGCAAAATAATTTAATAGAAGCACAAAATGGAAAAAGTGCTGAAATATGTACAGCTATAATTCTAAGCTTGAAACAAGGAGTGTAAAAATATTGAGCCTCAAGCTGTAGGTTGAACCAAAGGCATCCGTATTACTTGAATGTCCCTTGCTCTCCTGGATGTGGCCAGTTGTCTTTGTAATGAGCCCGAAAAATGTAGCCATCACATTACGACACAAGTACGTTGTAATGATTGTGATAGGCCTTTATTTGAATCATTAAATGTTCACACAACAGGACGACCGAGATGAAGGCACGACTTTTTGTTGCTACAGCCACACATAGTACAAACACAGTTTGTTGCTACAGCCACACATAGTACAAACACATTTTGTTGCTACAGCCACACATAGTACAAACACATTTTGTTGCTACAGCCACACATAGTACAAACACATTTTGTTGCTACAGCCACACATAGTACAAACACATTTTGTTGCTACAGCCACACATAGTACAAACACAGTTTGTTGCTACAGCCACACATAGTACAAACACATTTTGTTGCTACAGCCACATAGTACAAACACAGTTTGTTGCTACAGCCACACATAGTACAAACACAGTTTGTTGCTACAGCCACACATAGTACAAACACATTTTGTTGCTACAGCCACACATAGTACAAACACATTTGTTGCTACAGCCACACATAGTACAAACACATTTTGTTGCTACAGCCACACATAGTACAAACACATTTTGTTGCTACAGCCACACATAGTACAAACACAGTTTGTTGCTACAGCCACACATAGTACAAACACAGTTTGTTGCTACAGCCACACATAGTACAAACACATTTTGTTGCTACAGCCACACATAGTACAAACACATTTTGTTGCTACAGCCACACATAGTACAAACACATGTTGTTGCTACAGCCACACATAGTACAAACACATGTTGTTGCTACAGCCACACATAGTACAAACACATTTTGTTGCTACAGCCACACATAGTACAAACACATGTTGTTGCTACAGCCACACATAAGTACAAACACATGTTGTTGCTACAGCCACACATAGTACAAACACATTTTGTTGCTACAGCCACACATAGTACAAACACATGTTGTTGCTACAGCCACACATAGTACAAACACATGTTGTTGCTACAGCCACACATAGTACAAACACATGTTGTTGCTACAGCCACACATAGTACAAACACATGTTGTTGCTACAGCCACACATAGTACAAACACATGTTGTTGCTACAGCCACACATAGTACAACACATACCAATAAAACACATGTTGTTGCTACAGCCACACATAGTACAAACACATTTTGTTGCTACAGCCACACATAGTACAAACACATGTTGTTGCTACAGCCACACATAGTACAAACACATTTGTTGCTACAGCCACACATAGTACAAACACATTTTGTTGCTACAGCCACACATAGTACAAACACATTTTGTTGCTACAGCCACACATAGTACAAACACATTTTGTTGCTACAGCCACACATAGTACAAACACATTTTGTTGCTACAGCCACACATAGTACAAACACATTTTGTTGCTACAGCCACACATAGTACAAACACAGTTTTGTTGCTACAGCCACACATAGTACAACACATTTTGTTGCTACAGCCACACAAGTACAAACACAGTTTGTTGCTACAGCCACACAAGTACAACACAGTTTGTTGCTACAGCCACACATAGTACAAACACAGTTTGTTGCTACAGCCACACTAGACAGTAAAACACAGTTTGTTGCTACAGCCACACATAGTACAAACACAGTTTGTTGCTACAGCCACACATAGTACAACACAGTTTGTTGCTACAGCCACACATGTACAAACACAGTTTGTTGCTACAGCCACACATAGTACAAACACAGTTTGTTGCTACAGCCACACATAGTACAAACACAGTTTGTTGCTACAGCCACACATAGTACAAACACAGTTTGTTGCTACAGCCACACACAGTACAAACACAGTTTGTTGCTACAGCCACACATAGTACAAACACAGTTTTTGCTACAGCCACACATAGTACAAACACAGTTTGTTGCTACAGCCACACACAGTAAAAACACAGTTTGTTGCTACAGCCACACATAGTACAAACACAGTTTGTTGCTACAGCCACACATAGTACAAACACAGTTTGTTGCTACAGCCACACATAGTACAAACACAGTTTGTTGCTACAGCCACACATAGTACAAACACATTTTGTTGCTACAGCCACACATAGTACAAACACAGTTTGTTGCTACAGCCACACATAGTACAAACACATTCATATAAAGTTAATCTGAAAAACCTGCATTGACAAGGGAAAACCGACAACTCGGAGAAAAACCTGTCCAGTGCCACTTTGTTCACCACAAATCTCACATCGATTTCATCTGTGATCGAACCCGTGTCTCCATAGTGAGAGGCCAGGGACTAACCGCCTGAGCCATGGCACGGCCTACAGAGAGCAATTACTCACTACAGAACAGAATAAGTTTATTTATATATAGATCATGAAACAATGCAACTCTCAGTTTGTTGTCTGACCAACCTTCACTATACAAGCAACCAGACAAAAGTGTGTGGTTATATGGTAAAGAACTAAACTATACCATTCCACTACTCCATCCCTCTGGTTTCACAGTACAGAAATCCACTCATCTCAAAAGCGTACAAAAAAACAGAACAGCAGGGTTTTGGAGAAGGAACAACTAATTTATTGGACTGTGGAACACAACTGCCTAGAACATATCCAAGATTTTTATTATGTGTTGACCTTTCAAATGACATTATTATGAGTTGTGTTGGTTAGTAAAGGCAACACTGTAACAGTGAAGTGAGTACATATACTTACCACTGTGCTTTAAACAGTTTACAGTCCTTACCCACGTCTGACATTGTCCAGCCAATCCGCCACATCTTTATTTTTATGAAGCCGCGCAAAGTCACTGGCGGTCCAACCGTCTTCACCCTTCACACTAACATCTGTTCCCCTCTCCACAAGCAGCTTCACCACAGACAAATGTCCGTTCCGTGCCGCAATATGCAGCGGAGTGTATTGCCACTTGCTCAGATGATCCACAGCGATTATTTCACTGTACAGCATTAACTGACTGGTTTGTATAACTGAGACGGAGTGTGTTTACTGCGCGGTACGGACTGTATTTATGTGTTTTGTGTGGATCTCAGAACAAACAGCGATTATTTCACTGTACAGCATTAACTGACTGCTTTGTATAACTGAGACGGAGTGTGTTTACTGCGCGGTACGGACTGTATTTATGTGTTTTGTGTGGATCTCAGAACAAACAGCGATTATTTCACTGTACAGCATTAACTGACTGGTTTTTATAACTGAGACGGAGTGTGTTTACTGCGCGGTACGGACTGTATTTATGTGTTTTGTGTGGATCTCAGAACAAACAGCGATTATTTCACCGTACAACATTAACTGACTGGTTTGTATAACTGAGACGGAGTGTGTTTACTGCGCGGTACGGACTGTATTTATGTGTTTTGTGTGGATCTCAGAACAAACAGCGATTATTTCACCGTACAACATTAACTGACTGGTTTGTATAACTGAGACGGAGTGTGTTTACTGCGCGGTACGGACTGTATTTATGTGTTTTGTGTCGATCTCAGAACAAACAGCGATTATTTCACTGTACAGCATTAACTGACTGGTTTGTATAACTGAGACTGAGTGTGTTTACTGCGCGGTACGGACTGTATTTATGTGTTTTGTGTGGATCTCAGAACAAACAGCGATTATTTCACTGTACAGCATTAACTGACTGGTTTGTATAACTGAGACGGAGTGTGTTTACTGCGCGGTACGGACTGTATTTATGTGTTTTGTGTCGATCTCAGAACAAACAGCGATTATTTCACTGTACAGCATTAACTGACTGGTTTGTATAACTGAGACTGAGTGTGTTTACTGCGCGGTACGGACTGTATTTATGTGTTTTGTGTGGATCTCAGAACAAACAGCGATTATTTCACTGTACAGCATTAACTGACTGGTTTGTATAACTGAGACGGAGTGTGTTTACTGCGCGGTACGGACTGTATTTATGTGTTTTGTGTGGATCTCAGAACAAACAGCGATTATTTCACTGTACAACATTAACTGACTGGTTGTTATAACACAAAGGGCAAGTGATTTCAGGCTTCCGCCGCGGTGTAAATGAGATCTGCGATCTTCTGGGATTTTACGCAACGTATAATGGTAATTCCGTAATGACGTTTCGGGACAACCTATCTGTCCCATCTTCAACGGTCAAGCAAGCCCTTGACCCTTGAAATAGGACCGATAGGTTGTCCCGAAACGTCAGTACGGAGTTACCATTCTACGCTGCGTAAAATTCTGCAACAGCGCAAAACCCGAGAGGGAAAGTTTTTACTGCGCGGTACGAACTGAATCTTTAAATATCATTAAGGTTACCCCAGTCTGTTTTACAAAATTAATAAAAACAAAAGAATTGCAATTGGATGTACAACAGTGTGATAGCGAAACTTCAGGGGTGTGTTGTACAAGTCACTTGGAGCAACAAATGTCCATAAAACACCACACACCACACACAACACACACCACACACAAACACACCACATACAAAACACCGCACACACAACAAACCACCACAACACACAAACAATACACCACACACAACACACCACACACCACAAACAATACACCACACACAACACACCACACACCACAAACAATACACCACACACAACACACCACACACCACAAACAATACACCACACACAACACACCACACACCACAAACAATACACCACACACAACACACAACACACACACAACCACAACAATACACCACACACAACACACCACACACCACAAACAATACACCACACACAACAACAACAATCACACCACACACCACAAACAATACACCACACACAACACACCACACACCACAAACAATACACCCACACACAACACACCACAAACAATACACCACACACAACACACCACAAACAATACACCACACACAAACACACACACACCACAACACCACAAACAAACACCAACACCACACACAACACAACACAAACAATACACCACACACAACACACCACACACCACAAACAATACACCACACACAACATACACCAACACACCACAAACAACACCAACACACACACACCACAACAAACCACCACACACACAAACACACCAACACACACACAAACAACTACACACACACAACACACACACCACCACAAACATACACACACACAACACACACACAACACAACACACAACACACCACATACACACACCACACACAACACACTAAACACAACACACGTGAGTAAAGTATTGATATGAGTTGCCGGATAAAAAAAGGCTCTTTATTGTCAGAATTATACAAAGCCGATATAGAACACTGAGTGGCCTGAATGCAGACATGTTGAATGTTCGGTACATATAGTTACCACTGTGCTTTATACAGTTTACAGTCCTTTGCCACGTCTTACCGAGTCCAGCAAATCTGCCACATCTTTGTTCCGCGCCATGTCACTCGCGGTCTGACCCCAGACACCCTTCACACTAACATCCGCTCCCCTCTCCACAAACAGCTTCACCACAGACAAACGTCCCCACAATGCCGCATCATGCAGCGGAGTGTTTTGCCACATGTTCGGAATATCCACCTTCGCTCCCCAGTCCAGCAACAGACGGCACACATCCAGATGTCCTAAGTAGGCTGCCCAATGCAGAGCGGTATCCTGATAAGCATCAGCTCTGTCTACGTTAGCGCCGCCCTCCAGCAACACACGCACCACCTCCACATGGCCAAATGTAGCAGCATATGTCAGCGGTGTGTTACGGTGCACATTATCATCAGTGCAGTTGTCATTGCTGTCACACTTCACCAACCTCTTTACACTGTCCACGTCTCCCGACTTTGCAGCGTCAATCAGAGACCGACAGACCTGTACAATAGACGTTTTAACATATTTACTGTCCTACCACTACATGAAATATAACAAATTCAGTGTACCACCAACAGCTTTCTGTATTGAAATAAAACCGCTGAAATGGAAAGACCGACTGACGGCGGGGATGTTGGGTAATGGCAAATATATTATATGTGTTATATTTTATTTATTTTTAAATAGGTACCCATGCTCTGGTTCCTACGGGGTATAATAATGTACTGGTAAATCGCTGCCACCATATAAGAAGGAGCGCTCAACAGCAAAGCGATCAACAAGTAGTCAGTGCACACCGTTTTGCTATCTGCGTAGCTAACTGCAATTAATTAGTAGTAAATATATTATAAAATTCACCAAAAATATGAGAGTGTAGCTATACAACGCTATAGTGCAACTATAATGGTTTGACTGTCTAATAAAACAACAATAAAGGTCTTTTTCAAACCAAAAACTACTGGTTAAGATTAAATTCTTTCAGAAGGAGACACAAATCTGAACTAATACAACAAAATAATTAAAGTAAAACAATGCTTTTCTCGTAGAATGATACAAGCGGTTAAGTAAATTACCCGTCCCAAATTCGGGAAACGAAACAAATTTAGCACTTTAACTTTGCTTCATAGTAATTTACAGTAATATTTCCAAATTAACTACCGCTTACCTCCAGTATTAAATTTTTGTTCACAGTTCCTTTGTTTCTTTGTCCCTTTGTCCTCAAGATTGGCCAAACCGTGACTACGTCTTTCCTACTAAGAGGTTTCCAGACAAGTGCTGGGACCAGCGACTGCTCCCTGGATCGCCGTCCGAAATGTTTACGTAAATTCGTTAACGTGATTGGCTATCGCCAAACCCCTGCATCATTTCACTAGACAAAGCACTGCTTTACGAACTGAATGCCGAGGGTAGAGGGAGGAAAAAAACCACACACACAAAGATCTGAAATTAAAATAGAGAGAAAAAAAACTAACACATGGAAAATTCCACTGTCTAACTACTTATCCACTACATATATATTATTTATTTTTTAAAATCGGTAAAATTTTTATTGCAAATTTTATTACGGCCGCCTACCAATGAACAATGTTACACGTTCAAGTAGTGGTACGCGTACCACAATTTGAGAAACCTTGCTGTAGAAGAAACTGTAAAGGCTAGACGCTCTGTTTTGTATAAGGAATGGGAAGAATGAGCAGTGCCTTTATTTTTCCACATGATGAAAGCAGCCGGGGCGTGAATCTCTCTTCTTATCTCAATCCAGGTTCGAGGTCAAGGCTGCGTGGATCTATGCCTGCACTCCGCTATACTTGTTCACGGCGCGGTGCTTAATTAAGCACAGGCACACATTTACTGTACCTAAAGTTTATACAAATGTATTTATCAGCTACACACATATACACGTATTATCAGACTACTTCCCAGTACAGCAATCACTCACCAACCAAGTTCCACACACAGACTTACGTTTCAACACTTTAAGCATCTGACCGACTTTCACTAATCTTCGTATGAAGGCTATGCCGTAGCATTACACTACAAACATGTAACTTTAACTTACTGCACTATGTAATGGCAACATGGCGGACTGACGATCTTGTGACGTCACAGCTATAATTGTGATACTTAACGTGAGGACATGAAATTACTTGTGGTAATACATTGTTTGAAATTATGCGCGTTTTGAAAGGTAATTTTGTTTTTATGCCGTAAAATAATTTGCTGCCAGTTCACAGAATTTGTTTATCTGTCGGTTTGATTCTGATAACAGATGGACCGTTGGAACAAGGCGAGTGGAATTTGGTACGGAGCGAGAACAAAAGGGTGCCAAGATATTGTGTGCAAAATACTGCTTGTAAGGCGGCAGTTACATGCATGATGGCAGTTAGAATGTTGATGTGACTTGTTACAGTTTACAGTACACAGTATCTATATGACGTAAGCAGTTCAACACAAAATGCACCAAGATAACGTACAGATATGCAGGACCAGAAGACTGTGGAATAGGAAAGGTGTTAAGAACTGTCCTGGGAAATTGTTGTTACTTTGTTGACACAAAGCAGCGGTCAGTAGCTTCAGCACAAAACGATAAGACTTTACTAATAAGAGCGCTGTAATATAGTAAAGGTAAAGTTCGCCCTAGAACAGGCCACGAAGGCACAGAGAGGAGTAGAGGTATAGCTCTACTCTTTCTTTAACCTCGGCGCTAGCTGGGAGTGGGTGGTCAACTCTACGCGCCGGCCACATTACCCCCGGAAATGACACGTTACCCATTGTATAGGAGGCTGAGTTGGCCCCAGGGCCGTTCTGGACTGCTGCGAAAAATTACGCCCCAACCGGGATTCGATCCCCAGACCGTCAGGCCCGTAGCGAGTCGCTATACCGACTGAGCTATCGCGGCCACTAACAGCGATGTAATGACATTCGAAACTAATTTTAGAAACACAAACATTTTCATAGAGGAGCTTATTGCTTGAGGCTTCTTGTATTTATGTTCTGTGACCAACGTTGTTAGGCATTTCTTGTGTAAACGAAACAAGGGACTTTGGTACACTTCGATTAGATATCATAAAGGTCGCGGTTCCCCTGACCCCACTTCCCTGTAAATCGTTGGTCTTGCAAACGGCGGATATTCTTATAATCACATAATATCTAAAGGTCCATACACCAAATCACATTGCATGACACATAATAACTACACATGACATATCGACAGGCAGACATGAGCAACATTAACTGTAACAACAGACAGCTTACTGTACTGTACGGTACGCACAATTTGTGTAACACAGCTAAGCAGGCCGGTACGTATTTACACTAAACTATTCACCGCTATGTAACACTAAGTATCTCAGTAATAGACAGCTTACTGTACTGTACGGTACGCACAATTTGTGCAACAGAGCTAAGCAGGCCGGTACGTATTAACACTAAACTATTCACCGCTGTGTAACACTAAGTATGTCAGTAACAGACAGCTTACTGTACTGTACGGTACGCACAATTTGTGCAACACAGCTAAGCAGGCCGGTACGTATTAACACGAAAGTATTCAACGCTATGTAACACTAAGTATCCCAGTAACAGACAGCTTACTGTACTGTACGGTACGCACAATTTGTGCAACACAGCTAAGCAGGCCGGTACGTATTAACACGAAAGTATTCAAAGCTATGTAACACTAAGTATCTCAGTAACAGACAGCTTACTGTACTGTACGGTACGCACAATTTGTGCAACACAGCTAAGCAGGCCGGAACGTATTAACACTAAACTATTACACGCTGTGTAACACTAATTATCTCAGTAACAGACAGCGTACTGTACTGTACGGTACGCACAATTTGTGCAACACAGCTAAGCAGCCCGGTACGTATTAACACTAAACTATTCACCGCTATGTAACACTAAGTACCTCAGTAACAGAAAGCTTACTGTACTGTACGGTACGCACAATTTGTGCAACACAGCTAAGCAGGCCGGAACGTATTAACACTAAACTATTCACCGCTATGTAACACTAAGTACCTCAGTAACAGACAGCTTACTGTACTGTACGGTACGCACAATTTGTGCAACACAGCTAAGCAGGCCGGAACGTATTAACACTAAACTATTCACCGCTATGTAAGACTAAGTATCTCAGTAACAGAAAGCTTACTGTACTGTACGGTACGCACAATTTGTGCAACACAGCTAAGCAGGCCGGAACGTATTAACACTAAACTATTCACCGCTATGTAACACTAAGTACCTCAGTAACAGAAAGCTTACTGTACTGTACGGTACGCACAATTTGTGCAACACAGCTAAGCAGGCCGGAACGTATTAACACTAAACTATTCACCGCTATGTAACACTAAGTACCTCAGTAACAGAAAGCTTACTGTACAGTACGGTACGCACAATTTGTGCAACACAGCTAAGCAGGCCGGAACGTATTAACACTAAACTATTCACCGCTATGTAACACTAAGTACCTCAGTAACAGAAAGCTTACTGTACTGTACGGTACGCACAATTTGTGCAACACAGCTAAGCAGGCCGGAACGTATTAACAATAAACTATTCACCGCTATGTAACACTAAGTATCTCAGTAACAGACAGCTTACTGTACTGTACGGTACGCACAATTTGTGTAACACAGCTAAGCAGACCGGTACGTATTAACACTAAACTATTCACCGCTATGTAACACTAAGTATCTCAGTAACAGACAGCTTACTGTACAGTACGTTACGCACAATTTGTGCAACACAACTAAGCAGGCCGGTACGTATTAACACTAAACTATTCACCGCTATGTAACATTAAGTATCTCAGTAACAGACAGCTTACTGTACTGTACGGTACACACAATTTGTGCAACACAACTAAGCAGACCGGTACGTATTAACACTACAATATTCACCATTATGTAACACTAAGTGTCTCAGTTCCCCACATTTCGTCAGTCCGATCCCAAGATCGCTATGCTTACCAACGTCACAATTAATTACCGGCCGCACACATCTGCAGGAGCTGCAGTCGACTCAAACTTTCAACCGGTGCAAATCGCTAACACAACTCTGTATAAACAAACATGTGGTGCAAGACCATTGTGTAAATGTGCCCCTGATAATTGTTGTAGAATAGTTCTCTGAAACGATGTTTGACCCAAGTTTGAAGTGGCTGATTGTCTAAGGTACTTCAGTGAACTTAATGTGACAGCTGTTATCTTATATGTACTTACATTTTTCGTTGTCTCACACACTGTCTTTATTAGACCATCGATGGTAGTCTGCAGCTGTGTCTGTTTCTCATTGATAATCTTCAGGACTTCTTCTTTCACTTCAAGTTGTTTCTTCAAATCATTGTTGACAGCTTCTGTCTTGTTAAGTTGCTTTGATGTAGCATGCGATATAAGAACTTGTTTTCTCAGATCTTCCTTTATTTGCTAACAACACAGAGGTACTTTTAACATTATATCACACACATGCAAACAACACAGAGGTACTTGTAACGTTATATCACACACATACAAACAACACATAGGTACTTGTAACGTTATATCACACACATACAAACAACACATAGGTACTTGTAACGTTATATCACACACATACAAACAACACAGAGTTACTTGTAACGTTATATCACACACATGCAAACAACACAGAGGTACTTGTAACGTTATATCACACACATACAAACAACATAGAGGTACTTGTAACGTTATATCACACACACACAACGCAGTGTAACAAATGTCTTACTAAGTAACTGGCAACACGGTCTGCTTTAAAACTAAAGCAATTTCAAACAATTTCAGTTCTACTTAACATTTCGTTACGCTATAAAACATAATGACGATCTTCATGATTTGCACTGCTTACTGAATATTATTTGTGTGTTGAAATGAAGAAGAGTGTGATGGGCTGGGAATGCTGAATTTATGGTGGTGATGAGAGTGTCATACAGAGGTTTGGTGGGGAAACATAAGGGAAAGTGACCACTCGTAGGACCTAAGCGTAGGTGGAAGGATAATATTAAAATTGATATTAAAAATAGGATGCAAGTACGTGGACAGGATTGATGTGACTCACGATGAAGACAGTGCGAGCTGTTCTGAGTAAGGTAACGAAATTGCGGGTTCCTTAAAATGCAGGGATTTTTTGACTAGCTGGGGAAATATTAGCTTTTTAAGGAGGACTTTGACAGTGGAGTTAGTTATTTAGATAACCACACACATACACTTATCGCATTTTTGGTACTATGTACGAAATAAGCTGATTTTGACTGTAGCCTTATCTCTGACTACACAAATGTTACAGTCAAATGCTGTAACTGCACAGTTTATATATGTTTGTACTCAAGACACACTAACACACGTATTGCTTAATAACACGAGTAGTTTGCAAAAACTGCATATATTTATATAACTACTCACATCACATATGCCAGCCGGAAGTTTGTTCTTGCATTTCATCTCTTTCATATCCAATAAATCTCGCTCCAAACGAAATATTTGATCCTGCATTTCACTGCACTGATCAGACACTGCAGCTGACTGCCGCAGTATCAAAATCACAAGCAGCAACTGCGGCCAGAGAGTAACACGAACCATTGGTGGTGCTCTGTAAACAGACAGGTGGTTAGTTGAACATGTGACACCGGGCAGAGTGGTAGAGATTTGCTAGTCACTAATGTCTTGGAGGAAATAAATTTCTCTGAAACGTGAATAAATTACAGACTGCAGGGGATTATAAAACGGATTTCTATATGACTTCATTCATTCGTCAAAACTCACATCTCAGACACATGGTTATCGCACATACATACATAAATACACACACACGTCCCTACACATAATTTTGAAAATTTGTACAAAAATGCATTCTTTTTTCTGAACTTGTAAGAAATTATCTATCTATGTCAGGCCGTAACGTAAGCGGCTATTACCAGTTTCAACACGCAAACGTCCGGCTTCAATCTCGGAAAAGTCCACATGTGAACAAAATGTAACTACGACACGTTAACTTCAGCACTTCAGTTTCCCTCCGTCAGTCATCTCCACAAAAGTCCACACAAGTACACAATGTAACTACGACACGTTAACTTCAGCACTTCAGTTACCCTCCGTCAGTCATCTCCACAAAAGTCCACACAAGTACACAATGTAACTACGACACGTTAACTTCAGCACTTCAGTTTCTCTCCGTCAGTCATCTCCACAAAAGTCCACATGTGAACAAAATGTAACTACGTCACGTTAACTTCAGCACTTCAGTTTCCCTCCGTCAGTCATCTCCACAAAAGTCTACACAAGTACACAATGTAACTACTAAACGTTACCTTCACCACAACAGTTTCCCTCCGTCAGTCATCTCCACAAAAGTCCACAGAAGTACACAATCTAACTACGACACGTTTACTTCAGCACTTCAGTTTCCCTCCGTCAGTCATCTCCACAAATGTCCACACAAGTACACAATGTAACTACGTCACGTTAACTTCAGCACTTCAGTTTCCCTCCGTCAGTCATCTCAACAAAAGTACACTGAAGTACACAATGTAACTACGACACGTTAACTTCAGCACTTCAGTTTCCCTCCGTCAGTCTTCTTCACAAAAGTCCACAGAAGTACACAATGTAACTACGACACGTTAACTTCAGCACTTCAGTTTCCCTCCGTCAGTCATCTCCACAAAAGTCCACAGATGTACACAATGTAACTACAACAATTTATCTTCAGCACTTCAGTTTCCCTCCGTCAGTCATCTCCACAAAAGTCCACACAAGTACGCAATGTAACTACGACACGTAATCTTCAGCACTTCAGTTTCCATCCGTCACTCATCTCCACAAAAGTCCACAGAAGTACACAATGTAACTACGACACATTAACTTCAGCACTTTAGTTTACCTCCGCCAGTCATCTCCATAAAAGTCCACAGAAGTCCACAATGTAACTACGACACATTAACTTCAGCACTTCAGTTTACCTCCGTCAGTCATCTCCACAAAAGTCCACACAAGTACGCAATGTAACTACGACACGTTAACTTCAGCACTTTAGTTTACCTCCGTCAGTATTCTCCATAAAAGTCCACAGAAGTCCACAATGTAACTACGACACGTTAACTTCAGCACTTCAGTTTCCCTCCGTCAGTCATCTCCACAAAAGTCCACACAAGTACGCAATGTAACTACGACACGTTAACTTCAGCTCTTTAGTTTACCTCCGTCAGTCATCTCCACAAAAGTCCACAGAAGTCCACAATGTAACTACGACCCGTTAACTTCAGCAATTCAGTTCCCTCCGTCAGTCATCTCCACAAAAGTCCACACAAGTACACAATGTAACTACGACACGTTAACTTCAGCACGTCAGTTTCCCTCCGTCAGTCATCTCCACAAAAGTCTACACAAGTACACAATGTAACTACGTCACGTTAACTTCAGCACTTCAGTTTTCCTCCGTCAGTCATCTCCACAAAAGTCCACACAAGTACACAATGTAACTACGTCACGTTAACTTCAGCACTTCAGTTTCCCTCCGTCAGTCATCTCCACAAAAGTCCACACAAGTACACAATGTAACTACACACGTTAACTTCAGCACTTCAATTCCCTCCGTCAGTCATCTCCCTACTGTCGCTCCACGTTTCACACGGACAGATCGGACCATTACAGGCCGCCATTACACTCACATTGTGTCGCAACTTCCATCTCTCTCCCCCAAACAATAAACGTACGTATCTAGCTCAATGGAGAAGCTACCAGTCGCTCAGCCACTGAAAACAATTTCGAATATATTAAACCAGCATATTCAGTACCGTGCGCCAACAAGCCAACAAATAAGCCATATCGTGAGCCAGATAAATCCATTTTTCAAACCTTCACCCTACGTATTTAAAGAAATTCACCACCACACACACATTAAATAAGAGAGTTTTTCAGTTCGTCAGTAGCAGCGGTACTAGACGGTTGTGCAGTGGGTTCCGTGCTTGTAGCGGACGTGCGCCAGGCGGACCGTGCGCGAAGCGGACACGTCGTGCTTGAGGCGGACATACTTGTTGATAAGGAAGACGATACGATTACGTGGCTGTAGCGGCCGTGGGCCAGGCGGACATGCTTTTTAAAAGGAAGGGGATGTGAAAGAATACAAGAAATACCTGCACACCTGTGTACTTGTGTGGAGATGAGAAGGCAGGACGAAGTGAAAACATAAAGATAGATAATGCACTTTGATAGGGTGGAACAGTTGAAATATTTGGGAAGGACTGTTGAGGAATGGAAATTACATTAATGAAGAAATTAAGAGCAGATTGAAGTCAGGGAATGCTTGCCATCTTTAGGTGCAGGATCTTCTGTCTTTCAGTTTGCTATCCAAAAATACAAAGATTAAGATATACAGAACTGTAATTTTGTTGTTGTTTTGTATGGGTGTGAAACTTGGTCTGTCACACTGAGGGAGGAACATAGGCTGAGGGTGTTCGGGAATAGGGTGCTGAGGGGGATATTTGGGCCTGAGAGGGACAAGGTAACAGGGAAGTGGAGAAGACTACATAACGAGGAACTTAATGATCTGTACTAATCACTAAATATTATTCGGGTAATCAAATCAAGAAGAATGAGGTGGGCGGGGCATGTAGCACGTATGGGGAGGGATGCATATAGGATTTTTGTGGGGAGACCTGAGGGAAGGAGAGCACTTGGAAGACCCAGGCGTAGATGGGAGGATAATTTGAAAATGGATCTTCAGGACTGGACTGGATTGGTCTGGCTCAAGATAGGGACAGGTGGCGAGCTCTTGTAATGTGGTAATGAACTCCGGGTTCCATAAAATGTGGGGAATTTCTTGACTAGCTGAGGACCTGTTAGCCTTTCAAAAAGGACTCTGCTCCCTGGAAGCGCATTTCTGTCTAGGCTAAAGATTTCCTCCAGTTCTTTACCTGACGTCGGCCGGAAAGCGGGTGCCTCTACGCACAGTTCCCAGAAATGATAAGCTGCCTCTAGATCAGCGGTCGCCAACCGGTGGTCCGCGGACCACTGATGGTCCGCGAGAAAATTTTGGTGGTCCGTGGAGAAATTTGGACATTATTTGCAATTTTTATGTTTATTATACTTATTTCAAACAAGCAGCAACAAATATCACACTAATAATTTTGTTATAATTAAACAAGTGCATTTCATATTAATAAAATGGAACTTTTATGATCATTATTTTATAGATGTTTGTACCTTTTTAAAAAAATTCATGTTAGTGGTCCGCGGGATTAAAAATTGTGAGTTTAGTGGTCCGTGAGGTCCGAATGGTTGGCGACCGCTGCTCTAGATGTCTGCATTCCGGCGAACTTCATGTGTATAGGAAAAATTGACCTTGGGTCAACGGACTGTCAGATAACGGCCTGACCAATAACTGCATGTGCATGGATACCTTAAACTATGGGTTCCCCGCCGTTTTGCCTTAGTCATTTGGTATTTGGTTTTCAAACAGTAAACAGCTTATGCCTGCGCGAGTCAATAAGGGAATCATGGCTGGTGAAACTGCAGTAGTTTCTACTAGAATGGGAAAACCGTCCTTGATATTTGGCGGATTTCAATATCGAATTCATCGTAAAGATTCGAAGTTGATAAGTTGGGCGTGTGTTAAAGACAAGTGCGGTAAGTGCAAAACTACTTTACAGTATGAAATCGTTAGTAAAACGGACCATAGTTGCGTTCCAAACCTATCTGGAAAGGAGGTTAAAGTAAAATTGGAAAACTGCATAAAGAGAGCTAGGCACTTACGAGAAAGGATATGACATGGTAACGGAAATACCAAAATACGAGAGTGTTAAGTCTCGACTGTGTAAAGAACGGCGAAAAGTTCTGGGTACTGAGCAAAATCCAGAAGACAGTCCGAAAATTTTATTTCCGGAAGAAGTTTTACGTCTGGCAAATAACTCCAGTTTTCTTCGAATCGCTCACATTGATGACTCGGGAAAAAGAATTCTCGTCTTCGCTGGGGAAGATTGTGAATATTTACTTAAAACCGGAACTTCTTTTTTTCTAGACGGCACATTTAAAAGTTGTCCGAGGCAATTCGCTCAGTTGTATAGCTTGCACGTAGATCTTGGGAGCACATCGCATGAAAACTACATACGAATATATCCGGGTCTGTTTGCACTTTTACCGGACAAAAAAGAAAAAAACGTATCATTGTTTGTTAACTCTGCTGAAGAATTGGTGTGTGTTCTGGTCACCAAAAATTATAAAGGTCGATTTTGAAGCAGCGGTCATCAGTGCAATAAATAAAGTCTTTCCAGGCTCAGTTATTACTGGCTGTAATTTTCATTTTAATCAGTGCCTGTGGAGACAAATATAAAATATTGGTCTTGCGGTGGAATACAAAGAAGATGAACAAGTCCGAATAATTTTCAGAATGTGTGCTGCTTTGGCATACCTACCAATCGACAAAGTAGAAGAAGGTTGGCTCATGATCATGGAAAGTGTTCCACAGAATGAGAAATTAACCTTATTTCTCGCTTACTTTGTCGAGCAATGGATGGAGAATCAGAATGTTGCCATCGAGATGTGGAACATACATCAGCATCGGCATAGGACCAACAATGCAGTCGACGGTTGGAATTCCAAACTGAACAGCATTATAGGAAAGCAAAATCCTAATGTTTTTCTGCTGATACAGAAATTAAAAGAAGAAGCAGAGTTGGTATCTTGGCAAATAAAATCAAAGGAACTTGGACTGGCTGGCCAGAAACTAAAAAAGACTTACGTAAAACAAGATGAGAGAATTGAAAGAATTATGGCAGAATACGACAAATCAAATGATATGTACAAATGTCTCAAAGCTTTAAGCTACATAAATACATTTGAATAATGTGTTAATGCCATCTTGTGTGACGAAGACTTTTGGTCTACAGTTATTGTGTTCGGGAATAATTATAAATAATGAACAGAAAAATGTGTTAATGCCAGATTGTGTGACGAAGACTTATAGTCTGCAGTTATTGTATATAAATATTAAACAATGAAAATATTATATGAGTAACTGACTGACAAAGCTTCTTGTCTGCATGTCATGAAGAAAATGACTAGTCCCAAGTTGGGGGGAGAAAAATGTGTGAGGGAAAGTTTGCAGAAAATGGACTTGTGTAACTTGCATAACCTTCGTATTCTTATCTTAATCATGTAGCAGATAAAGAGGGATCAGTTTCACTGTCCGCCTGAAGCACGGTATTTAACACTCTGTCCGCCTCACGCACGATTTTAGCTTGTCCGCCTGAAGCACGTCCGCCTCGCGCACGACACCCCCCGCACGCCCATACCCCGCCTCCACTCTTCCTTAAGTATTGACTATATACAATCATATGTCCGACAACTAGCGTCCAGGTTTTATTCCAAATCCCAATCCCATCCCAATCCCCCCATCCGGTCCTTACAGCAATACACAATCCACAATCTGAACACTGTGTACAGACGATACAAACACAAACGGCCAAAGCATATCTTGCTGTAATTACAGAAGGCTGAAAGGCAGTGTTTTTGTTGTTCTCAGTTTTTCACAACTGCTGTGTCTTAGCTCACTGTACGTTGCGGTAGGGCGGATGTACCGATATTGTGAAAGTACGGAAGTTGGTAAATGGTACAACTTGCTAACAGTTTTGTTACTTGATGTATACTGATAATGTTAATAAAGCTTTTATATAAAAGAAAGAGAGTGTTTGTAACAACCTTCAACCTTTCCAGTGAAATGTGACAGTTGAGGTCACGAGCACTGTCGGCACAGAATGCTGTTTGTATAAACAACTTACAGTGAAAGCGAACAAAACCACGGTGATGCTGAAACGTCTGCAGTATCTGCCTCACGCACCCGATTGGAACTGAGCTTGTTACATGAATGACGGTTATTTTTATTGCAAAGTTTATCAACTGCAGATTATAACGCGTTGTTTGTAAACGTGTGGCTGCATTGAAACGGAATAAAGGTCATCACGCTCAGTGCTGACCTTTATTCTGTGTCATCAGTGCAATAACCCGCAATGTATAAGCACAGTCATGATGTTAGTAAAATTGTTCCTTCTTCAGTTGTCCTGTTTGAACAGCAACAAATATTTGTAACAGTTTATTACTGTCCTTATATTTGTCAAGCAATACCCTCGCACAGTTTGCAGTCCCGCTGTAAATTAGCAATCAGTGTACTGTCTGCACGTGACAGTAGCAAACAGTGTACTGTCTGCACGTGACAGTAGCAAAATACTACTGTCTGCACGTGAAAGTAGCAATCAGTCTACTGTCTGCACGTGACAGTAGCAAACAGTGTACTGTCTGCACGTGACAGTAGCAATCAACTTCTGTCTGCACGTGACAGTAGCAATCAGTCTACTGTCTGCACGTGACAGTAGCAAACAGTGTACTGTCTGCACGTGACAGTAGCAATCAACTACTGTCTGCACGTGAAAGTAGCAATCAGTAAACTGTCTGCAAGTTACAGTAGCAAACAGTGTACTGTCTGCACGTGACAATAGCAATCAGTCTACTGTCTGCACGTGACAGTAGCAATCAGTCTACTACCTGCACGTGACAGTAGAAATCAGTGTACTGCCTGCACGTGACAGTAGAAATCAGTGTAATGTCTGCACGTGACAGTAGCAATCAGTCTACTGTATGCACGTGACAGTAGCAATCAGTAAACTGTCTGCACGTGACAGTAGCTAACAGTGTAATGTCTGCACGTGACAGTATCAATCAGTCTACTGTGTGCACGTGACAGTAGCAATCAGTCTACTGTCTGCACGTGACAGTAGCAATCAGTAAACTGCCTGCTCGTGACAGTAGCAAACAGTGTACTGTCTGCACGTGACAGTAGCAATCAGTCTACTGTCTGCACGTGACATTAGCAAACAGTTTACTGTCTGCACGTGACATTAGCAAACAGTTTACTGTCTGCACGTGACAGTAGCAATCAGTGTAGTGTCTGCACGTGACAGTAGCAAACAGTGTACTGTCTGCACGTGACAGTAGCAATCAGTCTACTGTATGCATGTGACAGTAGCAAACAGTCTACTGTCTGAACGTGACAGTAGCAATCAGTCTACTGTCTGCACGTGACAGTAGCAAACAGTCAACTGTATGCACGTGACAGTAGCAATCAGTCTAGTGTCTGCACGTGACAATAGCAATCAGTCTACTGTCTGCACGTGACAGTAGAAAACAGTGTACTGTCTGCACGTGACAGTAGAAATCAGTCTACTCTCTGCACGTGACAGTAGCAATCAGTAAACTGTCTGCACGTGACAGTAGCAAACAGTGTACTGTAGCACGTGACAGTATCAATCAGTCTACTGTCTGCACGTGATAGTAGCAAACAGTGTACTGCTGTTTGATTATTTCACTGTACAACATTAACTGACTGGTTTGTATAACTTAGACGGAGTGTTTTCTGCGCGGTACGGACTGTATTTATGTGTTTTGTGTGGATCTCAGAACAAAAATCGATTATTTCACTGTACAGCATTAACTGACTGGTTTGTGTAACTGAGACGGAGTGTGTTTACTGCGCGGTACGGACTGTATTTATAGTTTTGTGTGGATCTCAGAACAAACAGCGATTATTTCACTGTACAGCATTAACTGACTGGTTTGTATAACTGAGACGGAGTGTGTTTACTGCGCGGTACGGACTTTATTTATGTGTTTTATGTGGATCTCAGAACAAACAACGATTGTTTCACTGTACAACATTAACTGACTGGTTTGTATAACTGAGACGGAGTGTGTTTACTGAGCGGTACGGACTGTTTTTATGTGTTTTGTGTGGATCTCAGAACAAACAGCGATTATTTCACTGTACAGCATTAACTGACTGGTTTGTATAACTGAGACGGAGTGTTTACTGCGCGGTACGGACTTTATTTATGTGTTTTATGTGGATCTCAGAACAAACAGCGATTGTTTCACTGTACAACATTAACTGACTGGTTTGTATAACTGAGACGGAGTGTGTTTACTGAGCGGTACGGACTGTATTTATGTGTTTTGTGTGGATCTCAGAACAAACAGCGATTATTTCACTGTACAGCATTAACTGACTGGTTTGTATAACTGAGACGGAGTGTGTTTACTGTGCGGTACGAGCTGAATCATTAAATGTAGTTCAGGTTAATATCGTCTTTGAAGTGTAAAGTACTGACCGTCTGAACTCTACTGCAGTCAACACACGTGTTCCCTTCAGCAGACCTGCAGCTGTTTCTCGCAATAAGTTCCACTACACTAAATACTATTCACCTACTGCCGCTCGCGATGAACCCAGACAAGCATGTAGCTATTGGGGGTAACTGTCGTTGTAGTTGCCTGATTAACAGGAGATATTAATAGAAGTCTTCAGTATCAAAATTAATATCTAACTCTTATATCAGTTCTCGAGTTGATACACACAGACACACACACACAGACATACATACAGACAGACATACAGACAGACACTGCAACACAAATATGTGCAGCTGTGCACATTCTGTTTGCAAGTGCACCAAAGTGCAATACAGAGCAGCTGTAGAACGAGCAAGGCGACTTCTCTTTATTGAACGAAATTCAGCGTCCTTCGTTGGAATATGTAATGTGTGTACAGTGGTGTGTATTGAGGTGTGTTGTGGAGTTACTGGTGACAGTGTTTACTGAACGGGACCTTACAGCTCAGTGGTTACCTTATACAGTAATGTTTGTACAGTGGTGAGTGTTGAGTTGTGTTGTGGAGTTACTGGTGATAGTGTTTACTGAACGGGACCTTACAGCACAGTGGTTACCTTGTACAGTAATGTGTAAACAGTGGTGTGTGTGTTGAGTTGTTATGTGGAGTTACTGGTAATAGTGTTTACTGAACGGGACCTTACAGCACAGTGGTTACCTTATACAGTAATGTTTGTACAGTGGTGAGTGTTGAGTTGTGTTGTGGAGTTACTGGTGATAGTGTTTACTGAACGGGACCTTACAGCACAGTGGTTACCTTGTACAGAAATGTGTAAACAGTGGTGTGTGTTGAGTTGTTATGTGGAGTTACTGGTAATAGTGTTTACTGAACGGGACCTTACAGCACAGTGGTTACCTTATACAGTAATGTTTGTACAGTGGTGAGTGTTGAGTTGTGTTGTGGAGTTACTGGTGATAGTGTTTACTGAACGGACCTTACAGCACAGTGGTTACCTTGTACAGTAATGTGTATACAGTGGTGTGTGTTGAGTTGTTATGTGGAGTTACTGGTAATAGTGTTTACTGAACGGGACCTTACAGCACAGTGGTTACCTTGTACAGTAATGTGTATACAGTGGTGTGTGTTGAGTTGTTATGTGGAGTTACTGGTAATAGTGTTTACTGAACGGGACCTTACAGCACAGTGGTTACCTTGTACAGTAATGTGTAAACAGTGGTGTGTGTTGAGTTGTTATGTGGAGTTACTGGTAATAGTGTTTACTGAACGGGACCTTACAGCACAGTGGTTACCTTGTACAGTAATGTGTATACAGTGGTGTGTGTTGAGTTGTTATGTGGAGTTACTGGTAATAGTGTTTACTGAACGGGACCTTACAGCACAGTGGTTACCTTGTACAGTAATGTGTATACAGTGGTGTGTGTTGAGTTGTTATGTGGAGTTACTGGTAATAGTGTTTACTGAACGGGACCTTACAGCACAGTGGTTACCTTGTACAGTAATGTGTAAACAGTGGTGTGTGTTGAGTTGTTATGTGGAGTTACTGGTAATAGTGTTTACTGAACGGGACCTTACAGCACAGTGGTTACCTTGTACAGTAATGTGTATACAGTGGTGTGTGTTGAGTTGTTATGTGGAGTTACTGGTGATAGTGTTTACTGAACGGGACCTTACAGCACAGTGGTTACCTTGTACAGTAATGTGTGTACAGTGGTGTGTGTTGAGTTGTTATGTGGAGTTACTGGTGATAGTGTTTACTGAACGGGACCTTACAGCACAGTGGTTACCTTGTACAGTAATGTGTGTACAGTGGTGTGTGTTGAGTTGTTATGTGGAGTTACTGGTGATAGTGTTTACTGAAAGGGACCTTACAGCACAGTGGTTACCTTGTACAATGTTGTGTGTACAGTGGTGTGTGTTGAGTTGTTATGTGGAGTTACTGGTGATAGTGTTTACTGAACGGGACCTTACAGCACAGTGGTTACCTTGTACAGTAATGTGTAAACAGTGGTGTGTGTTGAGTTGTTATGTGGAGTTACTGGTGATAGTGTTTACTGAACGGGACCTTACAGCACAGTGGTTACCTTGTACAGTAATGTGTGTACAGTGGTGTGTGTTGAGTTGTTATGTGGAGTTACTGGTGATAGTGTTTACTGAAAGGGACCTTACAGCACAGTGGTTACCTTGTACAATGTTGTGTGTACAGTGGTGTGTGTTGAGTTGTTATGTGGAGTTACTGGTGACAGTGTTTACTGAACGGGACCTTACAGCTCAGTGGTTACCTTATACAGTAATGTTTGTACAGTGGTGAGTGTTGAGTTGTGTTGTGGAGTTACTGGTGATAGTGTTACTGAACGGGACCTTACAGCACAGTGGTTACCTTGTACAGTAATGTGTATACAGTGGTGTGTGTTTGAGTTGTTATGTGTAGTTACTGGTAATAGTGTTTACTGAACGGGACCTTACAGCACAGTGGTTACCTTGTACAGTAATGTGTATACAGTGGTGTGTGTTGAGTTGTTATGTGGAGTTACTGGTGATAGTGTTTACTGAACGGGACCTTACAGCACAGTGGTTAACTTGTACAGTAATGTGTGCACAGTAGTGTGTGTTGAAGTGTGTTGTGGAGTTACTGGTGACAGTCTTTACTGAATGGGACCTTACAGCACATGGTTACCTTGTACAGTGTGTGTGTGTGTGTGTTGAGTGCGTTGTGGAGTTACTGGTGACAGTGTTTACTGAACGGGACCTTACAGCACAGTGGTTACCTTATACAGTAGTGTGTGTACAGTAGTGTGTGATGTGAGTGTGTTGTGGAGTTACTGGTGAAGTGTTTACTGAACGGGACCTTACAGCACATGGTTACCTTGTACAGTGGTGTGTGTACAGTATGTGTGTTGAAGTGTGTGTGGAGTTACTGGTGACAGTGTTTACTGAACGGGACCTTACAGCACAGTGGTTACCTTGTACAGTGGTGTGTGTACAGTAGTGTGTGTTGAAGTGTGTTGTGGAGTTACTGGTGACAGTGTTTACTGAACGGGACCTTACAGCACGGTGGTTACCTTGTACAGTGGTGTGTGTACAGTAGTGTGTGTTGAGGTGCGTTGTGGAGTTACTGGTGACATGTTTACTGAACGGGACCTTACAGCACAGTGGTTACCTTATACAGTAGTGTGTGTACAGTTGTGTGTGTTGAGGTGTGTTGTGGAGTTACTGGTGATAGTGTTTACTGAACGGGACCTTACAGCACAGTGGTTACCTTGTACAGTGGTGTGTGTACAGTAAGTGTGTGTTGAGTGTGTTGTGGAGTTACTGGTGACTAGTGTTTACTGAACGGTACTTTACAGCACAGTGGTTACCTTGTACATAGTGGTGTGTGTTTGAGGTGCGTTGTGGAGTTACTGGTGACAGTGTTTACTGAACGGGACCTTACAGCACATTGGTTACCTTGTACAGTAGTGTGTGTACAGTGGTGTGTGTTGAGTTGTGATGTGGAGTTACTGGTGACAGTGTTTACTAGAACCTACAGACAGAGTTTACACTTACAGTGGTAACTGTGTTACAGTGGTGTGTGTTGAGGTGGTTGTGGAGTTACTGGTGACAGTGTTTACTGAACGGGACCTTACAGCACAGTGGTTACCTTGTACAGTAGTGTGTGTACAGTGTGTGTGTGTTGAGGTTGCGTTGTGGAGTTACTGGTGACAGTGTTTACTGAACGGGACCTTACAACACAGTGGTTTACCTTATACAGT